>JAWPHD010004593.1:0-183536 GCA_037043455.1 Cyrtodaria siliqua | reverse complement strand
GTGACGTTGCTTGTGCAGTATGGCGGCAGTAAAACGTCTCCCCGCGCTTGCAATCAGTACTGTTATTCATTCGATCTTTGGAGATCGCTGAGCCCGATACTTATATTTAATTATCGGTAGTACTTTTTCATTTATTTTTTGTTTTCTTACTTAATTTTCGATTCAGTGGTTCCACTACTCCAGCCGATTAAAGGCTCTGTGTATTGTTTAACCACTTATTGGATATGTTGTCTGCTTTTTAATTTAGTCTTTTAACTGTTACGTGTGATATGCAGGCTTCATAACCGCTGCTCCCAACTAAATTCCATTATGTTTATTTCGCTCTTCGGGGCATTTAATTTTATTAGATACTGGGACCATACGCCGTACGATATGGAGATGCGTTACACTCCATGTCCACCGCCATATGCATGCCATCTTCAGGATGGTTTAAATTGTTGTACTATTGATTTTATGAATATTGATTTCTGCTCAACCCGTGGGAGGGGGGTGGTGGGGGGGGGGGGGGGGGGGGGAGTAGGCAACATATATATAGGTTTAAGAAGCTATGTGTAAGAATTAATTAAAACATCACAGAAATAGTTTAAACAAATACAAAAATTGAGTTTCGAGTGGAAAGGTGGGGCGTGGAAAGGTGGGGCGGGAGGAAGGGGTGGGGGAGGGGGGCAACATATGTGTAAGAAGCTATGTGTAAGAATTGACCAAAACAACACAGAAATATGTAAACAAAATAAAAACAAAATAAAAATATTTCAGTTTTGAGTTGGGGGTTGGGGGCGTGGAGGGAAGGGGAGGGCAACATATGTAAGAATTGACCAAAACAACACAGAAATATGTAAAAAAAATAAAAATATTCCAGTTTCGAGGGGGTCGGGGACAAAATAGCTATGTGTAGGAATTGACAAAAACAACAAAAATATGTAAAAAATAAATAAAAAATGAATAAATCAGGTTACGAGCTATGTGTAAGAATTGACAAAAAACACACAAAAATATGTAAAAAAATAATAAATAAAAATAACAAAAATTCCAGTTTTGAGTTGTGTGGGGAGGGGAGTGTGGGGTGGGGGGTGGGGATGGCGTAGAGGGGAGGAGGTGGCAACATAGCTTTGTGTAAGAATTGACCAAAACAACACAGAAATATGTAAAAAAAATAAAACTATTCAGTTTCGAAGGGGTTGGGGACAAAATATCTATGGGTAAGAATTGACAAAAACAACACAGAAATACGTAAAAAAAAATAAAGAAATAAAAAAATCGAGTTTCGAGGGGTTTGTGGGGAGAGGCAGGGTAATAGGTGACAAAATAGCTATTTGTAAGAATTGACAAAAACAACACAGAAATATGATAAAAAAAAAACAAATAAATAAAATTGAGTTTCGAGTGTTGGGGGTAGTGTGGGGGTGGCAACATAGAAATATGTAAACAAAATAATTAAAAAACCCAGCTATGTAAGAATTGACCAAAACAAAAAATAAAAATTAAATACGAATATTCCACTTTTGTGTGTGTGTATGTGGGGCGGGGGTGGGGGTGGGGCAAGGGGGTTAGGCAGTGGTGTATGTGTAAGAATTGACCAAAACAACACAGAAATATGTAAAAAGAAATAATTAAAAAATCCAGCTGTGTAAGAATTGACCAAAACAACACAGAAATATGTAAAATAAATAAATAAAATTCCAGTTTTGAGTTGCGTGGGGAGGGGTGGGGTGTGTGTGTGGGGGGGGGGGGAGGTGCGTGTATGGGGGTGGGGGTGGTCGAAGAATTGTCAAAAACTTCAGAAATATGTAAAAAAAATATATAAAAATAATAATTGAGTTTCGAGTTGAGTGGGGGGGGGGAGGGGGGCGGGGGTCGGGGAAAATTTGGGGGAGAGGTGTGGGATTGGGTGGGGGAGAGGAGGGGTGTGTGGAGGGCATCATATATGTGTAAGAAGTTATGTAAGAATTGACCAAAACAACACAGAAATATGTAAAAATTCCAGTTTCGAGTGGGAGGTGGGGCAGGGGGCTTGAAGCGGAGGGGGGTAGGGGGGGGGGGTGGGTGAGCAACAATATGTGTAAAATGTATGTAAGAATTGACCAAAACAAAACGGAAATATGTAAACAAAAAGTTGTTTCGAGTGTGGGGTGGAGGTGGGTGGGAAGGGGGAAGGTGGAGGTGGGGCGAGGTGGTGGGGGGAGGGGTCAACATATATATATGTGTAACAAACTATGTGTAATAATTGACTAAAACAACACAGAAATATGTAAGTTTAAGAATTGACTATTGACTAAAACAACACAGAAATATGTAAAAAAAAACAACGTGTGGGGGCGGGGGTAGAGGAGGGAGCGCATGCCCCAATATCGGTCAGTTATGAATAAGATGCATAATGCAAAATTATAGATATATACATGCTTACATGCAAACCTAGGTTTGCCATTATTGCACATTTTATGGGCCATCACAATTTGGGTTCAATGGGAGCCCATAATTTGCAGAAGACAAAATTACTTAACCAACCCTTTACAACATACTATAAGGAAACTAATTCCAAAATTTAGTTCAGCTAGGACAAGAAATGTAAGAGATAAAGACCTGTAAACACAGCTTATACCCAAAATTTGATGAGAAACAGACACATTTTAAAGGCTATCAGAATAGGAGCCAAGGGGTTACAGGAACCAAAATTACTTAAGCAGCCCTAAAGATAATGCTATAAGGAAGCTAATGGCCACATTTGGTTGTGCTAGGGTAAGAAATTTAAGAGATATAGACTTGTAAACACAGCTTACACGCACAATTTGATGTAAAATGGGACACATTTTAATTCACATTCATAATTTGGGTTCAATGGGAGACCATGGGTTACAAGAACCAAAACTGCTTATGCAGCCCTTAGGATAATGCTATAAGGAAGCCCATGGCCAAATTCGGTTTTTACCGCTCATGAACAGTCTCAATCAAACCGAGACTGCAATATTTCGTATGTGTCGTGCTCGGCCGTTTCCAAAGGTCCATTATCATACTTTTTTTGCTAGGATAAGAATTGTAAGAGATATAGACTTGTAAACACAGGTTACACGCAAACCTTGATTTGGGACGCCGACGCCGACGCCGGGATGATTACATAAGCTCTCTTATTTTACATTTTGAAATCAGTTTTATGTTCTAAGAATTTATTGTATAATGTACCTAGCCCAATTTTTCTTACGTAGGCAGAGCATATCGTCCGCTCCTGGAGCCGCCATTTCTAACGGTGTTTCCTTCAAAACTTATTCCGATAAAAAGTCTACTTAACGACGACTTGTAGTTTGCCCAAGACAACTTAAGAAATGTACATAACAACTTATGAAATGCACATGACACCTTGGAAAATGCACATAACAACTTAAAAAATGCACATAACAACTTAGAAAATGCAACAGACAACTTAAAAAATGCACATAACAACTTACGAAATGCACATAACAATTTAGAAAATGCACATAACAATTTCGAAAATGCACAACTTAGAATATGCACATAACCACCTACGAAATGCACATAACAACTTAGAAAATGCACATAACAACTTGGAAAATGCAAATGACAACTTAGAAAATGCACAAGACAACTTAGAAAATGCACATGCCAACCTAGAAAGTGCACATAACAACTTATTAAATCCACATAACAACTTACTAAATGTACATAACAACTTAGAAAATGCACAGGACAACTTAGAAAGCGTACTGCACAAAATGCAAAAGGTCAACAGAAGGCAGCCGAGGCTTTCCATAAGTATCGGTGGCCTCGTTGGTACCAAATCTTACCATCGGTGGCCATTGGCAACCAACCGATGGGAGAACCCTGAACGAACAAATGCAGCTCATCATGTTTTTGATAGTTTTTGATAGTTTTTGATACAAATTTCAGAAGTGAAGGTAGACAGGGTATTCATTTGGACGATAAAGTAAGTGTCCCAGAATTCTACCAAGGTTTTACGATTTTAACAGGTTGTCAACATTCTCACTTTACTATGGAAGGGGCAAGGAGACTCATTTACGATATTATAACCATAACATCTTCTTGGAGAAATAAAGTTTCTTACGCTATAATCATGATATTTATTTTTTTATATTTTACGATAGGTTTTCATTTAATGTCGTTTTTAATCGAAAGGATGGACTTATACTTTTTTTTATGGAATTTATGCGCGGAAACTTTGCCTTTGGACTTGATTCAAACTGTGCGTGATTCGGCGAAGTTGATACATGCATTCTCATTTTGCCTCATTTTGCCATTATCAAATCTCGCTATCGTTTTTCACGAGATTTCGAGCTCGCGGTCTCAACACTAACTCTGTATAGTGTTTATTTGGTTTTAGACACATTTTAGAACGAATAATGCAAACTATCGTGAGAGCGCTGTCTGCTCTAAAAATCTAAATGTAACCCTGCATTGACTTTTGTATTAATTCTTAATCCGTTGAATTTTTTTTTAATTTTTAAAGGCAGAATATGCTTATTAACACATAAACGGAGCGTTTCAACTTAGAGAATTACGCTAACAAATAAATTGAATAAAAGTAAACTGTACATATCATGCCGAATAAATATGTGTGTATTAATTACGCTGACGATGCGCCGACGCTAATCACAATTAAGGAATTGTGCAGATCCAAATGGTTTATTTATGGCACAGGTAACGTTAATGTAAACGCAAAAGTTAAAAAAGTCAGCGTGCCTTTTTAACGAAGCGTACGTTTCTAATTAGTTGTTTCTATTAACGGCTGGGTACATCGGGGGATTTAATGCAAATTTTACAGTAATATTATACACAAATAATTGACTGAAAGTCTCTTTCATCTCCGTTAAGGTTAACAATAAACATATTCTGACTTTAATTATATTTTTGGATTTCTTACTTGTAAAGCGTATTATATTTACAATAATGTCATTGCAGTTCATTAAACAAACTATACGATTTTTATCTGTATTTGAATCCATTTTTTCTTCCTTGTATTTCTTATATAAGCATTTGAAATAAAATAAAATGCTTATTGTTTTGTTTGTTATACCCATGACATATTTTGTAACATTTTGTTTTAAATAAACTGTGTTTAACATTATTTCATATATATTGCAATCCAGATATTACCGATCCTTCACATTTCAAATCAATAAGGGTGAATTTCAAATCACCCTTACACTGTACTTGTAACCAATCTACTAACCTTTAAGGACACGAATGTGATAATTTAAAACACCTGATTCAATACAAATACCACAAAACATAAAATAAGCGGTGAACACACAATGCATTTAATCAGTTCAATAGCATACATACGAGGGCTGGTAAACAAATCCCCTAAACTTATTACATATATCATATTTTATTTGGAGATGGTATATTGACTGTTTAAATGTCAAAGTGATTGTTTAATGGCGTGTTGGCGATTTTAACCAGGGAAAACATCTAAGCTGTAAGGGTCTGCATCCATGCGTGCCACCTTCCAATCTCATTAACACCATTACGCTTTGATAATCTCCGCTATAGTAGCGTAGAGTATCGCAGTGAGATACAGGGTCTGATTTTAATGAGACTGGCCACCTTCTTGATGTTTACGTTACTGTGACGTTATCCAATTAATTGTGACGTTATATTTGTCGTCCAATAAGAATACGTGTTTTATTTAAACACTACAAAACCGTTCATCAAACACTATCCAGGTGTTAAGGTCATATAATAATGTATATGTTCCGGTTAAACGTATAGGTTTATTCACGCTTCATAAAATACATGTGATTGAATATGCGTAATATGAATTATGAGTTGGTAACTCTTACATCAACGCTCCAGTTTTGCGGTTTGGCCTGGCTGGTTAAAACGTTTATATTGTGTCTATGGAGTTTGGATTCTCAAAATATGTATATTTTGTATGTTTCAGATCAGAGACGTCTCTGATCAAAGTGATGTAAGTGGCTGTGGATGATAACTAGTATGTAATATAACTGAACACCACGCACAATCAGTTTAAATCGGCTTTACATTTTATAGTGTTTTTAAGTTTTCATTTATTGAAGCTTCGTAAAAATTGCTGACGTTCAAATAATCTCATTTCCGCAGTAATCGGAAAATCTTTTTTCTTTCCACAATAAGTCAATGTTTTAACTGCTTTGATGCGTTTCTGCGATTATCGATTATCGATCATGTATTTCACAAATGTTTTTTTAAACTATAATCACGTGAGGTGATATACTAGTAGCCAATAAAACAAGGATATATTCTAAGGTAGTGTATACACATATTAAAACAGCTATATGTGATGTATGCTGTATTTTGGTCGTGTCAGAATTAGTTCAAAGACATTTTGATAACCCCTCGTATGTACAGGAGCATGCGCCTTGCATTTTATTTCTTCAGATAAAAAATTCAATTCAGTATGAGTGGATCGTCTAAATAATAATGCTTCGTGTGATAACTATATTGGCCAACTGTCTGGTTTGGGTATCGGCCTATTGGGATGGAATGACTTACTACAATGGCCGATATAGTGCTGATGGAATAGCATATACCTTAGGTAACATATGATTTTCTGTTAACTGTTCTCAACTTCTGCTAGTACACTATTTTTAATAAAGCAACCACTCCTGCCCGCAATCTCTCCCAGAGGCTATTACATTGACCTCAGTCAACGTCTAAGAAAATAGCCTTCCGCGATCACATGATAGTTTGTCACATGACCAGAGCACAAATATCAAAATGGCGAACAGAACTTCAACACCGTGAAACCACCAGATTGACACGTAAACAGTCGAAAGAAACACGACTTATTTTCTACATTTTGATATATATTTTAAGTTAGTAATTTAATTTAAGGTAGGTTGTTAAGAGGTATATTATATTGGAAAGTGCTGGTAAGCAAAATGCTGTACTGTAACCCTATGGGTGCGTATTTTGATTGTTTTGACGGCGAAGTGATATGCCAAAGAACAAACCCTTTATTCTACCGCAATATAATTCTGAGCATAATGTACTGTATATTTAAAACATTCAAGCCGAACTTTATTTTCTTTTGTAATTTAAGCATTTCATATAAAGTTAATTCAGAAAAATATTAGCGTAATCAAGAAATTTTGCATTTCCATCGTTTTTCATCGTTTGCCAAGATTTTTGGTAGTTGATGAGAAATTGACAGAGGTGTATGTCTATGCAAGGAATTGTTTATGCAAGGAACGACAACTCTGGGTAGAGATTGTCCTGCCCGGTTGACTTTGTATTTTTGTGAATGCTACGCTTCCTGTTCTCGACAGTAACAGGCATGTTTAAGGATACATGTTTAAAGACTGATCTAAAAATCTTCAATAACAGTACGGTAGGCCATTAAGAAAATTAGGCACGGTAGGAGTGGCTTATCCACTGGTCAGTTTGTGCTGTTTGTAAACATAAACACATGTGGAATGGAAGAGCAATAAACTTCAGTGTGGTGAAATCTGTATATCAGAGATAAAGATGAAGAGGTTATCATTCTAGGCAATTATCTATTACCTATCAATAATTGGACTTATAAACTTTGGAGTGTGTCCCTATTTGACTCCAATTAAAACAAATACTCACAATTTCTTTCCACAAGTAACTCAAATAGAATTTCTTTTGTATACATTTATAAAGTGCTCAGGTAATAAACCATTTTTAACAGAAACATAGGGCATTTGAATGACCAATGCTTCCTAAGTTATGTATGACATAGAAGGGATATAATGCCAACGTGTGTTTTAGAAATGGTCAGGCAATGGTTCCCAAATTTTACCAAGTGTTCCCAACATGGGTCATTTATGGGAATTGAGATAGGACATATGTACATTTTGAAATCTTTGTACACATAATATTTATGAAAAAATAATTACTTTCATAATATCTGATGTCATGCCTCTGTAAGCAACTTCATAATGTGTAGGTGATCTAAACACTGTATTTTTTATAGTACAGTATTTACTACAATATTCCCCGCCATATATCATCTCCAGAATCTCAACTCTAGTTGGCCGGTAGACAGGTCATGACCTTTCATCAACTGTCAATCACCAGTAGTGAAAATTTGAATTTTTTAACAGTTTTCAAAAAATATTTTTTTGGATATAACACTCACAAATGTCACAGTGCTTTCAAATTCATAGGAATATTCATCAAACATTCAAAAACATTTATGGCAAGTTTCAGCAAAATGTGTAGGGTAGGTCTTTTAAAATAAAACATACACTATAATGATCACTCATGCATACTGGTTTGAGCCTGTCCGTCCGTCCGTCCGTTTGCTTGTAGACAGCTTAGAGTGGTCAGTGATAGTAGCCATTTTTCAGTGTACCCAGCTTTTATAGTGTGACCCCGTCCAAGTACTGTTTAAAGACACTAACTCGCCATATAACGACAAAATTACACTACAAACTCGTTTATTAAAACTCTATCCAGATGTTCAGGTTATATAATAATGTATATTTGCCGATTAAAAGTAAAACCTATTTTACAGGTTCTAAAAATACCCGTGATTGAATATGCGTAAAATGAATTATGATTTGGTAATCTTAATTCGACGCTCCAGTTTAGGGGTTTGGCCTGGCTAGTTAAAGCCGGTTATATTATCTCTATAGAGTTTGTTTTCTCAAAATATGTAAGTTATATATATACCTCATCATCGGTGGATTTAAAAACGTTGTAAATTTTGATGTAAAATGTGCCTCTAATTTAAACTAATACGTCTAACATTATCAGAAAAAAACAAACAACACAGAATAATGAATGATTAGCCTTTACAATTTCCGCAAAATGGCTACAGCATGTGGTTGTTTTAGGTTTACCACCACAAATTACATGTAAACCTCCGAGGTGTAGTCGAATGTTGTTCCTATACTAAAAAGTAATCCTTAAAACTTATACAATCATGTTTTTATTTAATAGGCTAATACGCATTTTAACAATAGCTCATGGGCTAAATCTAGTACGACGGCGATGTTATGAAATTGTCAGTTTAGTTAAATTAAGTTAAGGGTTAAGTTGCCAAATACGGAATGAATTCTCACAAAAGCGGAGAATGTAAATACCAAAATGTCTGATAAATAAATGAGTAACAAAAGCATACTCGATCGGCGTGATATCTTTCTCTTTAGTGAGTTTTATACATGCATGTGTGGTATTTAAGGTTTGTTCTATTTGAAAACGGCGGTTGTTTATGCAGCCAGTGCATGATGCCTTCTGAAACCTCTCTTGATGGGGTCGATCATGATAACTGCCTACTACATAAAGAATCGCGCCTTAGCCCCATGGTAGGTACCCACCATAAGAGCCATGCTTTTGCAGCTAGGAGCTTATCCTGCTTTACAGAATAAGTACTGATAAGGGAGATCCTTTGGAAGCAACAAACACACCCAAGAGAATAAAGTAGCAGACTTGGTTTTAGTGAGTCTTTTCATTAGAAGTATTGTAAAAAGCAACACCTCTCACGTCCCTGGCACCAACTTAAGCGGTAGTCTGCTTCAAAGTCACTTATATAGCGCTCTTTGATCATGTAGATCCAAAAGGACCAGTAAAATAACATTACTGATTTATAGCACAGGGATATTTTTGCAGGGGCCACATTGCACCAAACGAACGCCAGTGTGAATGTAAATAAATACTGATAAAGGAGATCCTTTGGAAGCAACACACACAACCAAGAGAATAAACTAGAGACTCGGTTTTACCCCCTCTAGTAACGGCTTAAGCGGTATTCTACTTCAAAGCCACCAATATTGGGTTCATTGATCCCAAAGACCTTCACAGTCTCCAAAAAGGACACGTGTGGATAAACCATGTTCTTCTCCAACCTTATGCCGTTAGACAAGCATAGGTGCTCGTTAGCTCTACATTTAAAGTATTCATAATTCAGTCGTCAGACAAAAAATATTGTTGGAGGCTTTGCCTGCATGAACTAGAAAAAAATTAGTATGACGATTCTGCATTCCCTTCTTAAGATGACGTAAATTGTAAGATGACGTAAATTGTAAGATGACGTAAATTGTAAGATGACGTAAATGTAAATTGTAAGATGACGTAAATTGTAAGATGACGTAAATTGTAAGATGACGTAAATGTAAATTGTAAGATGACGTAAATTGTAAGATGACAGATGACGTAAATTGTAAGATGACGATGATCTTAAAAGCGGAGAGGAATTTGACTTGTAAAATTGTATATGCAATTCAAACTGCAGTAAGCATGTGTAAACCCTCCACCAACGAAGTTGAAGAGGGGATAGAATAATAATAATAAATTCTTTATTTCATGAAGGTACAACTCATTAAGATTATACAAACAACTGCACAACACTTATAAACCATGAGACCTTCTAATAACAACATCAACTAATAAACAATATCAAGCGAATACTTGCACATACTATTAATAATATGTTACAAGCTGGCATGCAAAACAAGTATTCACTATTAACACACCTTAATTTGAGCAGAACACCTATTATATTGAAACAGAAAAAGTTTATAATTGTATTTGAAAGCATAACTAGAAACTTTTCTGGGATGAATTCCAAGTCCGCATGGCAACATAGGTAAAATATTGTTTTACATGTTCGGATTTAGGTCTAGGATATTTAATGTCATGTTTAATGCATGATCTTGAATTATACCTGTTATTTTCAGAGTTATTTATAGAGTATGAATTGCTTTATAAACTAAAAGACCTGCTTGATTTTATCGAAAAATATTTGATTTGAAATGCATAATATATCGTTTGTATATTTTTGAATGGTTTACATATGTGTTTTAGACGTAAAATTATCCATTAGTAGTTATAAGCATTTTCTCGATATTTATTGATCAACCCTCGTAGTGTTATAGCACACGCATGTACACATATATAGATTTCAAGTCAAAATGATATTGGGTTAATCAAACCGGCGTGATTATTTTGATTATTCATCCCATTTCAAGAGTCCATGTGTCTCTTTAAATAATGCATTATAGGCTAGGCGATCAATATTAAAGGGACACACGGCTATCTTGATTAAAAAAAACTCACTGCGTTACGGTAATTTTTCTACACAACTCTCAATCATTAATATTAATTATACGAATAGTATAAAGAAAATTGTTTTTGCATATTAGTAACTGTTGATAATATTGCACCAATAATATAATTATGTTCACTTATGGTAGGATAAGATAAAAAAAATGAAAACTCAAAACTATATTATTTATTAATTTAATTACATGCAGAGTCAAGCAGGGTTAAAATGACACTGGATAAATAAATTGAGACGCTAATGTCAAGGCTTGATAAACATTTCAAGATTTCCGTGTGTTTAATTAATATAATTATGTAAACATCTAACCGGGCGTATACCAGTTTGACACGTCCAAATGCTTGACTAGTGCTAAACATTTGCACATATGTGAAATTGAGACAAGTATCTACCTGACAGGCGGCATTTTCAAAGATCGCGATAAGTGTCATTGAGCGGTAGCACGCGTGGCTTGAGTAGACCCTGTATTTGTGTCATAGACAATGTACACGATTAAACAGTAATATAATATAAATCATTGGTCTACACTGGTGTCTTTAATATAACAGCGATGCACGTTCTTCGACGACAAGGGGAACCCAGTTTGTTAAAATAACTTGAAAAGATACAGTTGTTATTTATACTGGCTATAATTTTAAAATGGACACGTTTACCGATTTTCTTTTAATTTTTCTAGCTTTATATCACAGACATATTAATAGTTATTAGGTGTGTGTTTATTGATTAATTATAAACCATTACCACTCAAAACTGTGAAACAGTTTGCGGTTCGCATTTAATTTTAAACAATTTAGTATAATCCGTGAACGCCGATGATAGTTTATAATTATTAAACGCCGCTCACAAAATGATTGAGGCTTCCTTCTTTTTCACTACATATATATCATGTTTTAATTCAGTTTGTAATATAAATACCGAGACAATTATCGATATTTTAGTAGACTTGATTGTAAATAGATCGATAAGTTCCGCCCACAATTAACTGTATTGATACAATATAATAAGCTCCCCCCACGGCTAATCTGTATTTGCTTAAACGAAATAAGCCGTGACCAAGTAATGTCTGATATATTGTAATTCCGAGAGGTTTTTGAGAAGACACAGATCGTATCAGGCAATTATCTATCGAAAGCCTGAGTTTTCGAGAATGGTTTATTTTATATTTTGTAGGATTTATAACCATGTTATTTATAGTGCACCATTTATTATGCTATTTAAGTCTGTTTGTAATTTACTCTCAATGGATGACACATCCAGACCTGTTGTATGTAGCATGGAGTCATCAGCATACTGTCAACTGAAGCTTCTTGAAGTTAAAGGTAGATCATTTACATAAATGAAGAACACAATTGGTCCTAGGATGGATCCCTGAGGGACACCTCAGATTGATACTGTCGAACTCTGACTACTTGTGTCCTGTTAGACAGATGTGACAGAAACCAACGTATTGTTAAATGCGAAAAATGATACAAACGCAATTTGTATAATAGTATCTCATGATCCACCATATCAAAAGATTTTCTCATGTGAGGGAAAACACTGCCAGCAAACTTTTCAGAATCAGTTTGTTTCAACAAACTATCAACAAGGTTAATAAGTGCTGCTTGGCAAGAATGATTTTTACGAAATCCAGACTGAGCCGAGTACAAAATATTAAATTGTTTAAAGAAAGATTACAGTTGCGCTGCAACATGTTTCTCAAAGAGTTTGGAAATTGCTGGTAATGATGAGTTAGGTCGTCTATAATTGTTCGGGTCATCGTTTGGTCCATTTCTGTGTATAGGTAACACGCATGACTTTTTTTAGCTGATCAGGAAATATGCCTTGATCTATGCATTTATTAATGATTGAAGTGATAGCATTAACAATGCAGTCCGATGCTGCTTTTATAATACGAGGTCCAATACCTTCTATACCTGTTGCTTTATTTATATCTAAATATCTTTATTTTTATCAATTATTCCCTTACTTCGAAAATCGCGATGTAATCTATTTTAAATATTGCCTGTTTTAATTTATTATCAAAACTTTTTCTTTTAATTCAGGGTAGTTATTTGCATATAGTGGAGTTTTGTTTATTGTATTAGCAATATTAACAATATGGTAATTTAGCTATACTTTTCTCTCCCTCAACTGCAACATTATTAATATTTAAAATTGGTGGCAATTTAATAATAGTTTGATTGGTCTGTGCAGATATCGATTTAAGATGCGACTAAATCAATTTAGAGTCTTCGTTTTTTTTGTGTTTTTTTAATTGCATTTACAAAAAACTTTTTCTTTCATAAAGAAATCAGATGGTTAGTTTTATTCCTCCATGTTTTATATTCTGGTAATTTTTATCTTTATAGAACTTATCATGTAATTTTCTTGCCTCTTTAATTTTATCAGAGTACCATTCAGGCTGTTTTGGGCGTTTAATTCGTCTCTGTTTTAAAGGAGTATGTTTAGAGAGAGCATTGTTTAACAATGAGTATAAATATTCAAGTGAAGTTTTTGGATCAGTGAGAGTTTCAGCAGTATTTATTCCTGAATTTACAACTTATTTTTAAATTCTTGTCTATCATATTTGCCAAATGATCTGTAATTAATAGTTGTATGACCGTTTAGCGAATCTTGATTTTGTCGTAAATTTTCCTAATAAAACATACACTATAATGATCACTCATGCATACTGGTTTGAGCTTGTCCGTCCGTCCGTCCGTCTGTAACCAAACATAATGTTTAACTTCTCATTCATTTTAAAGTGGATTGTTTTAATATTGTGCATGCTGATTAAGTACGAAGTGATAACGTTAGCGAATCATTTTATTTTGATAATTTTTAGAAGAGTTATGGACCTTTTGATTTTTTAATATATGGCGTCTGTTTGACCAACATCTTGCATGTTTAACTTCTCATTCATTTTAAGGTGGTTTGCTTTAATATTTTGTATGCTGATTAGTATGATTTCAAAATGTTAGCGAAGAAAACTATTTTTGATTTGGTCATTTTTACATGAGTTGTGACCCTTTGATTTTTTAATATATATTAATAATGTTTGTCTAACTCCTCATTAATTTTAAGGTGAATTGTTTTACTATATTGCGTACTGATTGTGTATGATGTGAAGATGTAAACGAGTACTGATTATGTATGATGTGAAGATGTAAACGAGCAAAACATTTTTTGGTGTTATCATTTTTACATGAGTTATGGCCATTTGAGCCTTTTAATACATATTATATAGGGACATCTTGTGTGTCTAGCTCCTCATTCACGTTTAACTGGATTGTTTTATTATTTGTCAAGATGACAATCGAAGGAAAAATTAATGGTGAATTATTTTTTGTGTAAGTTATGGATCTTTAATCTTTTAACTTATATATATCGAGATCGAGAAGAAATCCTCATGTGTTTAGCTACTCATATATATATGAATATTTATATATATGTTTTGTATTTATATATAATGATGTGCGTTGTACAAGTCAAAATAAAATGTATGTTCTGTTCTGTTTATTGCGTTATTTTTTCTGGTTTCAGATGACACAAACAACGGTTTGTGGCACGATAAATTTCTTTATCTTCGCAGAAAGACTCTTTTTGTTGAGACAGTGGCTGGATGCTCCTATGACAAGAAGACGGCCACTCTTACTGCCTGTAGTGGACCTACGGTGTAAGTAACGTCCTTTTGTATGTGTGCTAATTAAGTTTTTGCTTGTTTCTAAACTAACATTTGAGGCTTTTTCTAATTTCAATGCAACTTTTTACAAAAAAAGATAAACATTTTTGTAATAAAATGAGTCATAAAAGAAAAGTGTGCACATATAATTTTGAAAATATTCAAAAATGTGTAAAAACTATATAATATGTATACATTATTTAGGTAGTGATACCTTTATATGAACATGACTGTAATAAGTCAGTAAGTAAGTGAACATAATATCAGAAATAATACGTATATGGCAGAAATTATGCCCTTTATATCCGAAAAGTTTGACGCAATTTTACTTAAAGTTGTTTATGTGAAATAAATTGGTCCATATAATAGTCCATTTATCCAGCAAGAGCAGAAGAGATTCCATTTCTAAATAATATGTTATCACACCATCCACATTTCTAAATACACCATTGTTAAAAAATCAAAAAAATCTTGATATGTCATGTGCCGTCAATACACTCATAATGCAAAGAACAGCGTGTACTTACATTGTAAATTGTGAAACATGTGGTATGGTGTAACATTCGGATGAACATTTCGTTTGATCGGATTTATATATTATTATTTGGTTGGATCGTTTATGTTCGAATAAATACATGGTTTTGTTTGCAATGTTTATATGCAAAATAGTCACTCAATTTGTTTAACCCATCCACACATATAGTTGCCGGTTACAATATTTTGACAGAGGAAGTCCGTCAATGTCGCCATATGTATAGTATTGGGATTATTTTGAAACCACATGTCTTTGAAAGAATATCTTTGCCTTTTTTACAATGGTGTACTCCGAAATTTGGATGATTTGATAACATGGCTTATTTTATTTAGAAATGAAGTCTCGTCTGCTCTCGCTGGATAAATGGACTATTCTATGGACCATTTGATTTCACATAAAAACAAGAAAACTTTGAGTAAAATTTCATCAAAAAAAGTAAGGGGCACAATGTCTGCCATATAAGTATTCTTTCTGATATTATGTTCACATCAATAGTGTTAGATAGCTATCATGTACTATATGGTTGACATTGATAATACCTAAACTATGCATTTGGTTGAAAATTACACTTGTGCATACCCAATCCGTTTTGGATCCGGGCGACCAATAGTCCTTAAGTTAAACACGTGAAATGGAGCTCATTGCAATGCACAAGAAATATTGTTTTATCGTTTAAGAACTCTGGCAAATCTACCAATCGTCAACATAACTAGTGGTGCATTTTCTGAAGGGATAACATCTATGTAAGTTAAGTATTCATGTTTTTATATACACTGCTCAAAGAAAGATACATTTATTCAAAGAAAATTATCTAGAAATATATCCCCTATTTGAAATATGTAAGCACAAATCCCAAAATTTTAACTGACACATTTTAATCTGACCCGCATTGCCAACAATTTTTCTCTGTCTTCATTGTAGTATTATGATGTCTTATACATTGTTTGCGTTATGTCTTCTTTGATAAGCGGGTACACTAAAACGATTATTTTATTTCAATGGCTTCTGGAATTGGAAGTCATGCCATCTAATATAATACTGTAGTGATATATACTCGTAGCTTAACTCAGTGACGTGCACAAGTAATTAAATATGTTGGTAAAACCGATATGATAAACCGTCGAGCGTAAAATCATATTTGTCAATCTAATAAATTTAATAATAAATAAGCACCCATATAAGGTACTCTATAAATGCACTAATAAATTGAGATCCCGTCTTTTATCTTGCAGAAAAATTGCAGATTGTGCACATTTTCAACTGTTTGAAGAAAGAACATTTGAAAAGCTAACAAGTTTGAAGTATTTGTGAGTACATTAAACATGAATAGATTGATTTTTAAATTATATTGAACGTTGTAAATAGCCCGATATCTGATTTTTGTAGATTATTTGCAAATATGCGGCCTCGGATGAAATAAACGTCTTTCAATCTTTACCTATGACCTATGAGCTATAGATAGTGCCCTTAAATGGATGATTAAATACAAGCCTCTAGTTATTTTCTCAGACAATGGCGTTTAACATATACATAGTTCTAGAATGGCGTTTTTAAAAGGCACAGCGACCCCTTCAGTACAAGCATGCATATGATAACACCAACAAAAACAGTTGAACATAATTACATGCGTGCGATTTGTAATAAAAAGTTCAAACATAAATATGGACTGCCCGGCATTTGGAGAGTATCCAAAGTCTCCGAATAGATATATCATATCAGCTACTTATTGCGTTATTTTTCTAAGCGTATATTGTGCTTCACAAATAACGTATTGTGTAGAAAGAATTATAAATACACATGATTGTTTAAAATAGTTAACAAAACATATTACTGACTAAATGTGGTGATATTTCACGTTACAAATATAGACATATAGTCTATATTTTACCGCGTGCACATGCAGGGTTGAGTTTTCAATACATATTATGTAAACATTATTAGCCCTGCTCACCATAGGCCAGTAGAGCGTATGCCATGGTCTGTTGTCCGTCGTCCGTTAACTTGTTGATGTCAGCACTCTAGCACTTTCATTTTTAATCCGATCTTTACCAAAGATTATAAATATCTATGAAAGCTCGGACGAGTTAAAAAAACAGCCCGATCGAACCAGTAACAATGGAGTTATTGCCCTTGAATTAACGAAAATTGCTGTATTTTGTCTTTTCGACACTCTAGCGCCTCCATTTTCCATTTGATCTTTACCAAACTTTACCAGATTATTATTATTAATGTAAGCTCGGACGAGTTCGAAAACTTGTCAGATCAGACCAGTAACACCAGAGTTATTGCCTTTGATTTAACGCAAATTGCTACATTTTGTCTTGTAAACACTCTAGCGCCTCCATTTTCCATTTGATCTTTACCAAATTTTACCAGATTATTAATATCAATGTAAGCTCGGACGAGTTCGAAAACTTGTCAGATCGGACCAGTAACACCAGAGATATTGCCTTTGAATTAACGCAAGTTGCTATATTGTGTCTTGTCAACACTCTAGCGCCTCCATTTTGCATCCTACCTTTACCAAACTTTGGCAGATTGTTGATATTGATGAAAGTGGCCTACATTGCCACTTACCGTTCCAAGGCGGTAGCCCTATTGTCAACCCTTTTGTGTTTGTGATGTCGTTTACTTTTATTATTACTTCTGCCTTCTTGTTTGTCTGTTTCCATGTTTGTTTCTGTGTTTTGTGGTTGACTGTCCTCCTTGAATGCTACTTTTCCTGTCCGATCTTTTTATATTTCTTTTGGTCACCAGCCAGATCGGACACCGAAGTTATGGCCCTTGAATTATTAAACAATGTGTTAGCTTTTTCATGTCAACACTCTAGCACATTCGTGATTCATCCGATCTTTACCAAACTTTACCAGATTGCATTCATACTGCCGTATTTCAGCAAAACTTTGCAAGGATGATCAGTACCAAGCCTAGTTGTGTATATCATCACTTTGTTCCGGTTGAATGATTTTTTTGTAGTTATAGCTCTTTAAATGTTTTAATACACATACTTTATATTGACTATATCTGCTGAATCTCTGGCTGGACTTCAAGGATGATCAGTATCAAGCCTAGTTGTGTATATCATCACCGTGTTCCGGTTCCGATTTTTGGCAAAGTTATAGCCCTTTAAATATTTTACTACACAACCTTTGTCCGGACTAGTTCTCCTGTCATAGTGAACTCCTGGCTGGATTTCAGAGAAACGTTGCAGAGATGATAAGTATCAAGCCTAGTTGTGCATATCGTCGCCGTGTTCCGGGTGAATGATTTTGGCGGATTTATAGCCCTTTAAAGGTTTTAATACACAAACATTGTCCAGACTAGTCTCTTCTGATCTCCTGGATGGATCTTGCAAACCGTTGCAGAGATGATCAGTGCCTAGTTGTGCATATCATCACCGTGTTCCGGTTGAAAGATTTTTTTGGCGGAGTTATGGCCCTTTAAATGTTTTAATACACACACTTTGTGTGTACTAGTTCTGCTGAACCCCTGGCTGGATTTAAACGAAACTTGGCAAGGACGATCAGTATCAAGCCTAGTTGTGCATATCGTCGCCGTGTTCCGGTTGAAAGATGTCTTTTAAAGGTTTTAATACATTACATTTAAACAGACTAGTTCTCCTGAACCCCAGGCTGGAAGTCAAGAAGCTTGGCAGGAATGATCAGTACCAAGGCTAGTTGCGCATATCAATGTCATGATCCGGTTTAATAGAGTTATGGCCCCTTATACACCAATTTAATCCGGAACTGGGTAGGGATGACCATTACCAAGCGTAGTTGCACATACTTTCGTCGTGTTCCAGTTAAATGATTTTTGGCAGATTTATGACCCCTTCTCATGTAAGGGAGACATGCTAAGACTGTTCATGTAAGGGAGACATCTGTTTTTACTAAAAACAATCCCTAGTTCTATTTTAGTATGGTTATTTAGGGACTCGAGGCACAACAATTATATAAAATGTTTTTGACCGCCTACATAAAGGCGCATCTCTACAGGCGGCCAAAACCTATTTAAACAATTGTTGTGCCTCGAGTCCCGAAATAACAATACAAAATTAGAACTAGGGTCTGTTGTTTAAATTGTTAGCATGGGTCAAGGGTTTAAGTTTCTGTTGTGGGTGTTCTTGTTTTATGTGGGTTTTTTTTGCAATGTTTTAAAAGAAGTACATATGGGAATTTTATGACGACACTCCTTGATATAAGAGCCGTTTTAGCCAGTAGAGCGTCCACAAGCCCTCTTGAGCCGCTTGTTGTCCACAAGGCCTCTTGTTAATGTATAATGCATGAAGTCTTTCATTTAACCCACTACATGTATTTATACATATATATATATAATGGACTGTTCTTTCTTTGACCATTCAATTTATGTGACAAAGGGCTGTTTTAGGAGAGAATGACTGATCAGCAGCCGGACATTATAAACCCTGATCAGGCTGCGAGTTACTCAAAGGCTGATCTGGGTTTACAATGGACGCAAAGGCTGTTATAGTCGTGCTTAGCGGGTTTAAGGTTAAAGTTTCTAATACACTGTTTCATTCACAGAGAGGTGCAGAGAACGGCATTGAACCATGTACCGGATATTTCAAATACACAAATGGAGATATTGTAAGAATCGTACACAGACATTGATTTTATCATCCACATGAAATACCAAAGCTTGACATTAAGTATATCATCATTAACGTTAACACAAATATGAAACCACGAAACGTTACATTACGTATAATGACAGTGTATTGAACATAAAGTTGCTGAACTTCAACAACAACAATGCAGTACAATTTAAGATTTGAAGAGCTTAGTATACATTAGTGGAAGTCATATGAATTGATACAGAATGGACTTATAATGTATTGAACATGCATTTGTGTATTACTTGTAGTTAAAATCACAAAATACGTTGTTCTTATTCCAAACTAACAAACACTTTCATAGTTTAGTATATATGTTATTAAAAATGAATTGTTTCTATTCATATTAAATTGAAATATAACCTTAACAATGAACTGCAGTAAAAATGTTAGTATTCTATATTGCTTAATAGACGTTTGTCTTTGCATTGAAGCTATGTCTTTTTCTTATTCAATGGATGCGATTTGTGTGTTTGGTTTCATTCTTTCATTCGCAACATCTCGTAAACTGCTTAGCAGCATGATCCCGAGGAATGACTAGATTGGCCGAGCGTTCACGATTGTGTTTGGCTTATTAATCATTTCAGAAATTTAGCCGGAAACAGCATAGCAATGAACACCTCGAATCATAGAGGATGGACAATGCCACAAACGATCAAGTATATGTAAGTATATATATACCGAAGGTTAATGAAAACGCACCATTAACCATAAGCTAAAGCTCTTGGATTATTCGCAAACCATTTGGAACAAAACTGCTGAACCAATATTTATTTTTTATCTATTATTTAATCTTGATACCTAACTTGTCTGTCTTATATTGAGATAAAACTTATGAAAACTGTGGGATTAATTTATTTTGGTCTATAAAAAATTCAGGATACGTTCTTGATAAAATTTTCAATAAAGGTCAAGTTTCATCAATAAGTACTTAGACTTCTCTACACTATATACAACTTTACCACATCATCTTATTAAAGCCAAGCTAATTTCTCTTATTCAAAAATCATTCGCTAGAGAAAATACTACATTTTTGGCATGTAATAATATTAAAGCGTTTTTTACTAACGGCAGTTTAGACAATTATACTATGTGGACTTGCTATGAAGTTTGTGAAGCACTCATCTTCCTATTAGATAATATTTTCGTCAGGTATGGTACCACCGTTTATAGACAAATTGTTGGTATCCCTATGGGTACGAACTGTGCACCACTTGTCGAAGATTTGTTTTTATTTTGCTATGAAAGGGATTTCATGTTGAGTCTTTCACCAGATACCCAGGCAGATGTTATTGAAGCTTTTAATGACACCTCTCGGTATCTGGATGACATACTGAACATTGACAACCCTTTCTTTCCAACTATGGTTGATAATATTTATCCTAAAGAACTTCAGCTTAATAAAGCTAATGTATCTGATAATAACGCTTCTTTTCTTGATTTAGATCTCTCGATTGAAAATGGTGAAATAATTAGAAAAATCTATGACAAGGGAGATGATTTTAATTTTGACATTGTTAATTATCCCCACTTGGATGGGATGTTCCCCGAGCAACTTCTTATGGGGTGTATGTGTCTCAACTTATTTGGTTTTCAAGAGCTTGTACTCGAGTTGAGGACTTTAATATTCGTAATCTTTGTATAACTAAAAAGCTACTCAATCAGGGTTACCGTTACCATAAACTTCGTAAAACCTTTGCAAAATGTTATTATCGTAACCCTGATCTTCTTTCCAAATATAAAAGTAATTTAAAGACTCTTCTGCGACAAGGACTATCACAACCTGACTTCTATGGTGATGTGATTTATAAACTTCGTAAGATTCTTGGTCATGATCACTTTCATACTATCTTTGTTAAACTTGTTAAAAAGTTTATCAAAAGAGGTTATGACCCTATCATTTTGCAACGTACTGCATGCTTGGTGGTGGACCCTTTTACAGTTCGCCACTATGCTTTCCTCTTTAATTGTACGATGACCGGACAGGCTGTGGACCCTATGATGACGCCTACTAAAGCCCATTGGGACGGTGGCGTTTGATGTTTGTCTATGATCTTTCCTGTCGTGCCCTTAATGGTTTATTCTCTTGTTGCTCTGGCTTCTGCCAAGTCATTGAGTACCTTCATTGTGGCTTTCTATGCTATTGTTTTTTTTGTATTATATTTACACGAGCATATTTGTGTTTTACTTATATTGCCTATTGATGCTGCCTTGTTGGTTAGAGATTAGATCATGGCGGGATTTCTTTATTTACACTGTCCTGTTTTAATGGGATGACATTAGGGTAAGTGTGAGGTTTGGTGCACCCTAGAACCGGTTTAAATCCCCAGTGGTGGCCTTTGTTGCCACTGACCGTTCCAAGGCGGTAGCCCTATTGTCAACCCTTTTGTGTTTGCGATGTCGTTTGCATTTTTTATTACTTTTGCATTCTCGTTTGTCTGTTTGCGTGTTTGTTTTTGTGTTTTGTGGTTGACTGTCGTCCTCCTGTCCGATATTTTTTTCTTTTTACATGTGTATTGGGAGGCTTTATGACGAGAGCTACGCAGTTATTAACCGTGTCATTTAACGCTTGCATTCTATGGATAATCATAACAAACTGTTCCACTAAATTGCAAGCTACAATCTATCTATGAATAAATTCCAGGAGGTGTTCTGGCCTTTTTATAGATTGACTTCTGACAGTATCATGCAATGACTATTTCCGAGAAGATGATTTATTTGTGCTATGTAACTGAAGAAACCCGAAAATGCACGTGCATTTCATAACAACAATATGGAATGCACTAAATCCAGATATGCACGTAAAGATGTTAAATATCGACTCGTTATATGGATTATATCATATATTTTTCAAAATGCCTCAGATTCTAACTTAAAAATAGCTTTTTTTTGTGATGCGTTTTCATTGACCGTGAATACTAATGGTAAATATATATCAGGTCTTCCTTGTCCATGTTTTGTTATACATATTTAGTTACTAGAAATGAAATGGAGAATGTTGGCTTATTTATTTTATGTATACAATATTTAGTAGTATGTATATATTAGCTTTTCTCCAAAATGAATGTATAGCCATTATATTTCAGAGCATTAATGGATAATGAAATATACTGGATTCCAAAACAAATGATATCAGGTCCTTCCTTGCGCATGGCGTATGTATTACATTTATGTTTGTTTGATATATAAATAGATACAAACCAAGTTTGAAAAGCATTTAATTGTATTTTAATTCACATTTCGAAATATCTCTTTTGCTTGTTTGAATCTAAATAGTTGTTGCAAGTGCATCTAATTAACTTAGTTGCTAAAGCGTTACGCATGTTCTTTGTTATACTTAATTTATTTGGTTTATGATATTTTGTTCATTAATCATCTTTTTACCCAGTTTTGTTTCAATTATCTACAGCACAATTTGGTCGATGTTGTAAATGTGTACGTTGTGCAAAATGACTGTGCATGCTTAACTTTCAGGAGCTTTTCAAACAACAAACTATTGCAAATACAACCATCCATATTTGGTAACGTTTCGTCTCTGATTTACTTGTAAGTATATATGCACCTACGTTGATGTATAGTATATAATGTTACTCTTTAATATTTCCTTTGATATACATATATATATATATATATGTTAATATTCTTACGGATTGTGTTACTCTGTAATATTTCCTTTGATATATATATATATATATATATATATGTTAATATTCTTACTGATTGTGTAGCGGCCTCTGTTGTCACTGTCCATTCTGAGGCGGAACCCATATTGTCAACCTTTTCATGTTTGAGGTCAATACTTTCTGCCAAACTATCCTGTATATATGTATATGTAAAATGATATTCATAGTCTCTTCTAATTCAACAATTAAATGACATTTGTGCATTTTTAAATGTGTTTATCATTCTGTATTTTAGCATGTACATATGGCGAGACCTAAATAAACAATAAAACTAACTAACTATTGCAACTGCTTATAATCTAACGTAGTTTTATTTTGCTTGCCCCATTTATTGTGCAGTGGTATTGCATTTCTTGCTGTGTTAATAATATCTTCAGTGGCGTGGATGGAAACCAAATTAAACGAATATCTAGTAACAGCATTGCACCGTTAGCAACAAACAACTTCATCCATTTGTAAGTATAACAGCCTTTTAGGGTAATTATACGTTATTTCCTTCTTTCAGTGGGTTTTGTTCGAACCTTGTTTCGAACCCCGCTTAACGTATTTTGATACAACGAATGACATGCAATGGAACACAAATCAAGCAAAACTAGTATTTTAATAGGAATGAAAACATAATTATGGATTTGTCTGATTGATTATTACTACATTGATAAATTAATTGATTTATCGACTTCTTAACTGACTGCTTATTTGTTTACTGATAATTGATTTATTTATCACAGAAACTTTAGTAACAACCTTCTAGAGTTCATTCAACAAAGGACATTCAGTCAACTTCCCGCTATCAAACTTCTGTAAGTATACTACTATTAAATCGGCATTGTTTTACAATAATGTTGTTTTTGTAACTGATCCGATCTGACCTAATCTGATCTGCTCTTTACAAAAATGTTGCTGGCTATGTCTTTGTATGTCTATGTTTATTCATGTTTATACTATTTGAGACAACTCAAGCTATCATCAAATCATAAAGTCTGAATTAAGTTCCCTTTGAATCATTGGTGCATAAGTGGTTCAGAGTTATTCAGAAAAAAACTGATAACACATTTTAGGATTTTAAGATTTTATTGTGATTGATTGCTATTAAAAGAAACTATATCCACTGAGACAAGAGCCAGTATTGTAAAGATACAGTGTATACTTTTTTCAAATATATGTAGAAGTTGCATCTACAGACAACGGGTCGGCGGTTTGAATGTTAACATATTCATTTCAAAATGTGTACCACATGGACATTAATGCTACAGTACATCAACAATATGATTGGAACGAACTAAATACATATTATTGAGTACCTATCATTGTTACACAATGAGCTTGTTCTCTCATTGTTAAACAATGGACATGTTCTTGAGTTATTTAACGCCTATCTATTAGTTTGTCTATATGTTATAGTCTACTATTGCATTATGCTGCATGTTCGTAACTTTAAAGGATCTTCTGTAAGTTGACATGTAAAAAACAGTTCTTGGAATGCAGCTATGATTTTGTGTTTTAAATTTAGTGTAATCTTTGCATTTTTACCTTGCAGAGAAATTCACCAGAATTCACTGTCGACAATAAAAACGGGTACATTTTCGGACATGCCAAAACTTCTTCACCTGTAGGTTTTTAACATTATTTAACTCTCTGAATTATTTCTCTAATTATATTAAATCGTTGAAGGCTACCGAATGTTACTCTTAGATGCAATTTTAAGAAATAGAACATCATTCACTGAGAATTATAATGTATCCCGCTTTTGTGCTCAATTCAAACAGACATGTAATGTATACACTTATGTTTTTACAATTATTAAACGATCAGATAATAAATCACCGTTGATGTTGTTCTGTTTTACTTTTAGCAGCTTGAAAGACGAAAGTTTAAATATGTCTCACTCTTCTAACGGTTATCGCGTTATGTCATTGAACGACATCAACCAGCTGGCACACCTTCCATGTTCGCGCGCGTATTTTCCAGTAATATATCGTAGGTTATAGATAGATATTTCAAACTAGACTAATTGTACTGGCATATTATTACTTTAAATGACTATTGTATTAACTGATCCCAATTAGTCAGACATTAGCAGTGATTCATACGCAAATGACACAGTAGCACCGTTCAAAATATAGTTGTGTGCCAAATCAATTAAGGCTTATGATACGTTAGCTAGTTAAGCTGAATATGCTGTCATGGCAATTTTCATATTATTGTTTTTAATTTTACTATGCAGTGATCTTCATGCCAATGCCCTATCAGCAATTCCCAGCAGATCTTTCGTGAATTTGCCGATGCTAAAGGAACTACGACTGCATTCCCAGAAGACACCGATGATGTCCATAGCTTATAATGCATGGATCAATATCAACGACAGTCTCAGGGAATTGTAAGTAACCGGCTGGTGAAACTAATTATAGAAACGAATAAATGGAGTTCCATTGCAAAGTAAAAACAATTTAAAAAGACAGTTTCAAACGCGGTCGCAAAGTGTTAATAAACAGATTGACTTCCATTGTGCATAGCACTTGGAGCAATATCAACGATTTGTTTTTAATAAAATGTAAGAACTATCACGGGTTAGGGGTTCATAAATAGCCACTTTAATAAACATTAATGTTAACCCTTTCGAATACAGTCGAAAGCATTGATTTTACGATTAGTGGAGACCCTGATCAACATGCATACTACGTACAGACTGATCAGGGTTTACACTGTTCGCCATTCAGTAAGAATGTTTTCCATAACACTTTATATATAAAATATATCCGGAAGGTTTGAATTCGAATTTTAACAGACGACATTTGAAATATGGCGGCGAAATGGTTAAAGTGGTTTGAATTTTTATAATTGCATGTAGTTTTGATATTTATCTTACCTTCAATTTAATAAATGTTGTTATCAAATGCAGTACATCTTTGAGAGTACAGTTTGAAACAACTCGAATAACAAATAATATAAACTTCAACTTCATTTTGAAGAACACTTTTATATATGTAATACTTCGGTTTATTTCATTTCAGGTTTGTCAGTAGTAATAACTTGCCAACGTTCCCGCATCAAGTGTTAGAGGAGAGTTCGTATCCGAATCTTCGTATCATGTATGCATTTGTATAAAGCATTAGCAAGCGTTATCATAGTCTACCTTACATAATTTTAAATGGATTTAGTCGTATTCAAAGTATAAGCAACATATACCGCAACTCGGAAACGTCTAACTGTGCACAGTTCAATTTTAAGGCTTAACTGTACTGTTGATTTTTATGAATATTGAGTTCTGCTCAACCCGGGGCTAGAGGGCGTGAGCGGTAGCTAGCATATTTCACTACCGCTCATAAACAGTCTCAATCAAACCGAGACTGCAATATTTCGTATGTGTCGTGCTCGGCCGTTTAATGAATGATTTAAATACATTTCATTGTACTGTATGGAATAGACTGAAGCACCGTTCTGTTTGATTTCATTCAAATGTATTTTAAATAATGAACTATATGTAATAATTACTATATGGAATACATATACTCATCCGTAAACATTATTATAACATCCAAAAAACAACACTAGTTAGTATTTTATGACTGGTATTTTTTATGAAACTTAACAAATCAACTCTAAACTCTGACAAGCACAATACATTGGGATAATCTCGCTGAAATATAAATAGTTTTAATTTTAACACGATAATCATTGTCAGTGTCTGTAATTTTTAAGGAAGATAGTGGATGACGTTAAAACACATAGTGTAATATTCACGTGCATAGATATAAAAGCAGAACAGGAAATGCAGCATTCAAGTACCACAGTTGTGCATATGGCCATATGGTCAACTAATATGGTCAGAATGTCAGAGCTTTAGAAGCAGTTTTAAATTATATTAAAATTTGAATCTCCATTTTCATGTCAACTGTGACTATTAATTTATGTTTCCTACGTGTAAATGATCGGAATGTTATGTTTACTTAAGTCACGTAGACCACAATATGATCACGAACATGACAGAGTATGGCACAGAAGCGTATCCGAGCAACCAGCACTTCATGTTCTCCCAGAAACTGAAAACGTTTTCACCTTTCTCTGCCTACCCAAATTTAGACACTCTGTAAGTATACATTGATCGTTTTATTACCTTTTTTCAAAATATAGAAAGATATTTAAATATGTGAGAATATAATATAATATGAAGAAACAAGCAGAGACGCAAATCATTCATTCATCAATTTAAATTGACAAGTAATCGTTGAAGTTTATATTAAATGTTAAATATAACTATGTAGTTAACATTGTTATTCAGTTGTTTTTCAGTAAATTGGAAATTGACAAATCTTGTATGAACATACAGTTCTGACGTTGTTGAGCATAATTTTAATTAATATTATTTTCAGGAATTTACATGATAATCTTATAACGAATATCAACAATACCGACTTGTGTCGTATGCGAGAGCTGACAACACTAAATCTAGATTCTAACCGTATTTCTGAATCAACCATGGCTGTCGATGCTTTTGCTTGCCTCCCTGCATTAAGTTCTCTGTACGTATGATTCAACATTTAAAAGAAAAGTAAGTGAGGTATATCTCTGTCTAATTGAATAATTGTTTAATAATAATCCTTCTCGTTTCATTTCTTATCGTCAACCTTCTCTTTCAGGAAGTGAGCATAGTCATTTTTCTTTAGAAGAAACCGGTTTTTGAATTGGGTACTTCAAAGGTTTCCACCGTTATGGATAGATACCGCAGTTCTTCTTCATGACTTGCACTCCAATTTATATAGGACGTTTAATATATCAACAGAAAGGGATAAAGAAAACTGTTTATTTTGAAGTCATATAATTATAAATTCAGGTTTCTGTCCGTTTGCTTTTCCTATTTTAGTTTTAGAACGAAAATCCTACGTTTTTTGATGCAGTACATATACACTTTATATGAGTTTTTGCGTATATGGCCATGATAAATAATTCTATCAATTTGGGAGCAATATGTCAAAATGTCAATATTCCTGCAACGATAAAAATAATTATTGTTTTTGCCTGAGTAAGTTATTTGCATGCAATCACTCAACGTCAGTATTTATTCAGAAAAGACGATTTTTTTAAATTTTTTGGGTCAACGTGTTAAAAGTAACTATAAACACGTGGATTTCCATTATTAGTTCCCTTTCAAGCAGTACGCTGAGCTTGTTTGATAATAATAATAATATACTTTATTTACAGAGGGTAATATACAAAACTAATCTTCTATGTGGTCCTCTATTATTTACACATTTACAATATTTATTGGCAAATTGGTTAAACATAATAAATAAGAGAATAAGATATCAGCAACCAGCCTCACAAACCCTTGTATACGCAGTCACCTCCCATTCAGTTTTGCTGATTCTTATATCATTATGGTTCCTTATTACAATATGAAGACGGCTTTCGGTTTTGGTATCAACGTTCCAAAGATGATTTTCAGCGTTACTAAAATAAGTTTCGTAAGTCTAATAACTTTAGTATCAACAGGATGCATGTAAGAAGGAAGCAGCACAGTATCGTGTTATCAACTCAGAGATAAATTAAAACCCATATGTTGTTCATATAATGCAACATTTCTTCTGGACACTGTTTAACAGACACGCATACGAAGCGCATTACGTGATCCGAGTATTAACTTTCATACCCCATCCAACACCTTCTCCAAGAAGCAAAAACTAGGTTGACTGGGGAAAGAAGTAAAAACTTAATTTCGGCTTTAAAAGATTGCATAATATTATACAGGTTACCGCACTTTTTCAGTAAAAACATGCTTTTAAATGTGTTTTATTGTCGAAATATACACTACTCAACTTTTATAATCGGTCACTTTTCAAAGAATTATATATTTTTTAGTATATTTCATATTTTCATTTGAAATTTTAACTGGCGTCGTTTAACAAATATCGCTAACGATTTATAAAACTTAATCTGCCTTGATTGGACTGAAACCTTGTTGATAAATGGTATGTGTTTCGGTGATTTCCAGTTTTTAGTATTCAAACCGATTATAAAAGTTGAGTAGTGTATGTTGTAAAATCTTGCTAATGTAAGCTTTCCCATCGCTTAATGGAATTAAGGCGGGACCATTTAACGGGTAACATCAATGTGATGTCGATTACTACGTACCGTGAACCAGTATACTTGGAACTTACGCAACCTAGTTGAAATGTGAAATATCAAAATATATCAGTTGTAAACCGATTACCGAGTAATAAATAAGTGTTAGGCGACAGTAGCAGAAAACTAAGAAATCTCAACTAACTTAGTTAGCACTAAAAGTTTGCTATATAACTTTCAGAATGTCTTCATTTACAATCTAACTCATTAAAACCAGTTTTGGATACAAATACTAAAAATAATTTTTTTTTCAAATTGTTGATGCAGCAGAATTTTGCATTGAACATGCCCTATCAAAAATAATTTTCGGATGTGAATTGTTTATTTCTCAACCGATTTTGAAAAACAAGGTTTTTATTTAGCTTTGACTGATATACATTTTATTTATGTCTTAGTTGAAACTTTTTTTAAACGTTCAAAAACCCTTGGCTGAAACAAACGCCAAGAACAACATTCATATGACATCATTTATTAGGGTTATGCACTAAAACAAAGTGCGACTATTTAAAAATACAATATATTATTGTTAAACATGTCCAGATGTCATACGAGGATAATACACAGTCATGTAGTGGTATAAACAAATAAAAAACTACGTTATGAAAAGGAATACAAACATTTATAATCTACTGTTGACTGTTATAATACAACATAACACGTAACATATACAACGTATAATTATTTTTGTTCTGTCTCAGGTATATGTCGAACAACCGTATACAATATGTGCCAGATTCTTTGAAGACATCAGCCGTTATTCCAGCATTAACCTATTTGGGATTAACGTCAAATAGGCTTACGTTTTTGGAAGAAGGAGCATTTTCGGCAGTTTCAACTCTCATTAACTTGTAAGTTTAAAATTACATTTAAAACAACTCTAGAATGTGCCAATGTAAGTTGATTTCCTTCTAGTACAAATCTAATTTGATTTATTTTGATGTGTACTCTTTGTTATTGTAATGTTTTCACATGGACTGTTTCTAGTATGTTTTAAGAACTATGATACCCAACATGCTTTTTCTTGCTTATTTATTTCATCTCAAAGTGAGAAACATGTCTACTCGTGCTGCTATACTGTTGTCTGACTTTCTAATATGCTGTATCAAGTATTGCATCCAACGTATGCATCACCAAATAATATTTTTATACCAATATACGTTTTCTTATCACCAAGCTTGCCAAGTTCACAACTAGGTGATATCCACGAGTTCAACGAAAGGTTTGAATATTAGCTAAGTTTCCTATGTATATGTGCTAGCGGAATATTTAAGAGCAGAATATCTTTGTGTATATATCATCTAGATAAATATGTTCGTTATATTTTTATTTATATTTACCCTGTCAATATTATTATATCTTCTATTAAGGCAGCTAGATAGAAATCTCATTTTAGCGATTGAGAACGGAGCCTTCCCCTTGCAGATTCAACACATGTACGTATTTGTCAGTAATTACATACTAGTAGAGGAAATACGTTTAGAATAACATTAATATATGATATATACACGCCATAACTTTTTCCTTATCAAACACATGCGTCACCATGTTTATTGTTTTTTGCTAAACTTTTGTTTTTAATCAATGCATACAACTTCGCTCCGATCTGTGTAAATACCTTATTTTGCCTTATCACTTTACCTTTATTTCATCTCGCTAGGACATGCGTTTAATACTTCAGAATTTCTTTTCGCTGTGTGCAATACAGTCTAGACAATTTGTTCGATATGCTCTCTAAAGTTAACCAGAGGCAGAGCACTGTTTTACTCCTGGTACAATTGTTTGCTTTGTAAACTGTTTTCTGAACGATATCTACACCTCCTCATGACAAATCTTAAAAGTATGTAAAGTGTGTTCCATTTGAGATTGTTCGAACGTATAGGATTTCGGTCAAGTAAGTCAAAGGTTGAAGTAACAGTGACTTATGAATTGTTTCAGTACCGTATTTATATCCGTTCTACGTAGCACTTTGTTGGTGTTTGTTTGTCTTCCTTTTATCACGAACGTATTGAGTTCAGGTGTTTTGACATTTAACACGAATATTAAACAACGTTTGCAGTGCTCTTTCTTTTATTTTGTGCCGTAAATAACCTCTTTATTTAAACATATTTCGTGTCATAAATGTACATTTTGGCAGAGCCATTTGTTCTTAGAATATTATTTACGGCCCATCCCAATAAAAACATATGCATGGCTATTAAATAATTAAACAAAAACATTAATTGATATATTATAATGCAGCTGAGAAGAATGTATTCGTTTCTAACACACATATTCATAACTGTAAAACTTAGCATAAGCTTGCCGTTATTTGTAAATAAAAACTACCAATTTGTATGTTCCATATTCAACATTCACCGGTTACAACACTGATATTTTTGAATTCCATTTTCAGATCCTTGAGCAACAACGATTTCCGATTTCTCCATCAGCATCCGTTCAGAAACCTAACCCGTCTGAATAGACTGTATCTCAGGAACAACGAGATTCAATACATACCGGAATCTGCGTTCGAAAACTGTACATCGCTTAGATTGTTGTAAGTAACGCTAGGTTTTGCTGTATAGTCAAGTTTAACATGTCTTTTGACACCATACTCATCACCCATAAAAGTAAATATAAAAGTTGAAAAGTCATAAAACTAACGTTGTTTCTAAAGTCTGGCCTGGAATTCACCAATCATTCTTGAGACTATTTTTAGACTTGAGCAGAAGTACTCAAATTTCTGTCACAAATATTCCCACAGTCGCATGCAATTGCTATTTATTAGTATTATCGTATGTGTACATAGCAGCTGGTTATAAACGTTTAAACGTTAAACTCGTAGAAGTATTTGTGAATAAAATCTGCTTACTTGGGCTTAAGTCTAAGAATATTCTCAAGACTGATTGGTGAATTCACGGCCAGGAGATATATCTATTACATTTCTATGCGTGAAAGATCGGGATTTCTTAGTGCAAGGATATTCATAATCGCTGAGTATTAATAACTAACTCAGAACACAATAATAACTAACGTTGCTAACTCAGAACACAATAATAACTAACGTTGCGACGTTGAGGCGTGACGTCAACAAATTGTTGCTGACGTCGACGTCATCCGCCGATAACGTTCAATAAAGACAATATTTGTTTGAAAATTGTAATTTGAAACGTAATAAATAGATTATTTAACTGCTGGAATCGATTATTGTGTAATCCTTCATTTGATGGTAGACGTGCTTTGTATTTTCACTCACTCGCGTGCGCTCGTTCGTGAAAAGAACCACACGTCTACCACTCGTGAAGAATTTCCCTATAATCGACCCCAGCAGTTAAATAATCTCTATGTCTTTGCATATTATTAAACATGTGTCAATACATTCTATACATTTGTAACTTGAGAACAGTGGACTTTTGCTCTTGAATATATAAATATAGTTGTCTTTAATATTAAATTTGGTGTACAAGGTATCTACAGAACAACAATATACCACAGTTACTAAAGAATCATTTCAAGGACAGTCCGTTATCATCCAGTGTGTCATTTGCCTACAACGATATAGGACGGATAGAAGATGGAACATTTGATCACGTTACATCTTTTTCAAGTTTGTAAGTTAACAACAACCTCAAAGCATTTTCATTGAAATAGTATATAAAGTCGAACAGGACAGAAACAGTCAACTTAAAGGGACACACGTAGATCTTGAAGTGTTTGAAGCGATTTACATATCCAGTATCATTTCTACTTTAACACTGGTTACATTTAAATAAATCAAATTTTAAGTATTCACTATTTTGTTTTATTATACAATAAGTTTTAATATATTATTGGTGCAATAACATCAAAAATTAATAACATGCAAAAACAAATGGCTTAATACAATTCTTTTAATTAACATTAATGATTGAATAAATGCAATTTAAGTAGAAAAACTAACGGGACGCCACTAGTTTTCAAAACATCAAGATTGCCGTGTGTTCCTTTAAACACGCATACAGAACACACAACTATTACAACGAAAACAAAAGCAAATTATGCGACATCACAAAACATAAAAGGGTTGACAATACGGGTTAAACCAGGTTCTAGGGTTCACCAAACCTCACTCTTACCTTATTGTTATCTCATTAAAACGTGACAGTGTAAATACAAATCTCGCCATGCTATATTCTCTAACAAAGAAGGCATCGATTATAGGCAATATAAGTATAACACAAAAATGATCATGTATATATGAATATAAACAACATCTAGAAACACATGCAAGACACAAGCTAGAGCAACAAGAAAATAAGCCATAATTCAAATGCTACACATGAACAAACCCGACTGTTATTTAAATGTTACTTGTTATGACCCCTCCCTACCCTACCGATTGGTGAAAGGACATATAGCGTTAGCCATGTCCGTCCGTCCGAGTGTCTGTCCGTCCCGAAAGGTTTGTGTGTATATTTCCTCCCACGGTTTTCAACCGATTGTTTCGAAACCTTACAGGATGCTTACCTAGAAGGTCAAGATGTGCATATCCATTCGGCTCAAAATCGACCTTGTATTTCTGGAGTTACGGCTCTTTTTTCGTAAAATGTTCAGTTAATATATCTTGTATGTCTCTCCTCCCACAGTTTGCAGCCGATTGTTTAGAAACTTTATATGATGCTTATTTATATACAGATATCGGTGGTACATTCTCAAATATTGTGTTTTCTTACTTTATTTTCAAATATGTGGTTCCATTACTCTTTAATCTTTAGGATATGTTGTCTGCTTTTTAATTTCGTATTTTGACTGTTACTTCTGATACACAGCCTTCTTAATCGCTGCTCCCAACTTAATTCAGTTTTATTTATTATATTGTTTTCTCGTTTAGGGCACAGCATTTTGTTAGACACTGGAAGCTTACGCCGCTGACCGTGGAATGGTATGAAAATACCATATTGAAAGTTCCATGTTCACCTTCATGTTTATACCAAATTCCATACTATTGACATTTTAAATATTAAGTACTGCTGGCTATTTTCACTACCGTTCAACCACCGAGACCGCATTAAGATTGATATTTATCGTGTTCGGCAATTTCCAAATTTCTCCTTCCATACTCTTTTACCTATGATTTCAAGATGTGCATATTAATTCAGCGTTAAAATCAATCTTGTATTAGCTAAGCTACGTCTTTTAGGTCAAATTTTACGTCCTTCCTTGAATAACATTATGGGTGATGTTATTGTTTTCAATGTGGGCATCCGTGTTCCATGGACACATTTCTAGTTATCTATATGCGATATGCCAATTCATATTATGTTTTGTTATCTGCGATATGACCAGCTATTTGTGTCTGTTTATACATGTATACCTTTTATTTCTACAGAGACCTGTCTGATAATAAGCTTACGACGGTACCAACTGCGGGTGACTTTGCAGATTTAAGAATTGGGAATCGCTTGTATCTGTCGAACAACAGACTCAACGTTATACCGTCATATGCATTCCACAATATATCTTTGGCTTATGGATTGTAAGTAAATTGATAAACTGTTTACACTTATAACAATAAAAGTACTTTTTTTTTTTTTTTACATCTGTCCTTTTGAGATTTTATTAAACATAACCTGAATCGAATTCGTTGTCGATTGTTAAGTCAATCTTCGCTGATATTCATTTTCGAACACAATTGACATTTGGCAGATAGTTTCCTTTTATGTATGTGTTTATCGCCGCCGCTCGTCATCCACGTTCACCTCAGTTGCTAAAAACATGTCATGACATTTGGATCGACATCTACAAAACTGCTACCATATTTATAATAAAATGTCTCGTGCAGGTTGACCTCATTAAAGTTGTGTTTTATTTTCTTTATTGTCAAATATTCAATATGTCCACTACGGCAAACCAAACTGTGTGTACAGAAATGTCAGTACAGATGTCCTTTATTTTGGTATATTATTAAAAACATAGACCAACGTGGATTTCAGGTGTCAACGATAAAATACATATCTGAAATTATTTCATTGTGACCGAGTTGAGTTTATATCCGCAAAATGGTTCCAGAAGTTGATGTGTTTTACATTTCTCTTTTTAATGTCTGTCATTTTTGATAATAAGTGAGAGGTGGCAACTTAAACTGTATTGTATTTATTAAAACGTATTATATATTTATACATACAGGAATGAAAAATAAAAGAAACAGTTGTAGGTATAATCACACAGTTTAAATGTGTTTACTTCAATGTATAGTTATGAGTTTACTTGTTAACTTGTTAAGTCATCCAAATATGTGCAAATAAATGAGCGCACTTTAAATGAGTTTTAGTCAAAGATAGTATGTAAACCCACCCCACCCCACATAACATTTGATTATGTGTAATTGTATACCCTGATATCTTAAGAAACTTTTTCACTTTTGTCTAGTTCGTTATCTAACAACCAAATCACAGAGATCAAACCCTATGGATTTAATGGTGTCACCCTGGATACAAACAATTCAACGAACGGTTTAATCCTGACTGAAAATCCACTACACACCCTCTACCCATACTCATTCAATATGATAAAGGGAAAAGCTGACTTGCATTTAGAGGGTTTAAACTTCACCAACGTACCCGAGAATGCATTCCACGTTGTGGTCGCTGATGAGATCTTCTTGCAATCCGGACAGATCACCACTATAGAAACGGGAGCATTCTACAACATCACTTGTAGAACTATGTACGTATAGGCTCTTACCATTGTGTTGTTGTATAAAGTCGTTTTCACTAAACTCATTCACAATTGCGATTTCACTTGTTATATGATACTTATGAAACTACACAACTGCATAAAACAGAGGTAGTAAGAAATTCGTCCTTTTTTCAAACTGTTATTTTTCCAAAACGTTATTTCAATCTACTTTTATACTTCGTTTCATTTAAAAAGAAGCTGTTATGCAATCAATATGAATTTAGGGTAAAGTGAAATCGTGCATCTCATTTTGGTTTGGTTTGTTTGTTTGTTTGTATGGTGTTTTACGTCATTGTCAACACATGTAAGGTTATATATGACGGTCGATTTTTTTTTGTGATGGAGGCAAACCACTTTTACTGGGTAGAAAGAGTACTGCACCTCCCGCCATCCGCAAGAATCGACCTTTTCTCACTTACAAGTCGAGCTCACAGTGGGCTTCGAACCCGCAGCGGTGAGAGGTGAGAAGGTTTACAACGCAACGTCGTTAACCACTAGACCACGGAGACGTCCTGTGGTAGACATACGCTTCTCGATTATAGTTTAATTCGTTTCAGCGATACTGTCGAACTGAAAGACCTGTTTTCTCTTTAGATTTGTATTGTATTTCTGGTATATTGCAGGAACCTTAGCGACAACGCTATAACTACCTTACCAGGGTTGATCTTTGGTGGCACAACAACAGTGAAATCATTGTCAGTTATGTCTGATTTATGTTACATTAACACTATTTATAATATTAATTAATGTATGAATAGTAAATTTAAATCGTCTCATAATAGGGGATGTTACACTTTTATTAAACAAGTTTCATTTTAAATGGCTGTAAAAACCTGTGTGTGTGGGGGGCAGGGGGAGGGTGGGTGTGTGGTGGGGGTGAATGTGAAAGAATTATCAAAATACATTAATACAGGAGATATGATCTTTGAAAAAATTTCAGAAAACAAAATTAGCAATTGCATAATTAATAATATATTTAAATTGTAAAGTATGTGTATTTTATGCTCATGTTATGACATTACGTTTATTGAAGTACTTGATTTGAATGATGTGTATCACTATTTCATATATTGTAAAAGGGCTTGATGACGTCATTATGATGTCATTCAAAGATGACTACCTCCATTTGTGTTTCTTTGCTTTTTTTTGCTTTATTTGTTATGGTAATTTGATAATTACCACTATCTGTACTAATTTCCCTTTTCTAAGTTGTTTAAGAGCTGATGTAAATAAAACGTGTTTGATAATAGTGCGACAACTTCTTCGAACTTTCATCAACTGAAACAGTAATAGTTAACTGAATTTATATATTCATGAATAATAACACTCTATGAAAACGTTGTTATGCCATACTTCATTGAACACGTACGTAGTTTAGATTCCCATTTGACGATTCTAGCATATTTTTTGTTATTTTATAAAATTACCATGTACACCTTTTTACTTGTATAATCAGAAGTTTTATGATAAAATAGAAGACAATTTATGTAGTGCTGTGTAACATTATTTTAAATTTGACAGACTTTTGATGGATAATCAAATATCCCAAATATCAAATGGGTTGTTACTGGGACTGACAAGCCTTGAAGAACTTTATATGGACAATAATCAACTGCAGCACATAGAAGCTGGGATATTGGACGATCTTATAAATTTGAAGATACTGTAAGTATACTACTACTACTACTACTACTACTATTACTACTACAACAACAACAACAACAACAACAACAATAATAATATTAATACTATTGATATTACATTTAATACTAATATTGCTGGATCTCAACTGTACCATCCGCAATACAAGAATATTTTGGCACTGTTTGGGATTACCGCACCAGGACTCTTTGTGATTGATATTCAAACTGGATCGCCCATGGACACAGACCCGACTCATCTCCTGTGTATTCACATATTTGTGAGGCAAGGATTCTACACACAGCATAATATCGTTTAAAAGGATACTTTTAAAATATTTAGGTGTAGGATCACAAAATGTGCAAAAACATTTGTTTGTTTGTTTAATTTGTGTTTTAACGTCATTTTCAGCACGGTATGACGGTATGACGGTCGATTTTTTTGTGGTGGAAGCCGACCACCCACTTATTCCAAGGTAGAACCAGTACTGTATAGCTCCCGCAATCTGTAAGAATCGACATATTCTCACATACAAATTGAACTCCCAGTGGGATTCGAAAACATATAGGGGATAGTGAACATGTATTTCTTAGGAAAACAGTGATGTTTGCTTATATCATATTTATTTCTTTGTTTCCTTTCTACTAAACAGGTCTCTTATCGGAAATGAACTGCATACATTACCTGGCGGTTTGTTTGAAAACATGTCAAGCCTCGAAAAGCTATTTCTTCAACATAATCAGATGACACACTTCCATGCTCTTCCGAATATCACTCTGCTGCAAATTGATCTAAGTAATAATAGCATAGAGACGCTGGGATCATCTGCGTTTTCTTTAATTGGTAGACTCAGTTCTCTGTAAGTTTTATGAAGACTTAATAAATCATATCTAAAAGAGAATAAAATATATTTTTTATTTTGAAATATTTCTCTTACATTTTGTAAAGTTAGAGCGAGTAGGAAATTTAATGAACATCCTCTGTTAAGTTTCCAATACAACGACGACGATCGGATTTTAACTGGTTACGGTTAATTGAGAGGTGTTTCCCGATAGGGCAAACATATCGGCAAAACGCAGATTGTAATTATTCATGACGGAAATACATGTTTTGTTACAGGTAAAATATGTTATCTGGCTAAATGTTTAAATCGATAAAATACCAGATACACCCATGAGTGAAAACTCGATTGTTTAAGTTGAAGTATGCTATTTAAAATGTATGCTGTAAAAAGAACAATAGCAAAATCACAAATACAGGCCATTATCGGAATGTGTTTTTGTTATTGAATTGTACCGGTTCTCTTATTTTTTAGAAATAAACATGCTGTTGCGAGATAAATATTTTCTTAAACGTTGATGTATTGTAATAATAACTAAACAATGATTAATATTTTTAATTCGTATCCAGTAACCTAGGCAACAACCCACTTGAATGTTCCTGTCAGCTGGTGGAAACACTGGATGAGGTTGCTTCTGCAATAACAGCAGCAACTTGTAACGAGCCAGCACAAGCATCTGGCATCACTTTTGTGGCATCTAGAGCATCATCGAATATTACTCAATACTACGCAAAGAGTGAAGCCACCATCTTTACATGCAGTATGAACACCAATTATTAAAACTAATCGTCATTTTATTTGATCTGTTGCCAACAACTAAAACAAATTTAAAAATTTAGATATCGGATAAAAAAGCAAATGTCCTATTTTAATTATGTTGCTTAGGTACTGATGGGTAAATGACTGCATTAGCACCATGAATTCCACCCTTACGTTGTTCGTTTGAGACAGAATATAATATAAGTAATCGATTTCTTTCAACAGGCGCCGACAACGTGACTGGCACCGTGGTGTCTGGTAAAGAAATTACCATTGGGTGGCAACAACCTTCTAGTTTGTATTATGAAAGAAACTCAACAACTGACCCTATACCACCGCCCGACGGAAATGTGTAAGTAAATATATAAAGCACATACATTCATGAGTTGCATAGTAATGAAAGATAATTAATAACATTAACTTTAATCTGTGTATATACCTCAATTGTTGATGTCATTGTGTATTATGCTTTATTCATCACAATAATTACGTACAACAAATTAAACCAATTAGACCGTTCCAGGCGGTACCCAATTGTCAATAATATATGTTATGTAACATTACTTATAACACGTTTACATATTCATTACGCTGTTTTTTGGTTCAAAGTGCGTGTTTTTCGATGGTTGTATTCTGTGAATAAACTTTTGATTTTATATTTTACTATTAACCATTGTTTAAAGTATGTTTAAGAGCTCGTGTATGTCATTAGACTTCACGCGGTCACTGAGATACCCGGCCGAGATCGCTCAACTGAATAAATATGTTTGATTTAATAAATTTACATACCCAACAATTTTTGATGGACCATGAATGCGTGAGAAAAAGAGGAAAAAGGCATGCAATAACCTTTAACTACTGAATGAAAACATTTCTTCTTCCTTGTAGTGTATTGGACTTTAATTATTTATTATTTCAGGACCTATACAGTAATATGTGCAAGTTTGACAGCGGACACACTGATATACTATTTAAGTGATGTGATCGAAACTATAAATGAAACAACTGCATACAATGCTAGCGAGATAAATGGAACTACCACATATAACACGAGCGCCACTACATATAACCTGACGTTTACCGGCGCTGAAGGTGTCCATCCGGGGACGACGTATGAGTGCTACATTGAAATGACAGCAAATGGTTATACAAGTGCTAAAAGCGCAGGTGTTGTTCTTACAACACCGGATTCAGCTGGTGATTATATGGCAATGACATGCATAGAGGATGTTACATGGGTGCTGGTTTAATATTGAATATATTAAACGAGTTTGATAACATTATATGATGTAGGTTATCCGAACATATTTTTTTCATCCAAAGAGTTTAATGAATTCAATGTTAAATTGGCACGAATGTAAGATTCTATTTTATTACATAACTTCTAACATGCCACATAACGTACACTTAATAATGTAACTGCCTATACGGTATTTATTTATATATATTTACGGTCGTTTAATGATGCCGTCTGTTGCTGCAATCTTCTCCGGACAATACCGCCAGGTAGATTCGGTATTTTTAACAGTAACGGAAATTGACGAGGCATTTCCGATTGCACACCGAGCAGAACGGAAAAGGCCGAGAGATTATTTGGCATTCATTTGCATATTTTTATATACATTAATTATTTATGGCATGATTTTATTACACTCCCACGGTATAAGTTATATATTAAAAGTCAAGAGACGAACTAAATCATATGATTGTAACGGTTTGTTTAAGGCTACGTAGACAGTAGCATTTATTTCGTCTCAACGTTATAAAGCTTAAGAGACTCGAAACGGATTACAATTTTCGTGTATTTGATAATTGGTTCTACATCAAAATGGAAAAATCTGCCCTATTTCTTTTTGAAGCCGAGGTGAGTCAGGCTGGAACTGACGACATTGAACTGAGTATCACATATTACGACTTCAGCAAAACGCACAGCGATTTCAATGATGTCGATTATACATATATATCCGACCCAACGTACGTCGCCAGTCCGTACGGGGCATGGCTATCTATATCAGACACGCCCACAGCAGACACTTTCTCCACTTGGTACAGAGCTGATGATATCGGCAACACCAACCGTGAAATAGACGACACAATGATTCTTGCTGCTCTGACAGGGCCCGTTAAAAGGTACATTTTTTACTGTGTCTACATTAAGCTAAACACATGTAAATAACCCTTTATAAAAACATGTACACGTGTCTAAATATGACATATACACGTTAAATACAACACAGTAGATGTTCGTCTTAAACCCAGAGAGTTACCTACTTGAATATTGTAGTATGAAATATAAATATTTACACTGATTGTCACAAAATTCCTAAATATGGTATATTGCGTTCAATTAAAGTCCCACGGGTAGAAAACAAGTCACACACCTTAGTACCGGGTATGTCCAACCGTTTTACCGTTCCTAGGAAATCATCCCGACGTCGCGTTATTCCAGAAAGAGAACGTCGCTGGGAGTGGCCTGGCGTTATCTTCCTGAAATAACGGGATGTCGGGATGATTTCCTAGGAACGGTAAAACAGTTGGACATACGCGGTGTAAAGATGTGTGACTTTTTTTCTACCCGTCTGACTTTAATTGAACACCATACACCATGTTTAAGAATTTTGAGACAATCAGTGTTTGTAATTGTTAATTAATATCCTCAAATTTCAAAATATTATTACAAATTACTGTAGCAATAAAAGTTAACATCGATATAATCTACTGGTGCGATTTCATTGACCGTCAGTATATTAACGTACACATAGTTGTAAATTAGTACGCTAAGAATACCATAACGACCGTTTTAATTGAAACCCAAACGATCTCTTTAAATATAGATTCTGGTCTGGTGAATTCTTTCCGGTTGATGGCCAGGGATACCAAGCCGAATCGCAATATGACTGCAATGGGACAGCTCATAATTTTGGGTACGTGTATAAACTCACTCTTTCTTTTTACCTTTTTTGTCTAATAAAGTTTATATGTTTTGAAACAAATGATGTGTATATGGTTTAGAAGCAGACGTTGTCTATACAGTTTTGATGCTGATATTACGTATATACTGAAACATTGTTTTATTTCAACTTGTTAAATATTATACTACGTTCACTCGTAAAAGCAATGAGAGCAGGGACTTCTAACTGTTAGCACACTTATTAAAGGGGCACTGGGCTTGATGTGTTTATCAAGCTTAAATATCACCTTGAATCAGTAATCCAGTATCCTTTTGAACAATAAATAATATGCAAGACAATTTGATTTGAACTATTTATATAATTATTCATATTGATTTGAAAATCTGAAAGTTATAAAGCAACGCCGCGATTGTTAAAGACATGAAGGTTGTCCTTTGACCATTTAAACCGACACATGCAGATGCATGCGTGTAACATTACCATTGCAGGTTTACAAGCGTTATCAGGACGGGGCTCGTATATTCAGGATCAGAAAGAATAATTGTTGGAGGGGGAGAGGCTCTTTGGTTATATATAAACAAGATCCGGCTAGTCGAGTTTGTTGCCAATGGTTCTGCCAGCATACCATGTTATGTTATTGATCTTGCACCAGCACAGACAATAGGTATTCAAGTTGTAAAGAAATTAAAGTGATGAGCACATTTAAAAAAAGATTTTTCTTTCGTTTCAAAGCTGTTAAATTGGTTCAATATTTTATTACAACTAATGAGTTTGCTTAATGCACTCATTATTTCTTCAGATATATTTTGAAACCCATCCGAAACCTGGCGTTGAAAAGGTTTTCATTAGCGTTACTGGTTGCTGTCTGCCATTTTGGGATGTTATTCTATATGAATCATACGTATACTGTGATAAAAACAAGTTCAATACAAAAAGTGCTGTTTGTCCTGTGATAATCAAAGTGAAGTCAAATGACACAAAATATGTAACAATATGTAGCATATCGGTTTATTGCGTTGATGAAAAATCGTGTCATAACGTTATATTCTTATGACATTACTATTTGCATTTTTCAACAAAATGGACCCTCATGCACATTTTTATGAATCAAACGTCATTTCCACCTCTGTAGGCGGTCTGATATACACGCAATTTGGAACCTTGACAAACGGACACTGTACAGGTTTGATGAATTCATCCAGTGGAGTCAGTCTTCAACTAGAGGTAAATGCTCCTCGAAATGTCACTTTCTACTTTCAGTGTTTATAGAATCAAATTTATGCCATTTAACTGATATATTTAAGCATGTCTGTATGAAATATACTGTATGAATGATAGTATGTATGGGGTTTAAGGTCGCTTTGAAAATAACGACGGTATCGATGCTACTAGTAGTAGTGAGCTCAATTCTCTACTTTATACTGAAATACATACCATGCCGTAGACAAAGGACATGATACCCACACTAGTCACATTAAACTGACATTGGGTCGACCAGTTTTGCTTTTTATACTCTGAACATCAAACAAGGAACCTAATATGACCATTTTAATAATAAAAGTGTTTGGTGTGACCCGGCGGGAGACCGAACCCATGACATCGCGATTATGAGTCGAATGCTTTTCTACACAACGCCACCGCCGCGATGATCATGAACTATATGCTTAAACTATAAGTACATATATTATCTATATAGTAATATATATATATTATTTCTGTGTTTTATATCATTACTTCTCGCTTTTTTTCTGAAATGTTAGAGATTTCAGTTTGATGAAAAAGTAGACTGTTTGCTATTATTATAGTGTATAAACGCGTGTCGTTTAAGGTATTATCATCAATCAAAATGAGGTTTGTTTTTCTCAAACACAATTAATATAATTTGTTTTTTAATATACAGAAGATAATATGTTAGCTAAAGAAACACATGATGAAGCTTGACACAATTACTTTGTCGTTTATATTATACAGATAGTAGAATAGATTAATGAAGTAAAAGACAACTTACATGTTTATCTTTTATGTTATGAACACCCTTTAAGGTTGACGTCACTTACCACTTTGACCTATTTCACGCTGAAACAAAGGGTTGTTCATCGGAATTTCTTCTTCAAGTAGAAGACGCCGAATTTAATCAAAATAAAAGCAGTGATCAGCCGCTTGATCTGCCGCTTGACTACTCCGTAACGATTCCTGAAGATTTGGATGTAAACGACATAGTGGCGACTATCGAAATAGGTGACGCGATTTCGCAAGTTGGGTATACAGTTACACTGTACTCTGGTAATCACAATTTAAATACTCATTTATTTCAAATAAAGGGTACGTCGTGGTTTCATGTTTAAGACCGTTTAAGACAGAATCATAGTCGCTTCATGCGTCATTGTACTACACCTATATCTAAACCTTTATCACTTTCAACAAGATACTGTTAAAGCTTACGACTACTCTGGAATTAATTCGTTTTGATCAATTACAAAATTAGGAGTCGTTCTTAATGCAATAAGCGTCAAGTTTCATATATAAGTACTTATGTGTTGTCCACACTAAATACAATTATCGCACAACCTTATCAAGAAAGGCAATGTCATAAAGAGAACCTAGACATTCCGAGGCAACAAACAAAGATATGTTTTATCGTTTGCAGGAAACGAAGCACGGCGATTCTCCCTCGAAGACAACACGTATACTTTTACTACACCTGTTGTTGTTAAACCGACGTATACAACAATAACTGACATTAATGGAGACACCTTAAGCTATCTTGGTACAGCGTTTATACATATTACGCCTGTTTTGAAATATATATAAGTAAAATATTAAAATGAACTCTGTGTGTATTATATTTCAAGATGTGTGTCAAGATTTAATCTGACGCTGTATTTAAAAACATTTAAATACGACACGGAACAATAAATGACACAAAAACGAACGAAAATCGTGAATTTAAACTTATTGCAATGCAAACAAAATCTGTCTTTTGTTTTCTGATTTACTCAAAGTAAATGAGTATATTTATGAAGGATGCACATGTATATGTAATGTTGCACCTGTTTCTAGAATGTAGTACGTCCACGGATGTAACCATGTCTAGTACCGCCGGTGAGGAGATATTCACCATTGCGACACCATCGCTATTTATAACATTAAAGGACAAGCTCGACTATGAAGTGGTTCAAGACTATTACCTTCTGATGTCTGTCGTTGATATGGGAAAAGCACTTACTGGTTATGTATCTGTAAAGGTAAGTGATAATATAACAGTCGTTTACTATGTTTGGTCACATCGAGATGGAATGTGTATTTGGAGTTTATAGTAATACAATTCAACATTCAGTTATTTATATTATGAAACTGACTTTACAGTTGTCGCTAGGTTTGCATAATCTACTCACTGGCACTTGAGCCGCAAATATTACAAAATAAAAAATACGATACCCCCCTATTATCTACATGTATATAGAACAAGGTGAGTGTCTTTGTTGACACCAAGTTGACCAACCTCGTTTCGAAGTCTGTATCTTTGTCAAATTACCGAATTGTTTCAAATCATTTACAACGTTCGTTTTGGCTGATTCCGATTTATCATATAATCTTCTGTGCGGAGAAATCTAAGTAAAAAGCCGATTCCTAATATTTCCTACTGATGTTTACTTCCGGTTGTACTCAAAGAAGTAATCCGATTGGATGATGTTTTAACGGTCAAAACATACGTAATCAGAAACCGAAAATCGTCCAATCTTTGAGTACAACTGGAAGTAAACATTAATAGGAAATATTACTTGGTGTCAACAAAGATCCGCACCATGTGCTATATAGATAATAGGGGGTATCGTATTTTTCTACATTTTTTTTTAAATATTTGCGGCTTAAGTGCCAGTGGATCTACTTGATCTTTCATTCAATATACATAACCGTCTGATTGTTTAATGTATAGATTAGAATAAATGAAAAAATACCATCTTTATTTTTACAATGTATTGAGCAACATACGAATAGTAGACGTACAGCTTATCTGAAGATGTATAACTCATCTTTGACTTCATCATGCACTTTTTCACAATTTCACAATACTACTCTCAGACTTTCATATGAATACGGCATACAAAATATACAATTGTCTTTTCCTCCAAAAACAAATGCAGATTGCTATATCAGATGTGAATGATAATTGCCCAAGCTTGAGTCCAACAGCAATTACTTTGACACCACTTCCGGTATTGGTTGAAAAAGCCTTAGCAACATTTACGGCAACAGACGCTGATAGTGGAGTTAACGGTGACGTCAGATATATTGTATCCGCAGTAACGGAAGAGTGAGTCATTGAAGATCTTTCTTTCCTTCTTTTTAAATTAAAGTGTAAGCGAAACATGACAAGTTATGTTTAAATTGTTTCCTAGCATGGATTTTGTATAATATTGGTCAATTAAATGCTATTTTATGATAGTTTATGTCTGTCGAGGAACTGTTCACTGGTTAACTGTAAAACACGTTTTCTGAAGTCACTTCTGCTATAACTAATACATAGATTCATTGTTTGTGTTACTGAAAAGTAAATTATTTGTTTTAAAGCCCACCGGTTGACTATGACAAATCGATGGATCGAACGGAGGATATTTACTTAATTTATACGTCTCTTCTGTATACGTCTCTTCTGTTTGACGTCATTGCCATTGACAACGGAACTGTGCCTCGTGGTATGTCAGCTGCCATGAATATAACTGTCAGCAACACGTGTGTTATGGATATGATATTTGGAAAAGTTAACTATATGTTTGACGTCGATGACATCACCGGAGAAATGACTTTGCGCATACCGAAATACTGGGTATACGACTTCCGTAAGTGTGTTTTACCAGCAGGTGTCATGAAAATATTTGCAAAAATAACGCATGTTAAATAATGATATTTTTCTTTAATATATTAATGGGCACAACTGCTGAATAAAGCATTAGAACGGTGATTTGATAAATGAAATGGTGGCTCTTGCAAAAATATCGACAAGTCATCTAAAGATTATGTTGACCTATTCATTTGAATATGAGCGGGGATAAGGAATCCCTAACTTTGGTCAATAAATGTCTAAATTATGTAGCGTTTAGAGACATGTTTTTAAACAGGCATTAGTTAAGGAAAGTATGTAACGTATCCATTGAATTAAATTTCAAATTTAATATCTAATTAATAATTATACTTTGACTGTGGTCATTGAATGCTACATTTCCTGTTCGATTTTTATATCTGCTTTGGATATCGGGCTAAGGTTACCTAGTAGACATTTCTTGGTAGATAACAAACCAACCACGCAATGATCTCTAAATAAACGTTATATCTTGTATATAACATGGTTTATTAAAATACTCAATGCTGATTGGATATTGAGGAGTTTTTAAAAATGCTATCAAGACCTCTGATGTCACGTCCTTCAACCGTTAGGACGCCATTTTTAACGAGTTTCAACTTCGGAAAACATCCCAAACAAAGATTACGATATTTTAAAGCAACGCAACGTTCAAACAAAATGTGAAATTGTTAAAAACAAGATAAAACTGTATATTTTCTTTATTTGGTGCTGAGAGATGGACATACAATGAGAATTCGTTTGTATTATGTTCAATCTCTCGAAAATGTGTGTATAAAATACATAAAAATCCATGTCAGATAAAAAATAAAATATTTCCAGCGGGTTTATAATGTGCTAGTTCAAAACCTGGTGTTTGGGATTTGAAACACCTCGAAACCGCGCGCCTATTTCCCTTGGTATCGGTGACCTTCAAGTCCCGCCCACCAGGTATTGATCTGGGACAATATAAACCCGCTGGAAATATTTTATTTCTTAAATAATATTTTCACAAAACGAAACATACAGCTTTCTTAATGTACACACGCTATTCGTGTTCGATTTTAATTCTTGCTATACGCTGTTTAAAACACAGGTTACGATAAAAACCATTTTGTGATATTCGGTATGGTATGTTCATTAGTCTTTTAAAAGGAAATGTTTTATCATGTCCAATGTCATAAATACTCAGTTAGTTTAATTTCTGAATCAATTCAATTGTTTTTGCAACAGTTTGCAATGATGAAATTGGATTAACGAAAGGGTCAGTTCTAGACTACATGATGTCGGCGTCATCATCATTTGATGATATTCGAACACCACCAGGACGTGCACGCGTCAACCAGACAGAAAGTATGTATTATGCACGATATCTAAGACAAGTGTAATTGAACTAGACAACATGCATCCGTCATTCCAACATGTTTTCTTTTAGAGTTGTTAGGCAGAAGGATTATCTCTTATAATAAATTGCATACCAGAGCTTCGACCAATTAAGTCCCAATTTACCCATATCAAGGTTATATGTTACACACTGGCAGGTATCAAATTCAAATTTGGACTATACACATATTCCAGGTATGACATGAGTTTTAAATTGAGATGATATTGAACGGTTGTATTACTATTACCGTTATTGCTAATCGACAGAAGCGTTCGACATTCGATCGACATAGCGCAATACCTTTATTGATAAAATACAGTAAAACAAGGCATTCTATAGACAAAATACATTCAAATTGCTTATGTACAGCAATGCTCGACATTCGATCGACATATATTGCCTAAATTTCTGAAATACAGTAGAGCACGACATTCGGCAAAAACATATTGCATTTGTTACTAATGTACAGTAGAGCACGAAACAGGCCATAGGCACACACTTGCCTGTAATAATTTAAATAACATGTGTTGACGTTTATTATAATGAAATATAGTATTATATAATTAGAGTATAATTGTACGAAGCCTCTCCTATCTATCTATTTGGAAACGGCCGAACACGACATATACGAAATATTGCAGTCTCGGTTTGATTGAGACTGTTCATGAACGGTAGTGAAATATGCTAGCTACCGCTCACGCCCCGGGTTGAGCAGAACTCAATATTCATAAAATCAATAGTACACAATTTTAACCATCCCGAAGATGGCATGCATATGGCGGTGGACATGGAGTATATTTCTTCCCCATGTCGTACGGCGTATGGTCCCAGTATCTAATAAAATTAAATGCCCCGAAGAGCGAAATGAACATAATGGAATTCAGCTGGGAGCAGCGGTTATGAAGCCTGCATATCACAAGTAACAGCCAAAAGACTAAATTAAAAAGCAGACAACATATCCTATGAGTAAGACTTAAAAACACATCATTGAAGGTTCCATGTTCATCGTCATATGCATACCATCTTCTGCATGTCTCAAATTTCTGTACTTTTGGCATTTTAAATATTGAGTTCGGCTCAACCTGGGGCTAGATGGCGTGAGCGGCAGAAAGCACTTTTCACTACCGTTCCAGAAAAGTCTCAATCAGACCGAAACTGCAACATTTTGTTTGCATTTATCGTGTTCGACGATTTACAGATTTTTGCTCTCATGCTTTGTTTCAGAACTTGACATAATAACAAGAAACAAGTGTCAGTCCCCAGTATTATGCTTTTTATATAATATATCAGATGTATTCAGTCGGCTTAGCGGAGCTTGGGTGGCTGGAGTTGTGGATACGAACCAATATGTACAAGTCAATATGGGGACGCCATATAAATTCACCAATGTGCATATTCAGGGGAGGTCTGATGCTGAAGAGTGGGTCACTTCATTTAAGATACAATATTATGATTCGGACACAGATACATGGATCACGTACCTTAATGCTAAAAGTGCTGGAAATGAGGTAAGTGGTTTCCGCAGTAATAACTAAAACAAACTTCTCGTCATGTACACATCCTAGGCAACCACTGTGTCAAATATTAACACCCTCCTTCATCTGATGTAGGCAGTGTTTAGGTTACGGCCTGGGGAGAAAAGTTCGTACATAAACTCACACAATTCGTTTCATATTGTATGTGTATATCTTTATTAATAGCATGTATGAAATGTCATTAAAACCTTTGAAAAATGCGGGTTTAATTTAATGTTTATTTCAGTGAATTTGACCATTTGACCTTGACCTCTCTCTCAAGGAGTCAATCCCTCCCTGGATTTGAAACCTTCATTGCCATTTAGGCATCCAAGTCATCCTACGTGCCAAATATGAACACCCTCCGTCAACTTATGTTTTAACGAGCAAATCCGCTGGACGCAGAACGCGTGGGACCAGCCACAGTTTATCCACATTTTCTTTAAAAAGTGCGGATATAATTATATTTCGAAAACGAAAAGTATGTAAATAAAAAGTATGTTAATACTGAAAAGCGTATCCTTCCGATGCAATGAGAACACAAACAAGAGAAAAAAGTAGTAGACTCATTTGTATTGCAACAACCTACAGCAACTGAAATGTTTAAGTACACGATTATGAAGCAGAATCGTGAATAAGTGCATAAATTAAAGGAGATTATACTTATTTATTTGATGTAATGCAAAACAAGTCTTTCATGTTGATTCTTAAATGTTTATATAAATGAAAACATAAATACAATGATAAAATGAAGTATACAATGTTGGAAGCTGATATATGAAAACATTGTATTAATAATCTACATCGAACACGGAATTTCTTTAATGAGTATCAATTTTGCAAAACTAGGGTAGTCTTAGCTTTCTGATAGCCTCGTTATGATATAAAAAACGCGATTTCTAGTGTTGATTCTTTTGTTTAAAATTCGCCATGTTGTGTAAAAAAAATGTTGCATTCCTTATATTAATTAACCCTTCTTCTCCATAAAAACCTCATTCTGTTTAGTTTAATCCTTCTTCCATCAAGTTAATTATATATGATGTAGTCTTACTACAAAACTATTGTTTGTTATGAACATATAGCTTCATATAGTATCCAAGTCGATTCCCTTTATTTAATAATTTAATAATTTAACCTTTTTGTTTCTATGTTTGTCGTTTGCTTCAGACTTTCGTCGGAAATACTGACAGGACCACGGTTGTTACTCATGATTTAGATCCAGTTATTTTAAGTGAGAAGATACGAGTGAACCCACAGACCTGGCATAATGTCAACATTTCTATGAGATTAGAGTTTTCCGGTTGCTCACAGGCTGAACAGCTATTTTGTAAGCAATCATTTTTAAATATGAACTTCGAATTATAAATGTTAAAGCACATTTGTTAGATTTTAACGTGCAGTGGGAAAAGAGAGATAGACAATACGACTTCTAGCTAACCAGTGGGCCATATTGCCTACTGACCGTGCCAAATAGTTAACCAACCCTGTCTTCACACTCTATGTGTTGTGTATTGTCCGTTTCATTGTATAGTTAATTTGCTCTTTGTTTGTGGTACAGTGCAGACCTACGATGCCATTGCGTTTGAGTGTTATGGTTGCCATAGGACTATTTTGCTCATTATTTACTCGCCTCTCCTGGTATTACTGTTGGACCGTGTTGGTGACATATTAACAGCAATACTATTTATCACAAAAAGCAAGTTTCTAGTGGTGATGGTCAGCCATCAATTTAGCAATTTAGTTGTCTTTTTTTTGAGGGGTGGGGGTGGCGGGGGGAGGGGAGAGTGGGGTGTAGTGGGGGACATGTAACATACACAAAACGCAGCCAACCAAAAACAACAACACCAAAATAAAAAACGCGCATTCTAAACAAAAAGCAGTTACACGGGTAAACATTGTAAATACGTCTACCATGTTTTCATGACGTCAGCTATACTTATGCGAATGATACTTACTTACTGTCACTAGAAAACTTAGTAAACACAGTAAGCATCATTTCAGACGATGTGAGCTGTCAGCGTTGTGAGACGACATATTACTGTGAGGGAGATGGTAGTCAGAAGTATTGTGGTCGGTGTAAGGACACCGTTGCTACGTGCGACAGGAGTCCAGTAGAGCACTCGTACGGGCTCGCATCAGAGTGCTCACCGTGTCCGGATGGATGGGTATGATATATACCTATAAAACTGATATAGAAATAATACTGCTCGAATACATTTTGAGTAAATCATTAATCAATCTAGAATGTTGTGTTTTTGTTACCTTCACGCGAATAAAAATATGTATACCTATAACATGCTTTGAAGCATATTTCTGCAATTAGGTTTGTGCTTTACTAATTCATAAGTAAGAAAAGCTCATTTTCTATCCCTGAAGAAGTGTAGAATTCCTCAAAAATGCAGGCATGTTTTATTTTTTGTCATATTAATCATGCGCATAAACGCTGGCCATCACTCCATCGCCAATAGACAGAATGTGAAAAAAATATGTAGTTTTGTATATGAAAAATGTCTTGCAACATATATTCAATTTCATGTTACAGGAGGTCGGCCTTTAAATGTAATTCCATTTATTGATGTTGACGTCATATTGTGTGAATAAATAAGCCAAATTAGCCGTAAGACATAGCGTAAACAGGAAACACATTTTTTGCAATGAGTTTCTAGTCTAAACAATATTGTTTGTATTTGTTTCGTATATAGATTTGCAAAGACGGTTACGCTCGAAAATGTGACAAATTTTACTACGCCCAATGTAACACCACTTCTTGTCCAGACGCGTGCAAAGCCTGTGAACCTGGATATGCTTGCTTCAACGGAATACGGACCATGTGCAGGCCTGGCACATACTCTGAGGGGTTGATGGGTAAGACACCATATTCTCGTATACCAGATAAGATTTTCTTTCATGCCAGACAATGTTTCCTCGTCTTACACAGGCATTGGGAATCTGAAAAGGATATTACTAGTACGTGTATTTACGATCAATAACAATGACGTCGAAAATGTCAGCAGCAACACATATCACGTAAGAAAAAGAATCAGGAGTCAGGAAAAGTCCAACCATCGGTATTAACGTTTCCATTAAACGACGTGCATGTAAAACGTTGTTTTTTGTTTTGCTTTTGCAAAATGACGTCAATCAGCTGGTAAAAATAAAATTTGCAAACCTGTGTCAATATAAGACTTTCTTACACGTGGGTAAGAAACAAATGGGTAAGATATTAAATTTTATCACACCAGTATAAAACCAGGATTTTAAGAATATCATTTGCTAGGTTTTGATACTATCCTGTGCAGGTATCAATCTGCAAAGGTTCCAGTTAAAACAGCAAAACCATTGTAAGAATTTTGATTTGCTAGGTTTTGATACTATCCAGTGCAGATTTCAATCCGATTCATCATATCTGCCAAAGTTCCATTTAAAGCAGCTTATATTACACACTTGTTGGAAAATCTTATCTTCCCCACGGGTTTGAGACCCTTATTTTTAACAATTGTTTGACGTCATTTGAAACTTCGTTTGATTGAAATGTCTTCGTAACAAAGTCAATGGTTTGCATCAAAAGATAATCAGTCATGGGTATCCGGTTCAGACAGACATTCCACTTCAAAACAGGGTCGTTATAGATCTACGATTTCCAGCATCCTAATCCTATAACGTATAAACACATATACCGGTTTTTGTATGCTAATTTACCTTGAACCATATTGAAGTAATACTAGAAAATGGCATAACTCATTTGTTTAGAACATTGCGCATCCTGCGAAGAAGGTACATATCAAGATGAGTATGGGAAGAGCATGTGTACGACATGTGACCCTGGGTATTACTGCGGCCGTGGCATGACGCAATGTAACCAATGTGAACCGGAGCTGTATTCAGACGGAACCGGATGTCAGTCATGCGCAAACTCAATCGAATGCCCATGTCTGACTGGGAATAATTGCTTTGATATATCATTGTGCTACAACACAGGTAAAGAAATATTTTATTTTATTGTAATCTCGTTATTATTCATATAAATGTGCAAATGAAAGATAACAATACTTTATTTTTTAACCAGACTATCTTGATATTCTGGTATATGTATTAATTAATTAGTCATTATCATAGTTTATCCGTTTAAATGCAATGAAGCTATGCGGTTTAACCTTGATTATGAGATTAAGCCCAACTATCTTGGTTTAATGTAAAACTTATCATATAATGAAAACAATATACTGACCTCGACTACAAATCAGTAGTTATTACTTACTGGTCCTTTGGGATTATCAATTCCAATCAGTGTGGTTTTAAGGTAGAATACCACGTATGCCGATGCTAGAGGAGTGAGAGGTGTTGCACCTTTTGTTACCTCTCATAACAAACTCATTAAAGCCGAATCCGCGGCTTTCCTCTTGTTTGTGTTTGTTGCTTCCTATGGATCCCCTTTTCAGTAGTTATTAAACTTTGGTGGATATAGTTGCATGATTTATAATTCTAAGCTCCGATGGACATGATTGTATGATTTATAATTCTAGACTCCTGCGGGTATGGTTGTATGGTTTATAATTCTAGGCTTCCATGGATATGAATTATAATTCTAGGCTTCCATGGGTATGTTTGTATAATTTATTATTTTAGGTTCCGGTGTATATGGTTGTATGATTTATAAGTCTAGGCTTCCATGGGTATGGTTGTATTATTTATAATGCTAGGCTCCGTTTGATATGGGTGTATGATTTATAATTATAAGTTCCGTTGGATATGGTTGTATGATATATATTTCTAAGCTACGGTGGGTTTGGTTGTATGGTTTATAGTTCTATTCTCCGATGGATGTAGTGGTATGTTTATAGCTCTAGGATCCGGTGGATATGGTTTTAAGGTTTATATGTCTAAGGTCCGGTGTTAATGGTTGTATGATTTATAATTCTAGGTTCTATTTGATATAGATGTATGATTTATAATTCTAGGTTCTGATGGATATGGATGTATGATTTATAATTCTAGGTTCAGGCGGATATGGTTGCAACTCTTGCGCAGATGGTTATATAGGTGATGGTACAACCTGTACAGATATAGATGAGGTATGAGGTGTTGGATTGAAACTATTATAACGGGATAATCATATGGTATTGTTTTTAAATATACAATGCATTATGCTAATTAGAATCTTACAAAATATTTCCCATATTCCCAAGATTTTTTCTTTTTAAATATCTAATTTCATTATACTACTTTTGTTCAGAAAAACGAATGAGTTTCAATGGTCGAAATAAACAGAAAGAAGTATTGTTTTGTAATTTTTCTCTCAAAACTGTAACATATCCAGATGAGTTCTTAGTACCTGCTATTGGTTGTGTATTCAATACACATATATAGTCAATAATACAACACGTGTAGTTCAATATATTCAGTGCACACTCTACAACCCGTGCTTCAACTCCCGTTGTATCAACACCTCGCCCGGGTACCAGTGTCTAGAATGTCCAGACGGTTACACGGGCACGTACGAGGACGCGTACGCCTGGGACGTACACCAGCGCGTTTTTAATTACCAAAACCTACAAAGATCCAACTTCACCTACCAGACGTGCAATGATATAGATGAGTGTTCCATTGACAATGGAGGTTGTGACTCCAGCATGACGTGTGTAAATACACAAGTACGTAAACTTGTTTACACGAGTAGGGTTCTTGTTTATGATGTCCGCACGATTTATTTAAACGAATATACCATATACGAGAATGTATATATAATATTTCACATACACCTTAATATAGTTTTTATATTTTGCATATACTGGTGTTTGAATTTACAAAATAATGACTATTGTAAATAAACTGTTTTCTTTTCTATGTTCATGGTATTTGATTTGATTCCTGCAACAGGACAATTACTACTGCGATTTCTGCGCCACGGGATATATGGGCACCAACAGGACAGGATGCTACTTGGACAACTTCTGTATACCTGGAGTCCACGATTGTACTGACATGGCGGAATGTGTCTATCTGGGCCCAGCGCAGTTCAGATGCATTGTATGTGTATTTAATTTATGTTGTAATGTCTATTTTCTCCTTTACGGTACTAAATTCATAATACAATGTAACTAATTGTTAACGCCTAATTACGTCAATGCTTTATCACTAGACTCGAGAGCACTAATTCGTTTACTCCAGTTGAATCTACAGAGGATGATGTTGTTTCCAAGCATATCAGCATATCACTCGGTCCACCACTTTCAACACTGGGTTAGACGAAAAGCAGAAAAAACGTTGAACTATGTACTTGATTCCTAAATTACACAAACAGCCTTATTAAACCCTCTTCTATTTTACTTCTAGAGTGTAGACCCTATGATGATGTCTGCCTAAATCATCAAAGGATGGTAGAGTCTGATACTTGTCTTAAATCGTGTATTGTCGTACCCTTAATGGTTCTCTTGTTACTCTTGCTTCTGCCAAGTCATTGAGTACTTGCTTTGCGGGTTTCAGTATTATTATTTTTTATATTCATATACACATGATAATTTATGTGTTATACTTATATTGTCTATTTATGCTGCATTGCTTGTTAGAGAATATAACCTGGCGGGAATATCTTTATTTACACTGTCCTGTTTTATTGGGATGACAATAGGGTATTCGCCTGCACCACTACAAACATCTTCAAATGTTTAACCTCTTGTTTTACTGCCGTTAAAGATCACGTTAAACAATATTGTGCTATAGCTTAAGACAATTCTGGGATTCATTTATGTTGGTCAATTAAACATTCAAGAGACGTTCTTGGTAATATGCGTAATAAACGTTAAGTTTCATCTATAAATATTTATGACTTTTTCACACTATATAAAACCTTACCACAAACCCGTATCAAAGACAAGCTTATCTTATTGCGCTAACTCAAAACACTTTCCCTGGAGAAAATACTACATGTTTAGCATTATGTAACATTATTAAAGCGTTTTTACTAACGGCTGGTGAAGCACTTATTTTCCTTTTAGATATTATTTTCGTCTGGTATGGAACTACCGTTTATAGACACGTTGTTGGTACCCCTATGGGTACGAACTGTGCACCTCTTATCGCAGATTTGTTTTTACATTGCATGTTGAATCTTTCATCAGGTAGATGTAATTGAAGCTTTTAATGACACCTCTCGGTATCTGGATGACATATTGAACATTGACAAAATGTTTTACTATGGTTAACTTTGGTAAACTATGGTAAACATTATCTATCCTAAAGAACTTCAACTCAACAAATCTAATATTTCTGATACTGCCGCTTCTTTCTCGGTTTACATCTCTGTATTGAAAACGGAGAACTAATTAGCACAATCTATGACAGTCAGGAGAGATGATTTTGTTTGTTTTTGATTTTGATATTGTTCATTTTCTTCACTTAGATGGGGATGTTCTCCAAGCAACTTCTTATGGGGTCTATGTTTCTCAACTTATTCGTTTTTCTAGAGCTTGTAGTCGAATTGTGGAATATAAAATTCGTAATTTTTGTATAACGGAAATCGCGATATTCACTTTTATAAATCCTTATTTACTGCTTATTTATCTTCTGTTTTCAAAACATTTAGTGTAAGCCTGGCTATGCCGGTAACGGTAAACATTGCGGGCCAGATTCTGACAACGACGGCTTCCCTGACAATGGCATGTCGTGTTCAGATTGGAGGTGTTCAAAGGTAACCATTATATATACTATTTTAACAAATCTTTGTTTAAGAAACTACACCAGATGAACACTATAACAGTTTTGTTTATTGCGTTATATATGGAGTTAGTAAGAACATTCAAATGCCTATTGAATCTAATGATTGCTAATAGAAGTTGATGCACCAATCAGAAACAGAGGCATTCACAGAAAGCAGCCATCTAAAACACCGCATTTAAATCATCAAACTTACAGGTGGACTTCGGTAATAGCGATAATATATAATAGCGAGGTTGTGTACACTTAAATCGATTTAAGCTAACCGGTGGGCCAAATTGCCCACACTGGCCGTTTTAAGTAGGTAACCCTGTCTTCACCACTCTTTCTGTTGTGTATTGTCTTTTTCATTTTGCGGTTAATTTGCGTTTGGGTGCTGTGATGTCTATAGGACCATTATTTTTATTTCACAAACATCACTGTATATGAATACCTCATTGAAACTGTTAGTGGATTATTCAAACAGAAGAACAAAATAACATAACGGAAGTTTTACACGAAGATACCTTCTGAATTGGTGCATTTTCGTCTAAATCATAATTTCGCTGATATTTCTAAAGAAATTAAGGCACAATCTTAATTACTGAAGTGTTTATTTTATCATATCTGTCGCTTACGCATGGATTTGTATGCTCTGTTGGTTGGAGAATCAGTTGAGATGTGGCCACACTTAGCAAGGTCTAAAAAATAGACAACAGTATTAGATCCTCCGAAGTGGGATCTACAAACTAAATAACAGGGGTTTTAATTAAATGGATATCGAGAAGATGTCATTCATTTCCATGTATCATCTTCATCTTCATTTTCATATTTTGCACATACCGATTCGCCATTCCTATCCGACATGACATAAGCTGTTAAAGGGTTGTTAAATACGATTCATTCTTTAGTTTGAGAATTATCAATTTGTTTTAATATTGTATTATATATGCTGTATATAAACCTCGTTGCAGGACAATTGTAAGACTGTACCCAACAGTATGCAAGAAGACACGGACGGCGACAACAAGGGAGACAACTGTGACCCGGATGACGATAATGACGGGAGATACGACTATCTCGTAAGTAGAGATTTTTAGTAGAAATATGTTTAGCTGTACTGGTTTAAATACGATATTGTGTTTTTCAATAGCTCACACCATTTTATATATATACATTGTGCAAAACATATTAAAAGATAAGAGCGAACGCAATGCTTATAGCGGTCTTCTCCTAAGAAAAAAACAATGATAGCGGTTTTTGGTGCTCATTTTCAACTGCCAGTTTCATCCAAAAAGTACCGGTAGCGAGAAATAACAAACAAAGCATATACACTTCCAGAACACTTACTTTTAGGACATTAAACAAAAACAGAGACATCGGTATTGCTGCCGTAATTTTTGGTTGGCTGTGGTCCTGAATGTTACATTTCATGTTCGACTTTTATATTTTCTGTTTATATGTTTCTCCACAAAGAGCTTAAGTAACTACAGAAAACACCATTTACATGATACACACTGTATATTGCTGGTGAAATTGTTTGCATTTCCTTAATCAGGACAATTGCCAATTTGTGTCAAACCGCGGTCAGACAGATTCTGACGACGATGGAGTTGGAGATGCTTGTGATAACTGTCCTTCAATCGTGAATGCAGACCAAGAAGACAAAGACCAGGATGTTCTAGGTGATGATTGTGACAGTGATGATGATGACGATGGTAGGTACTATAAACCGCGTATGCCAATACAATGGATATATGTGTCATTCCATGAACTTGATTGACAGGCTACGTATCTATGGTATTGTATAAGGGCGGACTCGAAACAATTCATGAGTTTTATCTTATAATGTGATATGGTCATAGGAACTTGGGAAGGATCAGTATCAACAATATTTCTAATTTGTAAGCATCATCGTATAAACTTACATTCATTACAGTTACATGTTGATATGTATTTAACCAAGATGGATATACAAATTTAGAGACACAACCACATGTTGTTTTGTTAGTCATTAACAAGTACGAGTACTGTAGTATTAATAAAACATATTTTCCGACTGTTGGTATGTTATTATTTGCTGGTCCTTTGGGATCATCACGCCCATTCTGTGTTGCTTTAAGGTAGAATATCGCTTAAGCCAATGCTAGGAGACGTGAGAGGTGTTACACTTAACATTACCCCTCATGAACAAACTCAATAAAGCCGAGTCTGCTACTTTTCTTTCTTGTTTGTGTTTGTTGCTTCCAAGGGATCACCCTTTTCAGTATTTATTTACTAAAACAGAATCATATCTAAATTGCCGTTTTAGGTATTGTCGACGTTATCGACAACTGCCCACTTGTTGCCAATCCTCTGCAAGAGAACAGCGACGGGGATTATCATGGCGACGCCTGTGACAATTGTCCCGACATCGATAACGAGTCCCAGATGGATACCAACGAAAACAATTACGGAGACGACTGTGACCCAATTGGTGGAACACATATTGACAGGTATGTAATAGTTTAAAAATTGTATGAAAGGAGAAATTTGGAAATCGTCGAACACGATAAATTACAATAGATATTGCAGTCTCGGTTTGATTGTTTATGAACGGTAGTGAAACGTGCTTGCTACCGTTCACGCCCTCTAAAGTCATGTTTAAATCTTCTATTATTTACTTTCCAGAGATGGTGACAGTGTTCTGGATGCGTTTGACAACTGCCCATCATACATGAATGGAGATCAGTCTGACGTTGATGGTGATGGCGCAGGTATTTGTAAACTTTCATAATCCAGTGGAAATATTATCTATTTTGAAATAGCAATGAACAAATACTCTGTATTTAAGTGCCCTTTGAGTTGATGGCTTCGAATATAATCGGTTAAACTTTATACACTATTTAATTATAGAGAAAATATTAATAAACGTACACGATTTTCACAGTTAAAATAAAACTATGACCACTGAAACGCTATACAGTTTAACGTTTATCTTGTTCTATAATATTTGTTTCATTAATGTAGTGGACTTTGCACGATTTGTAGTTTCATATATAAATTCCATTAGCGAGGTCTTATGTGATACACATCCAAAATGGTTATACATGTATGTGGCATGTTTGACCGGCTCATCTTTGTTAAACAATGTAAGGTGTGGTTTGCATTGTAACATTCACTATGGTGCAGCTTCCAATAATGTAATTAACTTTACTATGCAAAGTGCTTTTTTTGTATGATTGTGCTCGGAGTTTGCGATAGTTTTCCTATTTGGAATTAATAACAACGTGATATTCATATTCGCGTGTTTTTTACATAACCCACTTGTCTAATTGCTCAATACGACAGAAGTCTTACAGTTATAAGTGTTTTCCACCAGATAAAAAGGGATATTACGCGACAGTTATTCACATGTTTTCTTGTTGACTTTGTACAGGTGATCTATGTGACGACGATGTAGATGGCGATGGTGTACTGAACGACGCCGACAATTGTCCTTATTTCAGTAACAGTAATCAAACTGACACCGACGAAAATGGTGTCGGTGACGTTTGTGAATCAGATTCCGACAGTGATGGCGTTAAAGACAAGAATGATACTTGTCCATTTAATCCTTCGATACAGTTCTCGTCATTTAAGAGGTATTTCACTGTCGATATGAACCCATCATTGAATACGATTGCACCTATATGGTTGGTGAAGAACAACGGCGCAGAAGTAATGCAAACAGCCAATACTGGAATGCCGACAATGCTTATTGGTAAACCAGTTTTATAATATAAGGCCATTTTCTTGAGATTAACTAAACACAATGAGAACACGCCTAGCGACAAGGTGTGGTAATATCTGTATAAGCAACGTGTATCTTTTATAAATTGAGTACCATATGACCATTGCCTTTAGTCTTTTGACTGTTACTTTTGATGCGCAGGCTTCATAACCGCTGCGCCCAACTAAATTCCATTTTGTTTATTGCGCTCTTCGGTGCATAGAATTGTGCTAGGTACTGGGACCATACGCCGCTGGACATGGAATTATGACAGTAAAATTAGCAAGTCCACCGCCATATGCATGCCATCTTCGGAATGGTTAAAATTCTGTACTATTGATTTTATGAATATTGAGTTTTGCTCAACCCGGAGCTAGAGGGCGTAAACGGTAGCAGCATAATTCACTACCGTTCATGAATATTTCGTATTTATCGTGTTAGGCCGTTTCCAAAGGACCACTCTCATACTCTTTTATCTTGAAAGAAGTTGTGACTAAACGTTCCTATGTAGAGTATTATGATATTGATACCAAACAATTGCTACAGTCCCATTAAAGTCACCATCCCGCTATCAATAGCCATATTTTACTATGGATGTACACCGTTTCTAAACAACATACTGTTGACGAGGAATATATATAATTTACATATTTTGAAATCCAAACTCTATAGACACAATATACACGGCTTTAACAAGCCAATGCAAACCCTTAAAACTGTAGTGTCGAATTAAGAGGTACCAATCCATAATTCATTTTACGCATATTTAATTATTTTCAGAACCCATGAATAAGTCTATACTTTTAATCGGCACATACATTATTATAAGACCTGAACACCTGGATAGTATTTGATAAACGGTTTTGTATGGTAATTTTGCCGTTCTTTGACGGGTTACATTCTTCAATGTTTACTCGTTCAGGTACACAAACATACGGAGCTGTGGAATACAAGGGTACATGGTTCACAACAGACTCCTCTGCCACAGGCTACTTCGGGTTTGTGTTCGGATATGTAAATAACAGGAAATTTTACATTGTTAGTACGAAGGGAAAACACTCCAGCTATGAAAAGTCATACAAGGCCGGTGGTATACAGGGATTGCAACTTAAGGTATTAGGATGCACTCTTTTTGTATTTGACACTTTGTAATTGGTCCGTAGTTAGTTCTGAAATGAAACGCAACCAAACATGCGTATATTATGTTTCTCTTATTTCTTTTTTAATCAGACTTTTATTGTCGATGAATTTCTTGGAAATCTTTGCCACCTTTACTGAAACGAGCCGACAGCAACATATCAATACTGATTCAAGCTCAAATTTTAGACAATAACATTCTAAAATAAGAAATCTTAGTTTTATTTTTGCGATTTAGGTCGTCAACTCAGTAACGGGCCCAGGGTCTGGTTTGGCAGATGCATTGTGGCATAGCTATGACACACCAAGTCTCGTGACAATGATCTGGCAAGACCCGGATATGAATGACTGGGAACCAGAAACTTCTTACAGATGGCATCTGATTCATAAACCATCAACTGGATATATCAAGTTTGTACATTATAGAAAACATTGTAACCGTTGTATTGTCTTATTGATTGCTGTATTATATATAAAGCGACTGGAGGATGATCAAGAAGGACGATTGGTGTCGATCCAAATACATATGAAAACCTTCAAAATGTATGTCAGTTTCATATGATTTTAATTGAGCTGCATGCTACCTTTCGGTTAAATATTGTAAGTGCAAATGTTCGGTCAGGCAAACTCTATGACTCGGCTGCGTTTAGTTTCTAAATCATAAATATTCGTTTAAATGTGTATTATATTGCTAACAACATTTCTACCACGACATATGAAATCATAAAAGCCTTATGGTTCCTAGTTTGGCGCATATGCATATTGACTCTGAATCTGAAACCCTTTTTGGAGGTTGTATTCGTATTTGGATAACAATTCTAGATCGCCTCTAGTCATTCTAATGTCTTAATTAATACACTGACTCGTAGTTGGTATGTTTTCTCAGTCACTCAAGTATAGCGACATAAACACAAACTAACGAGGTCAACACCAGAACCTTGTCTGTGTCAAAAACTTAAACCGCGGTAAATAAAGATTATGCATGCATCAGAAACACTAACCGCCAAGGTCAACTACTAAACCTTAAACAAAGATGATGGGTGCCACAGAAATACAAGCCACCAAGGTATACAGCAGAACCATAAACAAATGATGGATGCCACAGAAACGCAAACCACCATACCAGCAACAGAACGGTAGTCTAAAACGATGACTGCAACATAAAGACAAACCGCCCAAAATCCACAATATAATCGTAAAGAGGTGATAGCTACCACAGAAACACAAACCATGAAGGTCTACAACAGAACCGTAAACAAAGATTATGGCTGCCACAGAAATACAATCAACCAAGGTCTACAATAGAACCATAAACAAAGGTGATGAGTTCCACAAAATTACAAACCACCCAGGTCTACAACAGAACCATACACAAAGATGATGGGTGCCATAGACAAACAAATCACCAAGGTCTACAACAGAACCATAAACAAGGATAATGAGTGCCACAGAAACACAAACCATCAAGGTCTACAACAGAACCATAAGCAAAGATGATGGATGCCACTGAAACATATCTGACAAAACTCCACAGTAGAACCGTAAAATAATTCAATGATGCAAATATTATGGCTACAGCAGGAAAACAAACGGCCAAAGTTAACAATAGAACCATAAAATAAATAATGTATGTTTCTCTTTTAACCACAATATGACTCAATATATACAAACATTTTCTTGTTTAAAAAACACTGAAAATGGGATCCCTTGGAAGCAACAAACACAAACAAGAGAGAAAAGTAGCAGACTCGGTTTTATTGAGTCTGTTGAGGTAATGTAACGTGCAAAACCTCTCCCGCCTCCTAGAACCGGCTTAAGCGATATTGTACTTTAAAGCCACAAAGATTGGGTTTGATGATCCCAAAGTACCAGTAAGTAATAACACTACTGATTTTTTGTCGAGCATGAAATGTCAGGGTTTTTTTATAAACTGAGCAAATAACAAATCAGTATTGTCTGAGCAAATACATCCCACTTTTAAAGTACTACATAATATGCACTAAATAGAGGATCTAACATAAGTGACTGTGTATTATTGAATTTAATAAATGAGTTGGATACAATGATAGGATACGAGGCCCTTATCTTTTTATCCAACGAGTTTATTAAAGTCAATAATACACAGTCACGAATGTAAGATTCTGTTTATCACATAACACACCTACGACGTGATAGTTTCGCTTTAATGTTGTCTATTTTCCTTATATACGGCGGCAATTTGTAAGACAGATCATGACGTCGTGTTGTTGTTTACATGACGTCTCTACGTTACGCGGCTGTAAATGCGTTCGCGCTACAAATAATGCGACACCTTAAACCAAATTTAACGTTACTAACATTTATTTTATGAAGTAAGATTTCAAATAATGATAAATAATTAAGGCGTGTGAACATACCGTATGATATACCATGCAAACAATTGGGATTACATGTTTTACTGTATACAAACACAGTGAATCGGTCCTCATTTGCATCTGTAATACACTAGTGTATTACGAGAAATAAGTCATGGCTTTATTGCACTCCCAGAAGCCATGTTATGTGATAATAAGTAATAATCAAGAATGCATCAAAGATATGCTATAGCGTTTCTATATATAGCTTCTCTGAAGTTGTTAACAGACACAAAATGAATTAAAAGATTATGACACAATATTGGAAAATTAAAATAGCACAGTCTAAGACAGTATTATCAAGCTTGTTATTATCAAACTTCAGCCTGAAGATATATCAAGGCGCCACACTTCATGTTGACTCGGGTGCTCTTTACGACACGACCATATCTGGCGGCCGTCTTGGTGTGTTCCAGTTTGGGGAATTCCCGGTTATATGGTCGAACTTGGTAGCGGATTGTTTGAAGCACAACAATCAGGGGCTTTACCTGGATGGCGTGGATGACTACGTCACGCTAGATGATGTCATTACGCTTAAAATGAAAAGCAGGTATAGAATTAGAGACAATAAGTTATCTGGAAAGCATATTACAGACGGCAATTACCAGAATGTAACTATATGTATGGTTGTTACATACTGTTAATCGGTATTCAAATGATACCACTGTAGTTTGGTAAAAAAAAAATTGGTATGCATTTCATATCACTCTTCATCCTAATGCAAACACCTTTGAAAAGCCTAAACGTATTCCGCTGCTATTCGTTAATAAAAAGTTAATTTATCTTCAAGCTGGAGGTTTGTGAAGATAAGATTTATTGATATGTCGTTATTCGGACTTGCAACGTCAACCCTAGATTATCCTTACTGGGCCGCGTGTATGTTTGTAATAATCACTTTCAAACATTTTGTAGTATATACAGATGTCACTGTAAAATATAAATTAATCATTAGTACTGTTCCTACAACACTTTTACAGTTAGTTTAATAATGTTACAATACATAAATTCAACATCACAATATTCATAGCAATATATGCAAATGGATTGAAATACCAGTTATTACAACATTTAACAGTTGTCCTATAACAGTTTTACAGTTGAAGTTTGGGTGTCGCTGGATGACGGTTTCACAACTGGGCCGTATCCCGTTTTTTGCTCTGCTGAAGGCACCGTATGTTTGTGGATAGAGGGTGGTGCTATTCACGGTCGCTATGGAGACTACACTACGTCGTCAACGTCAACCTTAAACGGCAAACAGTGGTATAATGTTATTTTTCGACACAGTGTTGAAAGTAAGTATTTGGAAACGATTGATCTCAAATGCATTTCTAAGATACTTCTTATTCCATTCATAATCTGGATCCTTCTGTCTAAATACCACCTTACTTTGTTGAAACGGGAACCATCTGCTTCCATTTTAGAAAACATTTGTTCTAGCAACGAAAATGTAAATAAACAGAGAGGAAATCCTTCTCTGCTGCTTAGGCAATATTCAGCAACCTGAGCTAGCCCCATGTACTTGTCTGGCATTACATGTCCTGCCTTCTCTGCTGCTTAGGCAATATTCAGCAACCTGAGCTAGCCCCATGAACTTGTCTGGCATTACATGTCCTGCCTTCGTTGCTGCTTAGGCAATATTCAGCAACCTGAGCTAGCCCCATGTACTTGTCTAGCATTACATGTCCTGCCTTCTCTGCTGCTTAGGCAATATTCAGCAACCTGAGCTAACCCCATGTACTTGTCTGGCATTACATGTCCTGCCTTCTCTGCTGCTTAGGCAATATTCAGCAACCTGAGCTAACCCCATGTACTTGTCTAGCATTACATGTCCTGCCTTCTCTGCTGCTTAGGCAATATTCAGCAACCTGAACTAACCCCATGTACTTGTCTAGCATTACATGTCCTGCCTTCTCTGCTGCTTATGCAATATTCAGCAACCTGAGCTAACCTCATGTACTGGTCTGGCATTACATGACCTGCCTTTTCTGCTGCTTAGGCAATATTCAGCAACCTAAGCTAACCCCATGTACTTGTCTAGCATTACATGTCCTGCCTTCTCTGCTGCTTAGGCAATATTCAGCAACCTGAGCTAGCCCCATGTACTTGTCTAGCATTACATGTTTTGCCTTCTCTGCTGCTTAGGCAATATTCAGCAACCTGAGCTAACCCCATGTACTTGTCTAGCATTACATGTCCTGCCTTCTCTGCTGCTTAGGCAATATTCAGCAACCTGAGCTAACCCCATGTACTTGTCTAGCATTACATGTCCTGCCTTCTCTGCTGCTTAGGCAATATTCAGCAACCTGAGCTAACCCCATGTACTTGTCTAGCATTTCATGTCCTGCCTTCTCTGCTGCTTAGGCAATATTCAGAAATCTGAGCTAACTCCATGTACTTGTCTAGCATTACATGTCCTGCCTTCTCTGCTGCTTAGGCAATATTCAGCAACCTGAGCTAGCCCCATGTACTTGTCTGGCATTACATGTCCTGCCTTCTCTGCTGCTTAGGCAATATTCAGAAACCTGAGCTAACCCCATGTACTTGTCTAGCATTACATGTCCTGCCTTCTCTGCTGCTTAGGCAATATTCAGCAACCTGAGCTAGCCCCATGTACTTGTCTGGCATTACATGTCCTGCCTTCTCTGCTGCTTAGTCAATATTCAGCAACCTGAGCTAGCCCCGTGTACTTGTCTGGCATTACATGTCCTGCCTTCTCTGCTGCTTAGGCAATATTCAGCAACCTGAGCTAACCCCATGTACTTGTCTAGCATTACATGTCCTGCCTTCTCTGCTGCTTAGGCAATATTCAGCAACCTGAGCTAACCCCATGTACTTGTCTGGCATTACATGCCCTGCCTTCTCTTCTGCTTAGGCAATATTCAGCAACCTGAGCTAACCCCATGTACTTGTCAAGCATTACATGTCCTGTATACTATACTTATTACATAACTTACGGTGTGGGAGTGGAATAACAACATTCTATATTTTCGATATACCACTAGTTATTTAAGTATGCAAACAAAGCCTAGTATGTGCTGTCAAGAAAAATTGATAATGACTATGATCCAATTTTCACGGTTTACGTCGGTTTCGAGTGTTAAAGAGACAGGCAAAATGCAATACAAGTCGATATATGAGTTATGTTATAAATATAATCTAACATTCGTTCTCATTCTTATTGAATTGATTAAACTCGTTGTCAAAAAGAGTCTCGCATTATATCATTTTGCCAAGTCGTTTAATACATTCAATAATGAATGAGTACTCATGTAAAATCCTCTATTTATTTATTGTGAAGTGCACGAGATATACGTATTTAATCAGCAGCGTTTACTAGCTATTTATATTGATTTATAATGTGATTATACGAAACCACACATTATTTTCTCCATTGACGCCAATGTTAACATGTCACATACATGTGTTGATGATTTGCTGCAACTTCAGTTCAAGTATGGATAATACAGCAGTGTAATTTTCATACAGGAAAATAGTTTTCCACTTGAAAAATCACCAGAAAAGGTGGGGTCACAAGAGATGTAAGAGCGTGCTTGTATGTTTACTAAACAGGTCAAAGGTATAGCTGTTTTCATTGATAGTTGCTGACAAAGTGTATGCATAGATTCAAATTTGAAAAATGTACATAAATAATTCAGTAAAACCTATACATACACTTCTTATACATACACCAACAAAAAAGAACAGAAATGGACTATTTTTCCCCTAGTTATAATGCCCATTTCCAACAAAAAGGACGGATTATTTTTTTATTATAGAAACTACATTCGACTACACCTCGGTCCGACTGGCTAATGGTTGACAAGTTTTAAAAGTTATTTCTGAGAATAGCCGAAGCACACCCGTTTAAAATTAGAAATATCCATGTAGTATAGTTGTTCTTTGCATCCAGGATTACATACATAACTTGAAGGGACATTATTCATAATTTCAAAGCAATTGCATGGCATTTCACGAAATATACTGAGTGTTAGAATTGATGCTTTGCATCAACATTGACTTGTTGTTATTAGTATATGTTTTACGTTCTTGCTATCCGCCTTCTAGAACAGTTTATGTTTAATTGGTGTCACACCCCATTAAGGACCTATTTTGAGTATACATTCACTGTTATACGTGTATTATTTCAGCTCAAACAATTTCTCTTTTTATTGACGGTGTACAAAATGGCGTCACATCCGGTGTCGTCACGATTGATTGGGTAAGTTTTTTTAAGCAATTTATTATTCTTGTTTGTTACAAATCCTTTATGATGGGAATGGAATCTATTTAGATATTATTCGAATATAGACTCAAACAGTAATTCTTTATAACGATATGTGCCTTTCGTTTTGACTATCTTTGGATTGTTTCTTTCCAGGCAAGCGTTGTTGCTACTACAAACTTAACAATGTACATCGGAAAAGAAAACAATACATACTTCAGAGGCACAATTGACGAGGTACGTACTACGTTAGTTTATATGTTTGTGTTTAGTTACAAGTTAGGTTCATCAGGAAATAAACAGCGTCGCCTCTCGACAGTCTATTCCACAGTTCGTACACGTATCTTTTTTCACTGTCCGTGTAAGTAAATTAATCAACATGTTAGTTCCGTTTCTAAGATGTGTTTAAACCAAAGAGTCTTTTTATATCTAATGCTGATACATTTTAATGAGCTATGCGTATCCAAGTTACAGGACAAACTGACCTTTTTATTAACACTGTATAGAACTTACTATTAAACAGTATAGTGTGCTGGAAAAATCCAGCAATAGTGGGTATATGACTTTAGTCTTTCACCAGTCATTAATGATATCGCTAGTTGTATTGTGTCGTCTGTGTAAGCATAAGAGGCACAGTATGTTAAAATTCAGCCTAATAGATTATATTACAATGTGTTTTTTATTTTTCACACTGTTTATGCCCCGTTTCAAAATACATAAACATGCAAAATCCTACCTGCAAAGTATTTGTCCTATAGTCTTGACGAATTAAACAGAGTATTGAACATTCAATCAGTTGCTGTAACATGTTCTATCCAATCGCATATATCATCTACACAGATTTAGTTATGCCTCTTTATACAAAACTTTAATCTACAATAACCTGGGTATTTGAACAACAGTCTCAAAATTGTATACTATGCCTCCTTACGTTTTAGATTTTTTTTTAGAAGTAATGTATTTGTAGGTAATATCCAAAATGTTTTAGTATTCAGGACTGTAGACGACACAATTGTTCTTTGTAAAACTACTTTGTTATGATTTTTTCCGGGAACATTGTACATGTATTATCAATAATTTAACCGAATATCTTAGTTTTTCTTTTGTTTGTTTCTCTGGATGTGGACTTTATTTTATTGTTAGAGAATTTCTTTTAATGGGATGTAGTTTTGTTTACACTGTCTTGCCTATTTGGGCACTGAAGACAGAATAATAGCGAGGATTGCTTGCACATATAATCGATTCAAGCTAACCTATAGGCCTTATTGCTTACTGACTGTTCCAAGCCGGTAACCCTGTCTTCACCATCCTTTCTGTTGTATTTTGTTTTTTTCATTGTATAATTAATTAAATATTGCTCCTTGTTTGTAGTACAGTGCGGTCCTACGATGCCATTGTGTTTGACCTCTGTGGTTTCTATAAGACCCTATATCTCAATTTTACCATTATGTTAATACCATTGCCATCAATTTGCAGATTGATCAATAACAGAAAAATTATAAATATATAATATATGTAATACACATACTTATACAGATGCGGCTTTACAGTGAAGCAATAATAGACAGTGAAATATTGCAACATATCGGGCTGACTTCCATAAACAGACCGGTTCTCAAATCTTATGGAACATTGCATTTCCGAATGGAAGATTCCTTGAACTCGTCGACAATCGCAAACTCTGGTCTTCTGACTTCACCGAGAGCTGATCTTAGTGGGGGAACATTTGTTACGGTGAGATTTATGATTCTTCATCTTTTGATTAAATTAACTACGTATTCTTTAAATAAATAAGTATCTTGGCATCAGCATCATATGAAAACGATAAAATATAATATAAACATAATGAGTGTTCCCATGTTAACAATATGTGTGTCTGTTTTAATGTAATGCAAGACGTGTTTGTTGACATTTAAGCGTACAGTGTGTCTTATTTTAGGTATTCATGCCGTGCGTTTGTTTCTATACAATCGTACAGTTTGTCTGTTTGTATGTATTCATGCCGTGCGTTTGTTTCTATACAATCGTACAGTGTGTCTTATTTTAGGTATTCATGCCGTGCGTTTGTTTCTATACAATCGTACAGTGTGTCTTATTTTAGGTATTCATGCCGTGCGTTTGTTTCTATACAATCGTACAGTGTGTCTGTTTGTATGTATTCATGCCGTGCATTTGTTTCTATACAATCGTACAGTGTGTCTTATTTTAGGTATTCATGCCGTGCGTTTGTTTCTATACAATCGTACAGTGTGTCTGTTTGTATGTATTCATGCCGTGCATTTGTTTCTATACAATCGTACAGTGTGTCTTATTTTAGGTATTCATGCCGTGCGTTTGTTGCTATACAATCGTACAGTGTGTCTGTTTGTATGTATTCATGCCGTGCGTTTGTTTCTATACAAGCGTACAGTGTATCTTGTTTGTATGTATTCATACCGTGCGTTTGTTTCTATACAAGCGTACAGTGTGTCTGTTTGTATGTATTCATGTCGTGCGTTTGTTTCTATACAAGCGTACAGTGTGTCTGTTTGTATGTATTCATGCCGTGCGTTTGTTTCTATACAAGCGTACAGTGTGTCTGTTTGTATGTATTCATGCTGTGCGTTTGTTTCTATACAAGCGTACAGTGTGCCTGTTTGTATGTAATCATGGCGTGTGTTTGTTTATATGCAAACAGTGTGTCTGTTTTTTATGTAATTATGACGTTTGTGTTTGTTTCCATGTAAGCATACAGTGTGTCTGTTCTTTATGTAACTATGACGTTTGTGTTTGTTTCCATGTAAGCATACAGTGTGTCTGTTTCTATGCAATCATGACGTGTGTTCGTTTACATGCAAACAGTGTGTCTGTTTTTTTATGTAACTATGACGTTTGTGTTTGTTTCCATGTAAGCATACAGTGTGTCTGTTTCTATGCAATCATGCCGTGTGTTCGTTTCCATGTAAGCATACAGTGTGTCTGTTTTCATGTATGTATCAGTTAAGACATGACGTATGTTTGTGTAAGCATGCTCTGTGTCTATATCTATGCTAACATTATCTAAGTATGTGTGTGCATGTGTATGTAACCATGTTAGCGTGACGTGTCTGTGTTTCGATGTAGTCAGGAAGTGTGTCTGCATCCAATTAAGCATGGCATGCATCTGTATTCATGGTCTGTAATCAGGGAAAGAGTGACGAGTCCACAGCATTGTTAAATTCAAATCGTACCTGCGTGTACTTGTATCATAATAAACTGTGGCCATTTAAACATTATAATATTACAACCTTAACACACATTTTAAAGTTAACTATTATATGCACAGTAAGTTATACCTAACGCCCATGGTCTTATCATGTATTAACATTGTGTGTATTTCTTTTCCAGAGTTATCAACACTACCAGCAATTCAAAATTGCATATCCCAACAACAGGTAGTTGTTGACGAGAAGGATGTCATTTCCTACAGACAATTAGTGCTATTTGATTTGTTTAGGCATTTACCCACCGTCATGCGTTTATGACGTTCTTGTGTATTCGATGGTTTCGTTTATCTAGTATTATTTGTGATTCCTTGTGATTTCAGACTTTTTTTTTAACTAACACAAGGAATTGGCATTGCTAATGCTTTTTGAGAAAACTGAACTTTTCAGTGGTTACCTTTTTTTTCAAAATTTCACACTAATCTCAAACTATTGAAACATATTGTTCGTCTGCTTTTTTCAACTAACACAAGGAATTGTCATTGCTAATGCTTTTTGAGAAAACTGAACTTTTGAGTGGTTACTTTTTTTTCAATTTTCACACTAATCTCAAACTATTGAAACATATATTGTTCGTCTTCTCCGACTGAAGTCTTGTCAATAAAAAGTTTGTGATCAACGTGCTGAAACTCTAATGTCCAGCAAGAGTTACGCATAAGACATCAATACCCCTCTTATACTTTTTTCTTGTTGTTGTTGTTTTCTCTCTTCAGAACACTGTATATATACTATCGGAAAATTAAAAAAGTGTGTTTCTATGCAAATAAACAGTTTGGCGTTTTGATGATGTTCAGCTATGTGTGACCATTGGTAACCATTCGGCAATGTGACAAATGTTGCGAATTTTACATGAACATAGACAGGCTCTGGGATACATTTTTGTTCCCATGATGCAAAAGTACTCGAGACTCCCTGCGTAACTCATTTGTTGTTTTGGAATTTTTAGTTTTGTGTAGCATAACATTTTTTTTCACAAAATGTTTGTGATATATCTTAGTTGAATTTGAAATATAGTGTTTGCTGTCCGGTACAATATGATTATGCCGCCGAAAACCTAATAATACACATTTTGAGGTGGTTTATTTCCTTATCCGGCATAAATATATAGAATATTCACAGGCATAAATATGCACGAGAAACAAACAATAAAAGCACTTTCAGCCATTCATTTTAATTAAAAAATAAAGGTGGCAAAGATTTTTGTGTATGAGCATCAACAAAGCATCATCAAAGTAGTGTAACAATTATACATGTTTATGTATTGGGGAGCAACAATGGCGAGTCCCACTGGCTCATTTAGGTGTTTGTGTAAATGTAACAACGATTTACATAGTATCAGCACGGTTCATGCAAGGTGTATGTGGTGTGTACATTATTCTGTCAAGGCAATAACGACATGGTGTCATGGGGACATATTTTAAGTGTTCGACACAAACATTTTTAAAACACAATAAATATGATTGTGATTATGGTTATAAAAGACAACTGATTTTCAGTTTCCGTCATCTGTTAAATAATTTAAATATCGGAAACGTTTTTCTTCTTTTCTTTACATATGGTATTTCTACATCAAACAGAACGTAGCCTTGTGCTTTTAATCTTAATTTGTACACGTACAAACAGTCTTGATTTGTTTTAAACATGTTTTATTGCTATACTAGTGCAAGTACTGTGCAATGAGGTCGGGCCACAATGTGCAACCCGCATTAGTTACGGCCCTTCCCTACAATGGAGTTTTAACAATTATAAGTAATGGCTATTGTTATTAACATGTAAAATTATGCTGGATTAACTACAACATGTAAAAAATAGGACATGGACATGTTAAGAGCATAAGATAATAAATATAATTAGAAAATAGAAACAAAGAAGAAAGGAGAAGTAGAGGTGGAATAAAGAAAACTTGCGACACACGTGACAATGCTCGGATCAGAACAGATAAAATTGAATAGCAAACCTATAATCGATGACTGTCTCTAAAGCTTGAACATAATTAAAAATCAAACTGTTTTCTTTTGTTGTAAGACAGTGTTATAGTATAAAAGTTAACGAATATAATATGAGTTCAAACTTAATGTGCCTATGTACTATTTTCTTTATTAAGAAAATATAGATATAAAAATCGAACAGGAAAAGCAGCATTCAAGGACGACAGTCAAAACAACACTTGGGATGTATTATGAAAACACATGTAGTTTTAACACAACAAACGCAATTCCAATTTTAAACATAAGGGTTTTGTTTTATTAGTTTTAATCTAGTTTTTTTAATATTATGGTAACAGTAGCCCCGATGGAATCATTCCTGTGAAGTTTCACTGAAATCCAGCCAGGGTTTCAGGAAAAATTGTCTGGATAACGTTTGTGTACATTAGGCCATAACTCATGCAACCAGACAGACGCAACTAGGCTTGGTACTCATCATCCCCCCAAAATGTGTTGACATTCGGCCAGGAGTTCAGAAGAGACTAGTCTGGATACAGGGCTTAACTCCGCAAAAATCATTCAACCTGAACATGGCGATGACATGCACAACTAGACCTGGTACTTATCATCCCTGCAAAGTTTCGCTGAAATCCGGTCAGTGGTTCAGGAGAACGTAATCCGTACACAATTTGTGTATTAAAACCTTTAAAGGGTCATAACTCAGCCAAAAATCTTTCAACCGAAATATGGCGATGGCATGCATAACTAGGCTTGGTACTGATCATCCCTGCAAGAAGGTTTCGTTGAAATCCAGCCAAGGGTTCAAGAGAAATAGTCTTGATAAAGTCTGTGCAGTAAAACCTTTAAAGGGTCATAACTCAACCAAAAGTCATTCAAGCGGCCAGGGTTTCAGGAAAAAAGACCGGACAAAGTTTGTGTAATAAGACTTTTAAAGGGCTATAATTCTGCCAAAATAATTCAATTGGAACACGGTGACGATATACCTAACTAGATTTGGTACTGACCATCCTTGATCATCCCTGCAAAGTTTCATTAAAGTCTGGCCAAATGAAAGCCCTATCGTCTCAATGAGGCAAAATACAGCATTTTCAACTAACTCAAGGGCCGTAACTCAGGTGTTACTAATACGATTTGGCTGGTTTTCAAAACTGTCCGAGCTAACAATGATATTTTCGGACGGACGAACGGACGACCGACAACTCGGCCAGTAGAGCTAAAAACGATTACGCTGAAAAACGTATACTCCATAAGACGTGGTACTCCACCGTCTAAGTGGGGGAAATTAACGATGTCAAAATTGTAATCATGTCTCTTGAAATAGAATTTGTTTATTGTTTCTCCATTTTCAATAGAGAGATGCAAATCGAGAAAAGAAGACAGTATCAGAACTATTAGCTTTGTTGAGTTTTGAGCTTTGTGTAGGATAGATAGTATTAACCATAGTAGAAAATAATGGTTGTCAGTGTTCAATATATCATCCAGATATAGAGAGATGTTATTAAAGGCTTCAATGACATCATCTGCCTGAGTATCTGGTAAATGACTTGAAACACATGAAATCTCTTTCATAGCAAAACAAAACAAAATCTGCGAAAAGAGCAGAGTTCTTTCCGATAGGTATCCCAACAATTTGTCTATACACGGTAGTTCCATACATGATGAAAATAGTATTTAATCGGAAAATAAGTGCTTTACAAACAAGTTTAATTGTCCAAAGTGCAAGATTTAATGTCCCTTTTTCAGTAATTATTATTCCGTAGTTTATCAAGGACTTCTCCGGAGATTTTGATTGACTAAAACAGACTGATTCGTGCTTTTTCATAAATATTTTCGTAGTATTTCATAACATGTTCTTTAATCGCGGAAAGGCAGGCGGTAAATAATTTCGATTCATTTTTAGTTGTACATGAACTCAGGACTGTATTAACGTCTATCTACAGTCCCTGATGAACTTGAATTTACCATAAAACGTGTTTTGTGTGGGTTTTGTGAAGTTTTGGAATCCAGTATATAGTAAAGAGCTCATTCTGCGTATTATTTACCAAAACCATCATATTCAAACAGTACATACACGCTGAGAAACAACGTCCTTCTTCAGCAATGGTGTGTTTAGATAAGCAAAGTCCTCGCTAGCTCTGCATTCAACGTATTGCTACAATGCAGTCATCAGACAAGAATGATATAGTTGAAGGCTTTGTCTACAGGAAATGGAACAAATTAAGTATGAAGATTCTGGATTTCCATCTGAAGGTGACGTAAATTGTAAGATGACGGATGTGGAAGCAGAGAGAAACTTGACTTTTATAATTGTAAACGTTAATTCGATAATTTGAGAAAGTGTACAAGGCGAGCACAACGTATGGAATGGCTTGAGTATATCGTCCTATTATATTCATTTACACGAAACAATATAATACAAACGCAATTGCAAGTGTTTCTATGTATTTGGACCAGAGCAAGTTTTATATTTGTTAATACATTTGAACAATATTGCATTGCACGTTACATCATGCAGTCTGCAGTATGAGTACGACGATATTTTGTTAAACATACAGTAATAAGTAAAGCAATACCATTTTGTATTTAGTTTAAATAAGAGCGGGAACTCTTACAAAGGGAACTTACAAAAAACATAAAATATGATTTCACTAAAGCACTACTAAACCTGTTAATACTAATGAGTAATAAGTGAATATGATTCGAACAAAAATGATCATATTATAAAGCATTATATAAAATATTGAAAACAACTACGAATTAGCTTGCCGACGACCAGCATCGTACTATCGTTTAATAAAATATTAGTACAAAAATAAAACACACCCAATTCTAAACTAGAGCGGACACAAGGGTACATCATACATGCTTTTAATGACGTGTCAACTTTCTATTATGAGATTATAAGAATCCAGAGCCTCGTCCCTGGTTACAATTCTGACCCTCGTGTGAGATTTACCTATCTCACATGGATACACTCATGATGAATTATTTTTCTCCCATTATGCGCTTAGTACAGGCAAACTTCAATGATATTTGATTTTACGCTAGAATCAGGCGACGTCACCAAAGAGACGTCATGATGATTCAAGTAAGAGTCACATGTCATGTGAGATAGAGTTATCTCAGAGTTATCTCACATGAAGAAAACACCTATATCACATGACTAGAAGTGGGAGAAAATAATAATCTGAATAAACATGTGTATGTTTATAAGAGTGCATGTCGCAGCGACACGTAAACAACCCCACAAAATACAACACACAAAACTGAATTTGAATTTAAATTGAATTGTCAAGAAACAACATGTATTCCAACGAGGTCCAACGAGGTGTTACGAGCATATATCATGAAATATCGAGGCGTAAGCCGAGATATTTTCGTGATATATGCGTGTAACACCAAGTTGGATATTCTATAACTGTTTTATCGCTAGCCACGCCCCCTTGTATGATATATGGTATAACGGCACACTTTTGAAAAGTGTGACGTTTTACGAAATATCAGTACACTTTCGTTTTTCTGTATTGAATATATCATACGACGTTGGACAATAGAAAGTACTCGCAGGCATGCGATAATCACTACTATAATAGTAGGTCAGAATTGTATAAAATGTGATTCAAATTGAAACTCAATACCTTTAACTCATGAACAGTGGAAAATCACAACGGAATAATTATTGTCAGATTAATACAGTCACTATAGGAGTCACTAACGAAATGGTTGATTTAAGTATATATTCATTAAATGATAACAAAACTAGAAACATGTTAAAAACATATAGAAGTGAAGGAAAACAAAAATCTAATAAATAACATGAGTAACTTCAAATAAGTTGAGGGAAATGCGCCATTCATAGGTGTCATATTTGCGCATAATACTAAACGCTTCAAATGAGTATGTTTGTGACTTCGCGTGTTGCCCACATTTTTAAAGTCAATCTTTTTCTTCAGGAGTTCGTGGCACATTTGTAAATAACAAAGAAAGAGGTATCAGGTGAAGACATTTCTCTGGTCAGCAACGTCGTGCGGAAGAACTATTTGTTGTTCGGATATGTGAACTTGAATAGCTTATATTGTTGATAACTCTGGAAAATAAATGGACGATTTACAATTATTTCAGTAATAGAAATGAAAGAAACGATTACATGTATTTAATTTTGGTCAGGCAAATAAACAAAATATACGTACGTAATTAAGTTATTTTACTGATAAGACAGGTTATTGAATTCGTATGGTGAAATTACTTGAAATGTGTGGTGAAGAGAAAACAAAGAAGACGAGCTTAGTTTAAACTTATTAATTTTACATCGATTGAGACAAAAGCTCTCTGAACCTATTTTAATCACTCTCGTTGTCCTCCTGGGTAGAACCAGTAATAACAAGATGCAGATAAAGTGCGGGGATCGAATCCACGACTTTTCGATCCTGGGTCCGACGCTCTATCACTAGACCACAGTGCTACAATGCCGATGTTTTTCGAGGAGAATAATAAATGACTTATTATAACAAACATTAAAATGAAATATGAGTTCTAGTACCGTGACAAATGTGCCTCCGTTTAAATTAGCTGTCGGCGAAATAAGGAGACCAGAGTTTGCAATTGTTGACGAGTCCACGGAATCTTCCATTCGAAAGTGCAGTGTTCCGTATGATTTGAGAACCGGTCTGGCTAGGGAAGTCAGCCCAATATGTGTCAGTATTTCACTATCTAGTATCGCTTCACTGTAAAGTCGAATCTGCGGGGGGAAAAAGACTATTTTAAACAAAATTGTGTGGACGATTATACAGTATATATATATTTATATTAATAATAGGAATTTGAATTTAATCTAGTACTTCTTTTTGCAATATAGGCAATTTTATGTTTTACACTATTTGTTAACAATCTATTAAATCAATAAAGTATATATTTCATTTGAAATGTAGTGGAAATATAGTATACAACTTAAAATATGACACTTACAACTTTCACGATGTAAAAAATCAAAAATCAGTGAAAATGAACATTGAGTGAGTCTTACGTTTTTTCATATCAGCATTAGTTTGAACATATATGACTATTCCTTATGGTTACATCTTAATTATTATTCAAGGTCGAACAGGAAATATACCATTCACAGAAAGAACTCAACCAAAATACGCAACCAAAACAAGCAAATAATGTCATAGATAATTAATCGTTTCGAAGTACGAAGCAAACATAACATCCATGACAACATGGGAACAATCCCAATGTGATCAAAATAAAACGGGACAGTGTAAACCGGGTTATATCCTCTAACATACTAGGCAGCATTATTATGCAGTACAAGTAAAACACAAATAGTAGCATATATAAATATAAGCACCTAACGCGATAAAGTAAGTACTCAATGACAATGCAGAAGAACAAGAGATAAATTGTTAAGGGCACGACAAGGCAATATTGAAGACCAACATTAAACGTTGCTGTTGTAGTCGTTTACAAACGACGTCATACCATAAACGTGATGTTCTGTGAACTATGAATTAATTAAAAATTAAACTTAAATTACATGTATGTATATTTATTTATTTCAGTGTCAAATACATATTTTAAAAAATATTACATATATAGGACATACAGGTAACATAAAATGTACATTATATAAAGCATATAGGCAACATTGAGCTAAACTGGATTGTACCCTGCCTAACTTGGCTTACTAGTCACCATCTTATAATTGCATTACATAGATAAAGCAATATTTAAATTGATATCTGAAATAAGAAAAGGTTCATGTTGTCATACCCGGAGTTCTGTAAACTCAGTGAGATACATATTTAAATAATGTGAATAAGCAAAATATAGTGTTGTGTACGAGTGCTTATATAATGTGAATATTAGTACAAATATACATGCCTATTAATCCACCACGGAATTCAATTACTGACTACTTTAACTTAGTTTGAACATTGACATAGATACCTGTTGTTGAAAGAAGACAAGTTATGCTCGTGAACATTGTTAAACTCACAAGAAATATATTTTGGAGAATGACGCCAATCTGTTACAGCATGGAATGATTTAAAACAGTGTGCATGCGTACGTAAAAAGTATATCTTATATTTACTACAATACCTCGTCAATTGTCCCCTTGAAGTAAGTGTTATTTTCCTTTCCTATGTACATAGTCAAGTTTGTTGTAGCAGTAACGTTTGCCTGGAAGAAAAATCGTACATGGAATACCCCTGTGAAAAACGGATATAATTTTGTAAATTGTCTATAAACCAGGAGTATTTTTGAAACATATTTAAAGACGACTGATTTTATTAATTTAAAAGGTTAGTTTTAATATTGGCAAAGCGTTATTTTAGAATTGATTCTAGGATCATATATCTTAAGTTAACCTTAGATAAAATAAGTTCAAAATATCCTTGCATATTTTATTTCGATTTGAAAAATATTTGGAAAAGTCAATGTTAAATACTCTAACAGGGTTTCTTCCATAGACTCGAGAGAACTAACTTACCCAGTCAATCGTTTCAACATTAGACGTGACACCATATTTTACTGCGTCTCAAACTTACCCAGTCAATCGTTTCAACATTAGACGTGACACCATCTTTTACTACGTCACAAACTTACCCAGTCAATCGTTTCAACATTAGACGTGACACCATATTTTACTCAGTCACAAACTTACTCAGTCAATCGTTTCAACATTAGACGTGACACCATCTTGTACTCCGGCAAAAACTTACCCAGTCAATCGTTTCAACATTAGACGAGACACCATCTTTTACTCCGTCACAAACTTACCCAGTCAATCGTTTCAACATTAGACGTGACACCATCTTGTACTCCGTCTATAAAGATGGAGATGGTTTGAGCTGAAATATAACAACCAACGGGAGGTTTGAATACAAATATAGAAGTAAATAAGTACATTTATATTTTTCTTTATACTTCAAATATTACACCCTAAAGGAAAGTAGATGTTAAAGTCAAAACAACGGAAGTGTGTCATGTATATAACGAAGCCACCACAAAACCAACACCAAACTGGAAGACACCAAAGGCATAAAGTAGGAACAAGCGGGGTTACGCCTGGGACAAGTCGGTGGCGAACTATGCCGCTGGTGTTTTTAAACCGGGTTCTAGTGTGCACAAAACCTTACTATGTATACAAACCAGTAAAGGATAGCAGCTACATGTTGTATTACACTGTACACTGTACGTTATTATTGCCAACATGACCCAAATATAATAATATGAGCGTAGTAGCTACAGATTTTATAAATATCTAGTATAAGTAGATATAAAAGTCGAACAAAAAATGTAGCATTCAAGAACCAGTCAACCGAAAACACGCATAAAAATAAACAGTAATTACAAAGATGAATAAATAGCAAGATATGACATCACAAACATAAAAGGGTTGCCAATAGGGCTAGTGGCAAAAAAGGCCACTGGTTTTAAAGCACAACAAACCTCACTCTTACCCTAGTGTCATCCAAAAAACACGGGATTGTGCAAAAAAAGATATCCCCGCTTCATTTCTAACAAACAAGGCGGCATTAATAGGCAATATAAGTATAACACATGAATGATCATATATCTATGACGAACAATGGGTATTGTGAGTTTGAGGGTGAGCTATTAAATCCAAAACTAAATTAAAAGAGTACCCCATAGTTATTTTCATATATATGCATCTCCGACAGTAATAATATTTATATTCTTTAATTTCGAGAAAATTACAGCAGTCATCACATATAAACTAATACTATTTCAAATGTGGTAAAAAGTTTTTGGAAAATGTCGTCAAACATACGTATCATTGATATGTTTAACAAAGACTTACATTCAATACTGTGTCGGAAAATAACATTGTACCACTGGTTGCCGCTTAATGTTGTCGTTGATGACGTAGAATAGTCTCCATAGCGACCGTGAACTACAGCATCCTTTATCCACAAACATACAGTACCTTCAGCAGAGCATAACACGGGATAAGGGCCACTTGTGAAACCAGCATCGAGGGACAGCCAAACTGCTATTGTGAAACTGAAAATCACACAAACATAACTCGTGATACACAACTGCGGCATTTTATGCAATATAGATACATAACGTGAAGGCACTACAATATAATAATGCAAACACATTAAATAATGGTAAATTTCGTGTTGAGCTTTTGTAAATATAATATGTTTTACACGGACTACGATTATCAGATTGGCAAAAAATCTTTAAAAGAGGAAATAAATTTCAGGTACAAATTATGTATAATGTTATTTTGGATTATCTTTTGCGAGACGTCAGTTTTATCTTATTTCATAATAAAACTTCCTGCAATATTGAATTGTCCAAATTATGCGCTTCTATTTTGTTTATATATATATATATATTTATTAATACTGAAATAGAGATCCCTTGGAAGCAACGGACACAAACATGCGAGGAAAGAAGCAGACTCGGATTTTATAGAGTCTGTTCGTGAGAGGTAATATATCACATGCAACCACCGCACGCCCTCGGGCACTAGATTAAGCGGTATTCTCCTTTAAATCCACAATGATTGGGCTCGAAGATGCAATGGGACCGGTAAGTACCTACTGATTTGTAGTACGTATAATTACCTGTTTTCCATTTTCAGGGTGGATATATCATCCAGCGTGACGTAGTCATCTATGCCGTCCAAGTAGAGTCCTTTATTAGTGTGACTCAAACAGTCTGCCTTTAAGTTCGACCATATCACTGGGAATTCCCCAAACTGGAACACGCCAAGACGGCCGCCGGATATGGTCGTGTCGTATAAAGCACCCGAGTCAACTTGAAGTGTGGCGCCTTGATATATCTTCAGGCTGATGAAACACAAATAGGGTAATTTGTTTAAACAGCTTTTGGTACAAACCCAATAACGTTTTCTCTAATTAACACATTCTTTGGGGTTCTTGACAAAAACAGTGCTTCATGTATAGAAAGATCACTAAGTACCTAACTTATTGCACTTGTTTTATCTAAAACGTCAGTTACCACTATTAAATCGTGAAAAGTTTATGACCACCATTCGTCACTATGCTTTCATTTTTAATTGTGCGAAGACCGGACAGGCTGTGGACCCTATGATGACGTCTACCTAAAGCCCAATACGACAGTGACGTTTGATGTTTGTCTGCAATCTTATCCTGTCGTGCCCTCAATGGTTTGTTCTCTTGTTGCTCTGGTTTCTGCCAAGTCATAACTTCTTTGTGACATCACAAACATAACACCCTGGAACAGTCAGTGGCAAGAAAGCCCTTGGGGGTTTAAACCATGAAATCTAGGGTGCACCAAACCTCACTCGTACTCTATTGTCATCGCTATAAAACTAGACATTTAATATAGATATCCCCACTAGGCTATATCCTCTAACAAACTATGTAGCATGAATAGGTAATATAAGATTACCACAAAGATGCTCGTGTATAAATGATCATTTAAAAAAGCTACAAAGCAAGTACTCAATGACTTGAGCCAAATTTAGCAATTATGACATCTGATATCCGACATTCATGATTAACGATGACTCCCTACTTTATGTATCCTGTTGTAGGTTTGTGCGTCAGGTGCCACCTGTAAGCTGTACTTGGTTCCCAGCCCGTCATAGCCGGGTCCTGCCAGATCATTTTCACATGACCAAGTGTGTCGTAGCTATGCCACAGAGCCTGTGCTAGGGTAACACTCGGGCCTGTAGATGAGTCTACTATCTGTTAAAAGAGAAGACAAACGTTTTACTTAATAAAAGACAAGGCTTAAAAAGTGTTTGGCATAATACTTACTTGGAATACGTAATGGCTCCCATGTATCCGACTAATTCCAAATGGTTACCATTTATCCGGCTAATGGAAATTTCTCTTCTCAGTGTCAGTAATTTATTATTGTTTGCGCCACTTGTATTACCTTTACTTGTGCGCTTTTTTACTTCCCATTTGGTATGCCCGCCTCAGAAGGACAGTTTCATTTACCCCGTTTAAGACACCCTGAACATGTTAGTGAACAACATTTGTGTTTTGAACTTGAGATATTTAAAAATGTTGGAGTTACCTTTTTTTATAAAATCGTAATTAGAAACGTAAGAAACACCTTGTATTTGATTCACCAGATCTCTTTAGTGGTTTAACGCCATCTCCCATTAACGTTGTTAAAGTAGATATACAAGTCGAACAGAAATTGTAGTATTCAATGACCACAGTCAAACAAAAACAAGCACAGAAACAAACAATAATTACAAAGAGGAATAAAACAAAATAAATAACACCACAAGCATAAACTGGTTGACAATAGAGTCGCCGCCTTGGAACGGTCAGTGGAAAAAACGGCCGCTGGGGATGGGTGGTGGTTTAACCCAGGTTGTAGGTCGCACCAAACCTCACTCTTACCCTACTATATCATATAAATATAAAGGGACAGTGTACATAAAGATATCCCGCCAGGTTATAATCTCTAACAAACAAGGCAGCATTAATAGGCAATATAAATGTAACACATAAATGATCATGTATATTTGAATATAAAAACACGAAAGCCCTGAAAGCCAAAGTGTTTCAAAACGTCTAAAGTCCCCTGAACAATATGTGTTCGTTAAATTTCTGTATTGTCCTAATGGTACTATTTGTCATAACCATTGCATTTATTGTGTAGTTTATATTCCACGAAATTAATATATAAATATAGAGCAAAAACATATATTGAAATATATGAATTTACACTGAATATACAAACCTTCATTATTTACAATTCATAAGGTGATCAATAAACTGCCAGATAATCATTATAATGATCTAATATCAGAATTAAAACAAGAGTAAACTTATAGCGAAAACAACATTCACAAAAACGACACCCAGGTTGCATATTCTTTTAACAAACTATCATAAACAAATACATTAATATGTATACATACATGTATATGTGAACCCTTGAATGCGTTATCGACGAGTTGTGTCGAACCGCAACGGTGTGTTGTATTCGGTAATGACAATGTATTTTGATATAAAGAACATTCAAAACCCGACCGAACCCACCTGTCCACCCCCGCTAGATACGCCAGCTTTTCTTGTGTACCATAAAGTGTTTAGAACTATTTCTGAGTTAAAAGTGTGAAACAAATAACATGTTTTTTATACTTCTAGATGTACTTGACAGTTAATGTTGGCAAATACCTGATAGCACCCATGTTTCTGCCAAGTTAAATTGCATTATGTACCATATATAATATAGCTCGTTGGAACTGTTGCAAAGCACAGTTATAATGTTACCTTTAACTGCACTCCTTGCACCCCCGCTTTGTAGGTTGACGCGTCCAAATCTAAATAGTTGTGATGTGTTCTCTTCCACATTACGATGTAGAACTTCCTGTTGCTCACGTACCCAAATACAAACCCAACGTAGTCACTGGCAGATGAATCGGTCATAAACCATGTGCCTTTGTATTCAATCTCGCTGTATGTTTGTGTACCTAAAAGAACAGACAAACTGAGATAAATTGGTTCATTTATGCTCGTTTTTAATGAAAAATACTCAATTTATGATAGATGCATTATCATGAGGTAACAGTATTGTGTAGACCAATGACTACTTTAAGTATTTCAGATTGTACATATTAAAACATTGACTTTGGAAACACATGCATGGGCACATGGTTTGTATACACTGAATGTTGAGCGACATTCGGTTGTTGGGGATATGGCTCTGTGTACATGTAAATAGCTACTAAACCAGGCACAAATACACTGTCAGATGCCATGTTATTGACCATGTAAACTTCACATGCAAAATCAATTTGCAATTCACAAGAATGTATGAATAAGGCGAATTTAACTATAAGTGTCGTGGTTAACCACCATTCCCCTTTCTAGCCATGTTACCTAATAAGATGATAATGCGCTGTAAAACACCATTCAATCTAATTTCTTACTTTAGTGAACTATCATATATCATCGAAAGTATTCAGTCATATAGCAAAAAACTATTAACAATTCAAACAAAAGTTTGTGTCGCATCAAAATTTCACGCTAGATATGTTTTAATAGAAATAACTTACCGATGAGCATTGTCGGCATTCCAGTATTGGCCGTCTGCATTACTTCTCCGCCGTTATTCTTTATCAGCCATTTTGGGGCAGTTGTACTCAGTGATGGGTACATGTTGACAGTGAAATAGCTCTTAAAAAACGTGAACTGTATCGAGGGATTAAATGGACATGTGTCATTTTTGTCGTCCATGCCGTCTTTGTCGGAATCCGATTCACATACGTCACCGACACCATTTCCGTCGGTGTCAGTTTGATCAGTGTTAGCGTAGTAAGGACAGTTGTCTGCGTTGTTTAATACACCGTCGCCATCTATATCGTCGTCACACAGATCCCCTGTATAATGAATAGTAAAACACCGGCATTAATTGCGGTTTACTTTGGCAACAAGATATATACCAATAGCTTAATTGATATAAAAGGTTATTATTAGATCTAGTTGAAACAGATAAAGTCCCCAATCTTAAAACAACTCCATTCAGTCAATAATATAACATTTAAGAGAAATTAAACTACATTTTCTATTATAAAGGTACCATTTACCTGCACCATCACCATCAACATCTGACTGATCGGCATTCATATAGGATGGACAGTTGTCATACGCATCCAAAATACTGTCGCCATCTCTAGAAAATAAATGACATATTCTTTTTGTAATTTTTGGAATAATCATCACGACTATCAAGCATTAAGTTGGCATGGTGTTACCGAGTTGGTTTACCGATGTTTACCGATGTTTGTCTATGATCTTTCTTGTCATGCCCTTAATGGTTTATTCTCGTGTTGCTCTGGCTTCTGCCAAGTCACTGAGTACCTTCATTGTGGCTTTCTAGGCTATTGTTTTTTTTTGTATTACATTTACACGAGCATATTTGTGTTTTACTTATATTGCCTATTGATGCTGCCTTGTTGGTTAGTGATTAGATCATGGCGGGATTTCTTTATTTACACTGTCCCGTTTTAATGGGATGACAGTAGGGTAAGTGTGAGGTTTGGTGCACCCTAGAACCGGTTTAAACCCCCAGTAGCCTACTTTGCCACTGACCGTTCCAAGGCGGTAGCCCTATTGTCAACCCTTTTCTGTTTGTGATGTCGTTTGTATTTACTATTACTTTTGCCTTCTTGTTTGTCTGTTTGCGTGTTTGTTTCTGTGTTTTGTGGTTGACTGTCCTCCTTGAATGCTACTTTCCCTGTCCGATCTTTTTATATTTCTTAGTTATAAGTGTTCATTTCTACTGGGGCTACTTGTAATTGTAAATGTATTTGACACACGAATGCATATTGAAACTACACTAAAACCGTCTTCGTTTAACGGTTAAGTGTTTCTTCAAAGTTACTGCCCTTCTAGAAACTTCTTCCAGAAGACACGTGTAACGTGATACCGCAAATACATGTTTCTAGAATTGCATGTTGCATATTATTTTTCTCAGATCGCTTTATTGGGATGAAAATATGGTATTATTTACCCCCCCCCCCTCCCCCCCCCCCCCCACCCAACCCATCCACTCCCTCCACTCCCACAGCTGCCGTTCCAAGGTGGGCGCCCCATTGTCAACCATTTTATGTTTGTGATGTCATGTAACTTTCCGTTTATTTTATATGTTAATTAGATAAAGCGAACATACTCATCAATATTTGTTCCGCCAATGGGGTCACAGGCGTCTCCGTATTTATTTTCATTTGTATCCGTCTGAGCCTCATTAGCGATATCGGGACAATTGTCACAGGCGTCGCCATGAGAATCACCGTCGCTGTTCTCTTGCACAGGATTGGCATCAAGTGGGCAGTTGTCGCTTCCGTCGAGGATACCTATAACAATAACACGGTATGTTTCTATATTCAAACATTTGTAGAACAAAACGTTCACCATTTGAACAAACTTGGTAGAATGAATGAATAGTGTTTTACGGCACGTCGACACATAAATAGGTCATATTGCGCCCAAAAACTGACGAAAGATGAGGAAATGAAGTAGTAACTAAACAAGATGGCCAGGATGGCCCTAGATTGCTCGCCCTGTAATCATGCAATAAGTCTGCTGCAGAAAAAAAAAGAGGCAATACAAATATAAATAAATATACATTTATATCCAAAAAGCGGATTAAGTTGTTTTTTTAAACATTTTTTTATATAATTCTATTAACATTTTCATTTCCATGGTATCCATATTGAATATTGATAATGACGATACCCAAATATGTAATAGAGATCAACCCAATAAACATTTTCGATGATGGAGGTCGTCTAGTATTTATGGATATGTGTTTGATTTCGAATGCTAAATATTTGAGTATTATTTCAGATGATTAGTTCATGCTTTTATCATTCCGAAAACGTTGACTTTATTCCTTGTATCACTGACAGTCTGTGGACTATTAAAGTAAATATCGAACAGGAAAAGTAGAATTTAAGGACGACAGTCAACCACAAACACACACACAGAAACAAAGAACAACTTTGAAGATGAATAAAAGGCAAGATAAGACATCACAAATACAAAAGGGTTGACAATAGGGCTACCGCATTGGAACAGTCAGTGGCAAAAGAAGCCAGTGAAGGTTTAATCCAGGTTCTAGGGTTCACCAAACCTCACTCTTATCCTATTGTCATCCCAATCAAGGGACAGCGTAAACAAAGATATCCGATAACTGATGCAATCTGTCCTACATCCAACCAGCTAATCATAAACAACTTAATAATGCTCTAACATGTGTCACAGTATAAACTGATTGGTCTAAATTTAAATGTAACAGTACTAGGACTGTATGCATGTCATGTTTGGTTACATTCATAACCATACACTAACTTGATAATTATGATATATTGATATTTCAACTAAATAGCTTAGCTAGTTTTATGTAATGCTTAGAAGTATGTGAACAAATGTAAAACATACTAACATACTAAAAAGTAAAAAGAAACAATTCGAACGATATAATAATTATGCATTATAGCCTACCATCATTATCATCATCAGTATCACAATCATTGCCTATTCCATCTTGGTCTGTGTCCAGCTGAGAAGGATTAACCAAGGCCGGACAGTTATCACAAGCATCACCAGCACCATCACCATCTGTATCTAACTGGTCCCAATTGGACACAAACTGACAGTTGTCCTGAAAAATCAAAAGAAGTTGTAGACACCAAAACAAAACCATAATTGCAAATGGTATATCGTTATGAAATGAATCAGACTGGATTCTGTTTTCGTTGCAGACATGTAACATGCGACAAACATAGGCGTGTAATTAGTAATCAAGTATTGCTCGAACACCGTAATCTTTTGAAGAGGTTTGGCTTGAAGAATATATGTGAATGTATGTGTAAATATAATTGGTTCTACTTTATTTGACCTTTAGAATCATTGCCCTAAATGTCCGAGTTTGATACTGCGCAAGGACGTCGTCAACAAGCGTTTGGAGAATTCATATCGGAAATAAAAGTAGTTGCTCTGCAATCTGAATAAATAATAATTCCCACTGCGGAAGAAACACATCAAACATAATTACTGAAACAAATATTGTCGTTGAAGACAGATTCATGTTTCAATATATGCAAAATAATGCGAAATCGCGTGATGAATGACTGAGTTGCTTTGAAATAACGCAAACATATGTTTTTAATTGTATATATTGGGATCGTCCGTGGCCAAGTGGTTATAGTCTCTGACTTGAAATCACTTGACCCTCACCGATCTGGGTTCGATTCCTCTTGGGCCTAGGAATCTTTATGTTAGGAAGCTATTCAGATGGCTTACTGGACGTCGGTACCGAGGTGCCCAACCTTGCACGAAAATTACCCGAAGGGGCACCTGGGCTCTTCCTCCACCAGTGGAAGCTGAACAAGTCGCCATATGACCTTAGCTGTTGTGCAACTATACAATTCAATTCAATTCAATTTAATGGTATATTAAACTTACGAGATAATCGTACATTCCGTCGTTATCATCATCTTTATCACAGTTATCGCCCGTGTTGTCGCCGTCCGTATCTTCTTGCATACTATTGGATACAGATATGCAATTGTCCTGAAATAAAGCACGGAACATTATATAAGACAAACATAACGAAAATCAAAACTAGAATACAAATGAGCTAGAGCTTTGAATGTATCGAGATTCATAACGATAATGATAAACTTTGAAATAATATCCTTACCCTTGAACACCCCCAATCTGTACACGATATGCCGTTGTCGGGGAAACCGTCGTTGTCAGAATCTGGCCCGCAATATTCACCATTACCAGCATAGCCAGGCTTACACTAAATGATTAGATAAAAGTTAAATCAAATTATAAATGTTGATGTATGGTTCAGTTTGTTTTGTGGAGCTTTTAACATTTAGTTGTATTACTGAATTTAAATCTTGAATAAATAATGCGGTTTTTAGACTACGTACGCTTTGTTTAATACAATCACACGACACAGTAAAATGGTACATATGTGGAAGGAAATTAATGGAAAATAGTAAGAAAAGAAAAGTCAGACAAAAATGTTCAACAAGTAATAAAAACATTTACGAAAAAAATATATAAAAACAACAGAACTCAATGTCGTAGATACATACGGTGCATCTGAACTGCGCTGGGCCCAGATAGACACAATCCGCCATGTCAGTGCAGTCATGGGCTCCCGAGATACAGAAATTGTCCAGGTAACATCCTGTTCTGTTGGTGCCCATATATCCCGTGGCACAGAAGTCGCAGTAGTAACTACTCTATTGCAGGACCAAATTAAACAAATTCAATAAAACATAGAAACAAACAGTAACGTATATAGTGTATGAATATAGTCTTAATTTTATATAAACACCATTTTATGCAAGATATTAAAAAATATATTGTTGTATGTGACAGAGTGAGTTATATACATTCTAGAAAACATACTATGTCATGAAATAAGTCATGAAATAACCTGAAAATGTGCTGACTATATTATGTGGACATCATAAGAAAGAACGCCACTTGTATCGACAATACTTACTGAAAAGGAGATCTCATGGAAGAAATAAACACAAGCAGAAGCGAAAAGTAGCATACTCAGTTTTTATTGAGTCTGCTCAAGAGAGGTAATAAAAGGTGCAACACTTCGCATGCCTTACTAGCACCGACTGGAGCCGTATTCTACTTTAAAATCATAATGATTAGGACTGATGACCCCAAAAGACGAGTAAGTAATACAGGAAACGTTCACATGCTTATAACGTTCGCGATGTTCGCGTTGGGTAGGCATCCGCGAACAATTATAACCACGAACATGTTGGTCATTACGCGGTCCGGGTATTAACTTTCATATCCCATCCAACCCCTTCTCCAAGAAGCGAAAACGGGGTTGGCTTGGGTATGAAATAAAGCCTTAATTTCGGGGTAAAGGTAATTTTAAATAGTTTATTGCCCTTTTTCAGTAAAAAAACGTTTTAAACGTGTTTTATTGTCGAAATATCCGTTATAAATCCTGCTAAAATAAGCTTTCCCAGCGCTTAATGGTATTAAGGCGGGACCACATAATGAAGTTAACCGTGAAAGAAAGTAGCAGCGTACGTCTCCAGGCTTACAGTACCACTACAAACTGTTTACGTACTGGTGTATTAACACACGGCATGCGGGAGTCACATCCTCCACGGTCAATGTCACACTCGTCTATATCATTGCACGTCTGGTAGGTGAAGTTGGACCTTTCTAGGTTTTGGTAAATAAATACGCGCTGGTGTACGTCCCAGGCGTACGCGTCCTCGTACGTGCCCGTGTAACCGTCTGGACATTCTAGACACTGGTACCCAGGCGAGGTGTTGATACAACGAGAGTTGAAGCACGGGTTGTAGAGTGTACACTGAAATTATCATTGACAAGTGAACGTTTCGGTATATCTACATCTCGTTTACTTCAAGTTCATATACTGTTCATTTTAAAAAAAAAATCACAAACATAAACCGACATAAAACGTATTACATCATGCAATATCAAAATTAGTATAATATGTTTTATAATGAAATCAAACGATAGTATATGGGCATGTCGTCGAAGAAATGATCGTATCTTCAAAACACTTAACAAAATGTACCCCAATCATATTCTTTTTATTTGCAACTTACATACACACACTAATTATTACTGGATACTATACTGAAAAGAAAAAGAAACGCCTAATGGGTATTTCGCTAAATATTGCTTGTTTAATATGCTACTGCTAATCGAATGGTACAGGGCGACATTTGGCCTGTCCTTTCGGAAAGAAGGTTTAAACAGCACCGAAAACACCAATGGTTACCCCTGAATTTGGCTCAAGCAGGTGAACAAACTTATGCTTTAAACGTTTCAATCTCTTAACATTAAACACGATACTAAAATGACTTTTTCAAGCGAAACTTCAACATTTATGTATACTTTGATTAAAAGGTCTACTACATGACAGAGTTTTCCTTTCTGTAATTAGTTGTTTTTGTACAAAACACGTTGAGATATATCTGGAATATTACGTGGAATTACGTCTATGTAATAGTGTAGTAATAGGCAATTTTTTTATTATGCGTTTCTTTTTCCTTTCAGTATACCAAATGAGACTAAACATACACTCCAGATGTTACAAGATATTATTATTGTATATTGAACGTTCTATTACACTATCGAATTTTATTCTCGAAAATTCCTTGTTCATTCCACGTTACCTCGTCTATATCGGTACATGTTTCACCATCGCCTGTATAACCATATGCGCAGCTATTACAACCATAGGCACCAGAACCTGGAATATGTATATGAAAAACAGTTAGTCCAGGATAGTATAATTTATCAAATGTCGTTAAATCGGAACATACATATTGTCTTATTAAATGTATACACTTAGATTTAGCTAAATCAATGAGTGTTACATGAGCCTGTGTTGCATTTCTTTCTGATGTTTACCTTTCCGTTTTCTATTTATGGCATGGATGCAAACGAAATATAAACTGTTGAATTGATGGCTCGCCTAAAATTATTCAGCACATGCAATAATTATGATTTAACAGAGAGAGGATACAGAGAAATAAAACCTTACATTCCTTATTTTACTAGTTTATGATTCGGAAACATACGCGTAAAAACAAAAAGTATAATACCTTTGTTGTAACACAATGACAAGTCAAAGCAAGCTCCAGCCAGACATGGACATTCTGTTGCGTCTGCGCATGCTACACAACCACTTCCGTCCGAATACAGTTCCGGGGAACACTGTTCGCACCGTGGCTTTCCTGGTCCGCTGTAATAACCGGGGGCACATTGTTTGCACGTGCTTTGACCATACTCGTCCTGATACGTACTTTCTGGACACGATGCACAGTGTTCTGGTATGGAAATAAGTCGAGTATTATGCAACAGAAGAAATATACATGGATGTGTTTGGTACAACTACTGATATGCGGTGATTACTGTTACTTTACGTTAAAGACTTATTGATTGGGCACTTTGACGCCATTTCTTTTCTACTATAACATATCACATACCCATCAATCCATCTGAATAGGTTCCGTTGCTGCACCTGGTCCGAATCCCGTTGAAGCATGCATAACCCGGTTCACAAGGAGAACATGACACAGGACATGATGTGTTGGAGCATTCAACGTAGAAATACTGGTCACACTTGCTCGCATAACCGTCTTTGCAGATCTAAGTAAAACAACAATGATAAGAGAAATGAATGTCAGACGTAAATACCACTACAACTTGAAATATATGTAAGATCGTATACAACATGTTTACAGGAAAGCAATAAATGTGGTATACAGGCAAACATAATTTTACAGAAAGAACCATTTGAAAAATACAGGACTATTGTCAAACATGTCTTTGATGTATCTGATATAAAGCCTTGGACTGACCAAATAAAGAGGAAAAGTAGCATTCACAGAACAAAGTCAGGTGCTCAAAGTTCTTGCGAAGCCTGCGTATCCTGTTGAAGTTAGACTTGGAATGTATCACTTCTCATTATCAGATTGTAATATTTTGCTTAAAAAACACCCAGTCATTATATCAAATGCCTGACATCATGAACATGATCCCGTTTTTGTTACTTGGAACTTAAAACAGAAAAATATTAATGCACAGGAACCAAATAGTGATAAAACAGCATTTTTTAAGCGCAAGCCTTTTTTAAGGAAGGAACTGATAAATGAGACCTTAACAACATGCCACCACTGTGGTTATTACTGTTTTAGGTTATGAATTAAAAAAGGAAAATGGGGCACACATATCACTAATTGCGACTGTTTTAACCGTAAGGAACAAAGTCGCACATGTTTTAAATTAAAGGGACACAAGGCAAACTTGATTTTTTAAAAACTCGCGGCGTCCCGTTAGTTTTTCTCTTAACTTGCATTTTTTCAATCATTAATATTAATTGTTACAATAGTTCAAAGCCAATTATGTTTGCATATTACTTACTATTTTTAATATTGCACCAATAATATACTTAAACATTTGGCAAAAATTGAAGAAAATTGAAATCTCAATTTTTTATATAATTATATGCAAGCCGTTTTAAAGCACATTTTAAGTTTGAATTAAACTCAAGATTGCCATGTATCCCTTTAAAGCATCCCGAATAGAGAAAAATAACTGTATCGTATACTGGAACAATCGGTTTTGTACAATAAATTCATGCATAATTAAAAGGTCGTAAAACTTCTATATATATAATTATGTGTTTGTAAAGGCAAGCATTGGAGGTAAAATTCCATAATTTCCTCCTTGGGTAGGCTGTAAATCGTTCACCTAATCACTTAGCCTCTTACCAATTTACATTCTAATGCAACTATTGTGTATCACGTTGCTCCATTGGCTAACGTCTCACATTTGCTACCGTAACCCCACCCCGCAACCCCGATTTACCGTCTAAAACTGTGTGACGTCACATAATGTTGATACAAACGACGTCATTGGATGACGTCAACAAAATCAAGCCCAGTAATCGACGTCATCAGCAGGTGCACGAGATGATTATCCGTAACGAAGTCGGTAAGTAAACACACGCATTTCAGCTCTAATTCTCAGTCCATACAGATATAAATATGTAAATAAGTATCGCAATCAATGGTAAAAAGACTCGGTTAATATTCACTTCAACTTCTGCTAATACTTAGCAAATTGAGAGCAGAATCAAAGAAAGTTATTTTAGCGAGATGATTCTTAGCGGAGTTTTTTCATTTTTAAATTTCTTTGATTCTGCTCTCAATTCGCTAAGTATTAGCAGAAGTGAATATTAACCGAGTCTTTTTACCATTGACTGCGATACTTTTGGCACAATTATATCTTTGTGGACTGATAATTAGAGCTGAAACGCGCGACTTACCGAGTCGAGACAAATCTTCGTTACGGATGATCATCTCGAGCACCTGCTGATAACGTCGATTACTGGGCTTGAAAATGCTGGCATCCGTGTATTTGAGGTTTCTTAGAAAAAGAAGTGCATGTATGAATTGATTTTATATTTGTAACATTTGAATGGAAAAGCGTTAGAATCGAGATTTTCAATATGCATTTTCAATCTGGGACGGTATGTGGTTGGTTTTACGGTCTGAAATTACGTTTTAAGGCTCCGCTATCGCGTCGCCGTAAAACGAAATTTCAGACCGTAAAACCACTCGCATACCATCCCAGATTGAACATTTTAGCATGGTTATCTATTAATTATACAATAAGAGTATATTGCCGGGACGCGAACCTTTTTTCATTTTTTCCCCATGGCTTTGTTTGTAAAACAGATTATAAGTAGTAGGGAGTGTTTTAGAAGGCCTTATAAGATGGAGTTTAACCCGCTTCAATATTTGACCGTTATCAAACGGTTACCTATTAGATATCAGTTATTTATCATACCCATCCATCCGGACACGGTGAACACTCTGATGCAAGTCCGTACGAGTGCTCTACTGGACTCCTGTCACATGTAGCTGTAGTGTTCTGACACCGACCACAGTACTTCTGAGTACCCTCTCCCTCACAGTAATATGTCGTCTCACAGCGCTGGCAGCTCACATCGTCTGAAATTGTATATTCTCTTGGTCACTATTACTGGCGATACGCAGGCTTCACAACTTCTGCTCCAACAAAATTCCATTTTGTTTATTTCTCCCATAGATGTTTACGTTTAGGACAAAGCATTTTGTTACAAACTGGGACCATACGTATATGGCCATACAATTAAAGGTACCATGTTCATCGTCATATGCATACCGTCTTCGGGATGGCGCAACATTGACATTTTAAATACTGAGTTTACTCAACCTGGGGCTAGCAGGGTGAACGGTTGCAAGCATTTTTCACTACCGTTCGTCTCAATTAAACCGAGACTACAATATTTGTGTATTTATTGTGTTGGCGATTTCTAAATTTCTCCTTTTATACTCTCTAGCAAGTTATTGTGGTCAAATAACAACCGAAAGAACAATGTTAAACATGTTGGCACATGCAACTGACGTCAATCAACAAATCGTTTAATAACCTTTATCGCATAGTACCTACAACCGTCGTTGTCAAAGTTGTCAAACTAGACAGACAAATAAGCATGTGTAAGAAAGTATACAATAAAAGAATCTTTCATGGGTATCCGGTAACGATCGGGAATTCCAATCCGAAGTATACTTGTTTTTATCGGAACCAAGGCTCTGTCAAGGTTCCGATTAAAACAATTATACCGAGGAATTCCCATGATTGACTCTTTTTCTTGCATTTCGTTAATATGTTGTGCGTTGACGTCTCCAGTCACAAACGTTTTGCATATTTATTTACACAATGACGTCATGCAACTGCCATTGTTGATAACAGCGCGTGAACTTTATCTTCTCCACTGTGTAAGATCAGGCTTTCCATCACCCATGCAAAACGCGGATAACCTTATCCGATATTCAAGAAATATGTTACTGTCTGAGGATCATTTCTCTTCTTATTTTCCTATATAACACTCCAAGTGCAATCGAAATATCAGTTTATGAATGATTTCTTAAAATGTTCTGTTCAAGTATTTCGTGTTTATTTAAACAAGCAAGCATGAATAAAGATAGCCTTTTATAGCTTTGTAATCATTTTACTGATTATATATGTTCATTCGTTGTGCAATTGCCTTCACTAACCCATCCATAACGACTAATAGCTTATATAGATTCAAGCGCAGAAATGCGAAACGTCTTAAAATAAGTTAACGTCAGCATAATATTGCAATATAGCAAATTAAAAGAAATACAAAGTATAAATTTGTTGGAAATGTAAAACGCTATGGTGTCATTCCGTGATACATGTACTACCATATCTGTTTATTAAAATGGCATTCCCTTCTTAAAGAAATATCGTTAGGATAACCGGTTTGTTGACATGCTTTGTTTTGGTCTTGAAAAAAATGTTTAATAACACAGTTGAAAGAGGTGGAATCAATATGTCATTATTACTAATTATTTTTTGTACATGTCCAGTCAACCATAGGGATGACTTAAGGAATACCTGTACAGTCCACCCTAGAGACGACTAAAGGGATACGTGTACAGTCAACCCTAGAGACGACTAAAGGAATACCTGTACAGTCAACCATAGAGACGACTAAAGGAATACCAGTACAGTCAACCCCAGGGAGGACTAAAGAATATCAGTACAGTCAACCTAGAGACGACTAAAGGAATACCAGTACAGTCAACCCTAGGGACGACTAAAGGAATACCTGTACAGTCAACCCTAGAGACGACTAAAGGAATACCAGTACAGTCAACCCTTGAGACGAATAAAGGAATACGTGTACAGTCAACCCTAGAGACGACTAAAGGTATTTGTACAGTCAACCCTAGAGACACTTAAATGTGCAACTTAAAGCAGGTGGTCTGTTCATGTTTTTAAAACAATACAATTGGAAACTGGAACAGTGATCTCTTTAAGGTTTACCGGAAGTAAAAAAAATCACATTGAGTCCTGTACAATATTTTCCAAGCTTTCTAGTTAGCCATTTTTGAAAATGAAGTTGAAAATAGGATTCACTTACATATTATTAGTCATGAGACCTTCCTCTCTAGAAAACTGCTGAGAATAGAAGTGGTCATGTGGCATATAAGAAAATAACATTCTGATCTTTTTTTTGAAAATCGTGAACAAACTGCATTCGTTCGGCAATTCTTAAATATGTGTTCTACTTTCACTTTCAAAACGTTCAAGTTGATAAATAAAATCAACATACAACCATGCAATTGTATTATAATTGTACTCTGGCTGACTTACAATAGAGCTGTTCAGCCTGTGGACAACCCGAGAACTCCAATCTCATAGAAATGTTGACATTATTCCATGTTTGTGGGTTCACTCGTATCCTTTCACTCAGTATAACTGGATCCAGCATATAGGTAACGATAGTTGTTCTGTCCGTATTTCCAACAAATATCTAAGAGGGGATAAAATAACGTTTTATTTTGTTATAGATCAAAGAGTTAGATTTCTGGTAAAACAAAAATTTTAATTAAGAAATAGAACATCGTTTACTGTGAATTATCTTTTAATATATCACGGTTTGGAGTTCAATTGTAAACAATAATTTCACGAGCCCGAAGGTCGAGTGAAATTATTGTTTACAAACAATTGAACGACAAACCGTGATATATTATAGATAATTCACCGTAAACGATGTTCTATTTCTATTCTAATACCCCTAAAATGTGAAAATAACGCACACATCTGAAATCTTTCGCATTGCTTTGCTTCCTCTCCTAACGTTGCATACGTTACCATGCGTAATGTGCAATGCGCAATGCTTATTCTCCTAACGTTGCAAAAATTACAGTGATATATCGCTCAATTTAATATTTTATATTTATTTTTTTAATTTAATTTATTTATATTATAAACTAGGCTATATAGTGCGGGTGTATTAGAATTACAAATAAATAAATTTATAAGTAAACTACATTCATTTGAGGATATTCTCTTAAATTAGTTTAGCCATTCGCTTTACTTGTTCATGCATACACGAACATACACGCCTGGAATTCGTGAAATGTTCGTTGTGAGCTCAAGGCAGGCTTGAACATTTTTCGACACACTAAATAATACCAATGTACCTTAGTACGACAGAGAGAAAATGTGAGACTGTGAGATTATTTCGTAATCTCTAAATCACTCGATCAGAACAATGTCACCGGACTCTCGCTTCCGGTTCTTGCATTCTAATCGGCCTAATCTCGCAATATAGTTTCGCGTTCTCGCATTCTTGTTCCGCCGTGTGGAGTGCGAGATCACGTGATTGCAAAACTCGAATTCTCGAGCTGTCGTACTAAGGATCCGGTAAATGGCGGGAACGCGAGATGTCGTAATGTCCTAACGGATTCCGTAGTTAACACCTAGCTTTTAGATTTCAATTGTAGGCAGATACAGCTTAATAGTGACCCTGTTTCTTTACTACAGAATATAAGGAATGTGCTTATGGGCTTTACTCACCTCAGTGCCATTTGTGTTAATGTACGTTATCCAGGTGGCTGTGTCAGAGTCGTAATATTGTATCTTAAAAGAAGTGACCCACTCGTTCTCGTCAGACCGCCCCTGAATATATATCTTCGTGAATCTATAAGGCGTCCCCATATTCACTGCAACAAATTGGTCGGTATCTGCTACCCCAGCAACCCATGCTCCGGAAAGATCGCTATATGCATCTAACACAAAAACACTGATATATAATACAGCTTAATATGACAATTTTTCACTAAACATCCTTAAATCTTATTCAATATGTTTTGTATATCGATGTCTACAGATAGATTCCTTTAAGTAATCCATACACGACTTTTTTTACAATTAAAGCATTTTTCACAAATAGTAGTTGATTGATTGAATTGGATTTTATAGTCGCACAAACAGCTAAGGTCATATGGCGACTTTCCAGCTTCCATTGGTGGAGGAAGACCCCAGGTGCCCCTCCGGGCAATTTTCGTGCACGGGCGGGCACCTGGGTAAAACCACCGACGTTCCGCAAGCCAGCTGGATAGCTTCCTCACATAATGATTCCTACTTCATATTGTCTTTCGTTGGATACGCATTTACGAACTCTGTTTTTTTTCTCTCAATGAAATGGAAACGTCCATATTCGCCCATATCCGACGTATTGTAAAGTCATACTGGGTATTCCATGTATTTAGTACTATTATTTTACATATTTTCTCGGGATTGGTGCAATGCACAGTTACATATATTACGTCACAAGAAATATGTCCGTGATAAATACAAATCTTAAGTATGTTGCTTTCAGTGTGAAAAATTCTCACTATTTTTACAAACATGTTTGTTTCAGTAAATGTTTATCATGAAAATAAAATACTCAAACCTATGTTTTTATTCTAATTATTCATGTTTGTACTTAAAAAAGCGTATGCAATAAAAGGTTATTAGAATTGTATTTGGATATATGCACTCGTTTTATCGCGGATAAATATTGCGCTCCTGAAGTCGCGCAATATTAATACGCGGAAGAACATTTATACCAAGCTAAATATAATAACCTATAGTCGTAACCTCAGTCGTGTCGACTACTTCCTGATTGGTTGAGACATATACTTTCTGATGATTGAGACACATGATTTATGATTTATGATTGGTTATGACACCTACTTTCTGATTGGTTGACTCTTGCTCGTCCTGGACCAGTGCGTGTGGCATGAAACGATGATGACGCCGACATCATAGTGTCAAGTACTGTGCCTTTGGTTAAGCCGATGTCATCTTCGCAAGCTAAGGAGATATGAATTTGTTAAATTATCAGAGATGTAGGCTATAAGAAACTGAAGGTTAACAAAGTAATTAATGTGTTCAAAATGCGTCCAAAATAACTGTTTGAAAGTGCTTGAATGGACACTTTAAAGAAACATAAGCATTTGTGCTTAGTGATAGAGTTAATTCACGCATGCAAAGAACTGAAAGTAATATTTTTTTAGGATTATGTCAGACATTTACGCACATATCGTATGCGGCTTTTGCTGACAATGAATAGTTTGTATACAATATTATTTATTATTTTTCTGAAAATGAAATGATATTAAAGCAGGTATGTTTATATGTTAACTATATTCGAAATATAAAATCTTATTGAACATTTTATGGGAACGTGTATATGTTATTTATGAGACATGAATACCAATAGTCAAATACAGCTAATGTAGTGGACTGAAGATAAAATACGTACGGAAGTCATACGTCCAATATTTCGGTATTCGAAGTGTCATCTCGCCTGTGACAGCATCGACGTAGAACATGTACTTAATCTTTCCAAATAGCACATCCATAACACACGTGTTACTGACTGTGATATTAATAGCAGCTGACGAACCACGTGGTATAGTTCCGTTGTCAACGGCAATCACGTCAAACAGAAGAGACGTATAGTTCAGGTAAACGTCATCGTATAGTTCCATAGTGTCGTTGTAGTCAACCGGAGGACTTTAAATAACAAGTTTGTCAACAACTTAGTCCAAAAAGGTATTGTTTAATATAGTTCAATCAATTTATTACGGGAAAATATTACTATCCCGTTCATCCCATTAAAGTAAATTGACCCTTTTGATAATGTGGTGCCTATTCTTCGTGTTTATATTCGTGCTATCGCTCCCTTGAACATATTTCCATACAATTTGAATAAATGCTCTATAACCTATACTTACATTCTGAATGTTTATTTAATTTGCATGCACCTGTTGACGTTATCGTCATTGTTGATGCCAGGGACTTTTATCTACCCCTCCCCAACCCCCATAAAGTTCAGGCTTTCCATCACTCATGTAAAACGCTGACAATCTTGTCCGGTATGCAAGATGTGTTCTATATATGCTGTTGAGTAAACGAAAGCTTTAGCGGACCTTGCAGTTGTTTAAGTACCAGGACAATCAATGTATTAAATGCATTTCATATAGACTAATTTTACGAGCCATATAACCTGTTTTAAATTTGATCAGGGAGATGTCAGTAGGTAATACTAGTATAACCTAATAACTTAAGAAACTACAAAGTGTAATAATTGTCCGTAATCTACATACAGTAGATATAATCTATAACAATGTTTGACGCATGAATTATATACACAATATACTGATATACTACAAATCCACAAATAACAATGTCTTCGTTATGTTACACAATAACGAATTTAGCCGGATAAAAGCATAACAGTGACTTACTCTTCAGTTACTGCCGACACAACATATCTGACGTCACTGTTTACTCCGCTGTCGGCGTCTGATGACGTAAATTGTGCAAGTGGTTCCAGTACTAGTACCGGAAGTGGCGTCAATGTAACTGATGTTGGACTTATGTTTGGGCAATTATCATTCACATCCGATACGAGTATCTGTAATTTGATAATGGCAACATTTACTCCACAAAAACGCATGAACAGTGTTTTAAGCAATACCTGTTCCAACTTCGAGTGTCTGGATTGAGCAGTTGACAACACGTTGGCTTTTCGTCAATGCAAAATAAGGTCGTTGTACGTAGCGTCCCGGTGTTATGTGTGGGTTTTGTTTTCAGCCGTAATGACTCTCGCATTTTCTTAGTGTTCCCCGGTTTACTTCTGCATCAATATCACATGAAAACGCTGTCATCCTTGCCATCGACATTGATATGTATAGTCTGTAAACATACGCCTCTTCAAAGAACAGAGGAAGAGACTTTGACTTACCTGTTGATGAAACTGTTGACAATCACAATGTGAGCTTGAATGCGTGTTTTTGGCTGACTGTGTTATGTGAATGCTACATTTTCTATTCGACTTGTGTACCTATTTTCTAATATATACACTACTCAACTTATAAAAATAACACTAAAAACTTTCTTTTTTTCAGATAACATTTTTGATAAACTTAATAAAATATTGGTAGGTGTATTCTTTTTATTTTCAAAAAACCTGGGTGACCGATTATAAAAGCTGAGTAGCGTAGTTTGATATATAAATAATGTATATTAAAACTTATTTACCTTTACAGATATGTAACCAGTAAGTGATTTTCCCGTATCAACCACGGACATCAGAAGATAGTAGTCTGTAACCGCTTCATAGTCGAGCTGGTCCTTTAATGTTATAAATAGCGATGGTGTTGCAATGCTGAATATCTCCTCGCCGGTTGTACTAGTCATGGTTACATCCGTGGATGTACTACATTCTGGAAACAGGGGCAACATTTTATATATAATTTGATTTATGTTGATCCGTTAATGTTGTATAAAGTGGAGCGCGTTGGACCCATGATCGAAACGTCGTGGGTTCGATCCCTACCATGACCATATATGTTGCGTCCATTAGCAAGACACTTTATCTGCATTTTCTTAGTAATGGTTTTACCTAGGAAGACTGATTAAAATAGAGCTTTCGTTACAATCGATGTAAAATAAATAAGTTTAAACTAATGTTATATATAGCGAGGGTTTTGTTTTTTTCTAAATGATTCCCTCACCGGCGGTACGATATATAATTACATCTGTAGACGTACTACATTCTGGAAACAGTAACAAACATTTTAATAACAAAAACATTCTTCAACAATTTTGATTCCGAAAAACTGCATATCACCTTTCTAACTGGTGCATATTAGGTTTATTTGCCCTTTCAATAAATAGACAAATGGAAAATCACACCTGTTTAGAAACAGGCGTTACGTTTGGTTGATATGGTTTCTATAGAACCATTTCTATCTCATGTTTACAATACAATATAATGCAGTTTATGTTGTCCCATAAATGTATTATATAGTGAGGATATGTAACACATACTGTTTCGTCAAAGATGGTATTATGGCAAGGTGACATCCGTGGGCATATTATAATTCTATAAACTGGTGTAACAAAATAAATACTATATGCTATGGTGCTCCGTAAATGTAATATATAGTGGAGACATGGCATGACACATATTGGCATCTGTGGACATATTTCATTATAACAACAAGTGTTACCATACATATATACTAAATGCTATGTTGGTCCGTTTATGTGGTATTTAGAGTGGAAATTGTAATACTGAATATCACATCCACTGTAATATGAAAAATGGTGATATCCATGAAATTACGTTATAATTTGTAACACCGACTTAGTTCACCTTTGTATTAAAAGACAAAATAAATATGTTTAATCAATACTTCAATACATGTAACCTTATTAATTAATAAACGATTTTCTGAAATGCATTTACAATGTGTTATTGTTTATAATATTTATTGTTTAGAGCATGCTGTATTTTAAATCACAGATAGTTTAACGGAAGCAATATGGCCGACATGATAAGGCTGATTGACAGAGAACAGATAAAAAATCACAGTACCAAGATAGCTAAGTGTGTTTCCATTAATGTCGGTTATTGTAGTATACGTCGGTGCAACAACCGCAGGAGTGGTAAACGTATAAGTGTTGTCTTTCAGTGAAAATCGTCTGGCTTCGTTTCCTGCAAACATTAAACAAATTACATACAATACGTATACTATACAGGTGTTGTGACCATGTTCTCGGTAATAAAACATGCAACGAGTCTTCTGAATAAATTATATTTAAAGTGTATTTACTAATCCCGAGAATACCCATTTTAAATTAATTCGCTATATTTTGAATTTTAATTGAGGTGGCAATGACAGTTATTCCATGTTCCAAAAGTCAGTGGAACGTTATACAGTTTTATATCCAGTTGTAAAGCCAGTTTTAATAAAATGTCAAACATTTTCACCTGTCAAATATTTTCACCTGTCAAACATTTTCACCTAACAACCAAGAGAGATAAGAAAGTAACTGACACGTAACACAGACGTATAGATAGTGTTAAGTTGTTTAAAATAAATATGCTTTTGACATTTACCAGAATACAGTGTCACCGTGTAACCCCCTTGCGAAAACACGTCAATTAAATTGATAGTCGCCACTATTCCATTTATATCAAAGTCCTCTGCCATGATTACTGAGTAGTCAAGAGGTAGATCAACGCTTTTAGTTTGACTAAATGCAGTGTCTTCAACTTGAAGAAGAAACTCCGAGGAACAACCCTTTGTTTCAGCATGGAAAATATCGAAGTGGTAAGTGACGCCAACCTGTTAATTACAAAAACAAGAATAATCAGTTAACGTTGACGAATACAAATTGTTTTAACTTCATTTTATTTTTATTTGTGTGAAATGAGAAAAAATAAACGTTCCTATAGAAACCACAAAACCAAACGTAATGGCACTGTCCGACCTGCACCATAAATGAAATGAAATGAGCAACTTAAATGAACATTGAATCAAATCATTGCTATTATTTTTTACTCAGAAATTATTATGTTTGGTTCTGTAATCAACACATATGCGAGTTGCAAGTAAAATCATGTTATATGCTAAGGAATAAGGGTCAAATGCTTATCAGCTACTTTGTTTTTTTCTGTGTTTTATCTTTGACTTGTCCACTATAAGATCAATGCAAAGTAACACACTCGGATACTTAAGACACACACTCTATATAAAAACTGCGACCAGAAAACATATATCATGAACTATAAGATCAACTTTCACTCAGTTCTTTAAGAAGATTTTTTTCAGAAATAACACAAATCAATACTTGAAGTTCTAGTTTCAAGCGTTAAACTGCCAGTTTCACTATTCAAGTGCGGTACAAAGCGTTTGATTATTGTTTAATAATAGTGTACATACTCAGAAATATAAAAATATCGGACAGGGAAAGCAGCATTCAAGGACGACAGTCAACCACAAAATTCAAAACCAAACACACAAACAGACAAACGAGAAGGCAAAATTAATAAAAAAATGCAAACGACATCACAAACACAACAGGGCTACCGCCTTGGAACGGTCAGTGGCAACAAAGGCCACTGGGGGCCGAACCGGTTCTAGGGTGCACCAAACCCCACACTTACCCTACCGTCATTCCACCAAAACAGGACAGTGTACATAAAGAAATCCCCGCCATGATCTAATCTCTCACCAACAAGGCAGCATCAATAGGCAATATAAGTAAAACAAAAATATGCTCGTGTAAATATAATACAAAAAAACAATAGCCTATAAAGCCACAATGAAGGTACTCAATGACTTGGCAAAAGCCAGAGCAACAAGAGAATAAACCATTAAGGGCACGACAGGAAAGATCATAGACAAACATCAAACGCCACCGTCCCAATGGGCTTTAGGTAGGCGTAATCATAGGGTCCACAGCCTGTCCGGTCATCGTACAATTAAAGAGGAAAAATATGTTCAGTGTACTTACCTCCAGCACCAAACTTAATCCACTTGCCGATGTTGTCAACGAAGTACAGCTTCCGCTTACTAAGACTCCAACTTGTGGGTAAATAAGACCACCTTAATTTATAAAAAGAAAATTAAACATTTTATTTCAGCATGTTTACCACATTTATAGTTTGGCACAGTTCTTTGGTATAGTACATAGTTAATATGGTTTAAACGAAATCAAAATCCTATATATTTGTGTTTTAGTTTAGACATCTCTAACACTGATACTCATTGAATGTAAACATAACAATATCGAAAGCATTTGAAAGTAGTTCTATCGGACATCGTCTAACCATGAGCCTGACAAAATGCCAAAATTAATCGATCGACCATTTTGTAATTTCTAATTTGAATTGAATGTTGTTTAACGGCTCATTAACACATTATATGTTATTTAGAGTCGCCCCCCAGAGAGAGTGGAAGGATATATAGGAATCCGGGAACCTGCCCTACTCTTATTATCGAATAGATTCCTATGGTTATTTAACGTGCTCGGAGGATAGACGGACGAGGCTAAGGGAAAGTGTCTTGCCCAAGAACACACCGACGGAACTCAGTGGCACACGTCGGTGTGTTCTTGGGCAAGACACTTTCCCTTAGCCTTGTCCGTCGGAGGGGGACGTAAACCGGACGGTCCCGTGTATCGATCTATCATCAAAGCACGTTAAAGAACCATAGGAACAATGTTTAAATACAATTCCTAATCGTTAGGCATGTATCTACCGATATGTAGTTCTGTTCGGCCCGGGGCTAGGGGCGTGAACATTGGCAATCATATTTCACTGCTTTCCATGAACAGTCTCAACCAAACCGAGACTGCAATATTTCGTATTTATCGTGTTCGGCCGTTTCCTAAGGTCCACTTTTATACTCTTCTATGTCATAGTAATACACTTAATGTTATTTCACCCGTATTAAGTAATTTTATAACTACACGCACCTGGTGTAATTGCCGTCGACAGATCTATAACATAACACGGTATGTCGACAGACCCATTCGATATCATCTCTACAAGTCGAACCTTGTTTATGTATAACCATAAAGCCTCTCCTCCAGCCACAGTTATCGTTTCAGAGCCCGAGAATACGAGCCCTGTCCTGATGGCGCTCGTAAATCTGAAATAGAATAGTCTTTTTGAGTAAGATGCATAAATGATAGGTCTGTCGGTCTTCGGTTGGATGGCCTTGTAAATGTTTTACAAATGTCTCCCTAGGAACAATCAACAAGAATACATGCCATTACAAACAATTTACATGTTGGTACTTGCCATGTCTTTTCTGTGATCAGTTCATTTTAATCGTTGCATCCTATCTAAATTCTGCTATATTTACTGTTTTGGGAGCTCGTCAGAGTAACACGGTGCTTAGCATTTTCAAGAACATATAAGTATGATGGAAAATAAACAACTAGAATACAAGGGGAACAGAGATACATATGTGTTATAGAAATAAAAAGTCAACAGGCAAACTTTGACTCAAGTGAGCTAAAACAAACTGGCATAGTATCTTTTTATTATATTCGTCAATGTATATAGACGTGTTTAGGCTTAAATTCTAAGCAAAAACAATAACACAACAAATAAAACGTAAAGAGCGATGAATGAATTATTCCTTTTTCATTTTGAGAAAATAAAAAGATCGGACAGGGAAAGTAGCATTCAAGGAGGAAAGTAAACCACAAAACACAGAAACAAACACGCAAACAGACAAACAAGAAGGCAAACGCAATAATAAATGCAAACGACATCACAAACACAAAAAGGGTTGACAATAGGGCTACCGCCTTGAAACGGTCAGTGGCAAAGTAGGCCACTGGGGGTTTAAACCGGTTCTAGGGTGCACCAAACCTCACACTCACCCCACTTCATCCCATTAAAACAGGACAGTGTAAATAAAGAAATCCCCGCCATGATCTAATCTCTAACCAACAAGGCAGCATCAATAGGCAATATAAGTAAAACACAAATATGCTCGTGTAAATATAATACAAAAAAACAATAGCCTAGAAAGCCACAATGAAGGTACTCAATGACTTTGCAGAAGCCAGAGCAGTAAGAGAATAAACCATTAAGGGCACGACAAGAAAGATCATGGACAAACATCAAACGCCACCGTCCCAATGGGCTTTAGGTAGGCGTCATCATAGGGTCCACAGCCTGTCCGGTCATCGTACAATTAAAGAGGAAAGCATAGTGGCGAACTGTAAAAGGGTCCACCACCCAAGCATGCAGTACGTTGCAAAATGATAGGGTCATAACCTCTTTTGATAAACTTTTTAACAAGTTTAACAAAGATAGTATGAAAGTGATCATGACCTAGAATCTTACGAAGTTTATAAATCACATCACCATAGAAGTCAGGTTGTGATAGTCCTTGTCGCAGAAGAGTCCTTAAATTACTTTTATATTTGGAAAGAAGATCAGGGTTACGATAATAAAATTTTGCAAAGGTTTTACGAAGTTTATGGTAACGGTAACCCTGATTGAGTAACTTTTTAGTTATACAAAGATTACGAATATTAAAGTCCTCAACTCGAGTACAAGCTCTAGAAAAACGAATAAGTTGAGACACATAAACCCCATAAGAAGTTGCTCGGGGAACATCCCCATCCAAGTGGGGATAATTAACAATGTCAAAATTAAAATCATCTCTCTTGTCATAGATTTTGCTAATTATTTTACCATTTTCAATCGAGAGATCTAAATCAAGAAAAGAAGCGTTATTATCAGATATATTAGCTTTATTAAGCTGAATTAACCATAGTTGGAAAGAAAGGGTTGTCAATGTTCAATATGTCATCCAGATACCGAGAGGTGTCATTAAAGGCTTCAATAACATCTGCCTGGGTATCTGGTGAAAGACTCAACATGAAATCCCTTTCATAGCAAAATAAGAACAAATCTGCGACAAGTGGTGCACAGTTCGTCCCCATAAGGATACCAACAATTTGTCTATAAACGGTGGTTCCATACCTGACGAAAATATTATCTAATAGGAAGATGAGTGCTTCACAAACTTCGTAGCAACTCCACATAGTATATTTGTCAAAACTGCCGTTAGTAAAAAAAGCTTTTATATTAACATTATACTTCATCCACCATTCAATTTCATGCTCTTGTCAAGGGCAGGCTTATTTTTATAAAGATTACATGGTAATCAGTCTGAAACAAACTTGACATGAAGTGTCATCTTTATATATATATATATTTTAAAATGTATTCATACATTTATTTTCATTTTCTAAATTTGATTTAGTTGATATTGTTTCTTACCCGAAGTTATGAAATGTTCTATTACAATCAACTTGCGATTCGGCTTGATAGCCCTGCCCATCTACAGGGAAGAAGCTATCAGACCAATATCTGGAATAAATACAAACGTGATATTAATAATTGTATATACCCTTCGTTTTCTTACAATCGAATACAAAATCCTGAATTGCCTCTAGCATTTTCTGAACACATTACGTGGTCCCGCCTTAATTCCATTTAGCGATGAGAAAGCTTATATTAGCAGGATTTTATAATGGATATTTCGACAACAAAACACGTTTAAAAACAGTTTTTACTGAATAAAATGCGATAACCTGTTTAATATTGTCTATTAATTGTTTTGATTACAATATGCAGAATTGTTAAGCCGAAATAAAGGTTTTATTGCATAAGCCAACCCCGTTTTCGCCTCTTGGAGAAGGGGTTGGATGGGGTATGACAGTTAATACTCGGACCACGTAATGAAAATGCATGGAGTTGAATAGGAAAACGTTAAATTACCGTCAACTTGTTACATGCAATTGCGTGTTTACTGGAATTGTTCATGACTGTAACACTTTTACTTCTTTTCAAAGATAAAGTAAGAACGTTTGAATACATATATGACGTAAAAGTTGACATCAATACAATATTCTTTACGAGGTTGATAGTGCAAATTTGAAGGCACATTTTCTTGTTTGCATTACATGGTCACGCCTTAATTTCATTAAGCGATAGGAAAGCTTATATTAGCAGAATTTTATAACGGATATTTCGCCAATAATAAACGTTTAAAAATATTACGTTTACTGAAAAAAATGCGATAACTTGTTACAATTACCTATTAAATAATTTAATTTTACAATATGCAAACTTTTTAAGCCAAAATTAAGGTTTTATTTCATACACCAGCCAATCCCGTTTTCGCTTCATGGAGAAGGGGTTGGATGGGGGTATAAAAGTTAATATTCGGACCACGTAATATATACCACGGACTCCGTATATGTCACTTTATAACCTAATACTAATGAGATTACTGTACAACGATGGTATATTCTACTTTTTTGTAGCAAAAAACACATTGGTACCTTTTAATTGTTCCAGATTGAGCCCTAAGAATAACGGTATCGTTTATTTTATGATTTGTGTTGCCTACATCATCAGCCCTGTACCATGTGGAAAACGTGTCTGCTGTGGGCGTGTCTGATATAGATAGCCACGCCCCATACGGACTGGCGACATACGTGGGGTCGGATATAGATACATAATCGATGTCGTTGAAATCGTTGTGCGTATTACTGAAGTCGTAATACGTAATTTCGAGTTCAACGTCGTTAGGTCCTGCAGCACCAGAGTCGACTGAAAATCATCAAGAATTATCGATGAATATGTAACCAGACGTTCACATTATGCCTTCTTGTAGCTTCCATTGCTTTCTATCAAAAACATAATATGTGCTGTAAAGTGGGATGCAATACATACAGGCCAAAAATAAGTAATTCATTGTTGAACTATTGTTTTATGTGATTCTAGTATATGAAAGCCAATTTAAAACATCAGAAATCCTGATAGTCTTTATCGTTATTTTAAATGGTAGATACTTTAGCAATACACTACTTCTATGGAACAACGGAATGAGTAGTATTCTTCTTAGAATCACTGCACGCAACTGGTGATTGTGGAATGTAGGTGATTTACATAATTCCACAAGAAGTACAAGTGAGCATATTATTGTTAACATGCAAGAGTGCAGGCCCCATGTTCACGAATAAACTACATAAGGTCTCACTAAGTATAAACTACTTAAGGTCTCACTAAACAGTTTTTCCCTTGCCAGTCACGGTAGAACTTTCTGGCGCTTAAAAAAAAAGATCTATGTTATTCGGTTCTTGTTTATTTCTTAAAATGTGCAAATATTTTCTCTTTTTTTTTGTTGCAGGTCCCAAAAATGGGACAAGCTCATGATTTCTTACAGGTCTTGATATGCCTGAATGTTTCTGAGCCCAGATCTGAGAATTTAATACCGGGCAGTGATACACTTGAAAATGAAAGTCATATGGACAAATTCAAGAGGGTCTATTAATCAACACCGTGTTTTTTTGCTGGATAATTCGAGCAACAGACGTCAAGTTTCACAAATATTTTTAAGAAAATTCATTAAGTTCTACAGTGGTCCAGAGGGGTCCTGCTACATATGCAGAGCTATGTAAAATTAACTGTGTTGTGAGACGTTAAGTACCATTGCAAGCATAAGCTCAAAACACAAATATTTCTTTCAGGTATAACTTTTCATCAATTAAAGTTTTTACAGGGAAACATTCAGGACAGTTGTAATATTTGCTTATCTTTATTTGTGTAAAGTTTGACATATTTATCCATTAAATATGATTCATAAAATGTATTTTTGATCTTGAGCATGAAATATGAGTTATGTTTGTTTGTACAAAAATGCACTGCAACTGTTTGATATTGGTTTTTTTACTGGTTGTTGTTTGAGATTGGCACATCGGTATCTTTGCGCATAGTGTGTAAATTTAGCAATCGTGAAAACTCGGCCAATCCCGTCATTCTTTGGGATCCCTCCTCGTGTGTATATCGAGCTTCGGTATGTTCAGAATCTTGACATTTTGTTTGCCGGAAGGCAACGGCACAGAAAATAGCTTTGTAAACAATATGGCCGTTAGCCACACGTGTAGATGTATGATTTGCGTTGCATGTTTGTTTTTTACAATGCAGGTGAAGATTTTGTCACTGTTTTCATGTAAATAAACTATTGATTGAGCAATCGGCTAATTGACATTGCAAAATTTGGATGATGACTTTTATTTAGAATGCAAATTTGTTTTGGCGGAAATCAAAGGCGCGATGACGTAACCAATATGGAAACCTTCGATGGACATTCGAGTAATGCTGCGAAACAGTGAAACAGTGAACGAGATGATGCGAATGTAAATTTAATTGACTTTTAGGTTGTGTTTGTACAACTTACTTCCATTGCCTACATAGACATTTTAGTCATATATAATAAACATATGATTGCATTCTCATATCAGAATCATATGATTCGCATATAAAAGGAGCCGCATATAATTCTCATATATATAAAAGGAGCCGCATATAATTCTCATATATAAAAAAGGAGCCGCATATAATTCTCATATATATAAAAGGACCTGCTTATAATTCTCATATATATAATAGGAGGTCCATATAATTTTCATGTGAAAATAAATGCATAAATGTTTATATTCATGAAAATATGAAAATAATATTGTTTAACTTTTATATGACTCTTATATAAAAGGTTTTATAATTATAAGAATCATGTACTGCTCATTTTATATAAATCTTATATAACAGGTATCATAAGAAAATCATATAATAATCATATGGTACTTATTTGTGGCAAAATTGGTAGTGATATACTTACCCGTTGCACTTGGTGTTGTCAACACAACACGTTCGCTATTAGCGCTCGTATAACCATTGGCGCTCATTGTGATAGAGCACTCATAGGTCGTCCCCGGAGCAATACCGTCAGCATCGGTAAACGTCATTGTATGTGTGCTGGCTGTGTTGGCAGCAACAGCAGTTAAAGTATCCGTGATAGTAGTCCCTGCTAAGCTGATACATTTCACTGTATACGTTCTAAAGTTATACAAATCAAATATGCTTAGCAAGTTATATAGATTTTATTGCATGTTTCGTAAATTCCTAAGATTTCTACAGTTTTATTCTTATGTAATGAATATGCACACGCATTCGTAACGCCATTGCTGTGCGACTTATTTCTAGCAAACATGGTTTTAGTTGTTGCATTCTCCAATCACATGATGAATACACTGATAATATTTCAAAAAAAGAGGTATTAAAAGTTCCAAAAAGTTACCTTAGTTGAATGTGTGGACACAATGACATACACTTCTAACATTATAACTGGTGACTACTTGATTACTACTTACAATTGTCCTGTCGGTGCCACAGATGTATTACTTGATGAGTTCGTATAATAAAGGGTAGAGGGTTGCTGCCATGTAACGTCTATTTCAGTACTGCTAACCACCGTTACAGCTACATTGTCGGCACCTGAAGAACGGATAGACGTACGCAAATGTAAAACATAGTTCAATGTAAACCGAGCTTTTTCCGAACTGCCGAGTAATGATAAAACATATACGTGTTTAAGGTTCATTATTAACAGGAAATAATACTCTAAACTAGTCAAATATAAATGGACACAAACTATTGTAGCTAAGTACACCACAAGAATATAGTGTAGATATTGCGGTAATCACTTGGTGGGCACTCAGTAGTATATGTGACAAACCGCGAATAGACATTTCAGAAAAAATGGATAATTCATAACCTACACATCACAGAATAAACGAAACTAAACTAGTGCCTGTAACTGAAGCTTTGTAACTAAAATGTTAGTATATAAAACATATTAAGGGCTTCTCGCTAACTTTAAACTAGCTAATGTTTTTCATACCCCGTAGACAGATCGAAATATCGAATTCAATCCTTATATTTACATTATGTTTGTTCTATCAGTTTGAGACTTTAATAATATAAATTGTTATTTTTGCGCCAAAGTTTTGTTTTAAAGCTGCGATACGTACTGTTGGAATAGCGACGTTGTCGACATTGTAGGCTTCTTAACGCACTTAGCACGAGAACGTCAAGACGACGTTACGCCAAACAGAAAAAAAACACACGTTAGTCAGACACATGAACTGCCCCAAAAGTAAATGTTTTTCACTAGGAATTAAAAAACATAACTTTAAAGTATTTCATTTCAGGACAATGCAATAGGCATGTAAATATTAAAGTAATATCTCTAATAACGTTATTGTAAATTAATTATATACTATAGATTAAGTAGTATTTATTATAATAAGATGCACATACTGCATGTAAAGGTGGTGACATTTTCTATGTTTGCGTAGTACGTATTCAGTTGTGCTGCAGAAATTGCGAAAATGACGCCAGATGCTGCTGCTGGCTCGTTACAAGTTGCTGAGGTTATTGCAGAAGCAACCTCATTCAATGTTTCCACCAGCTGACAGGAACATTCAAGCGGATTGTTACCAATGTTCCTGCAAAGAGGCATTACAATAACGAATGACTTTACAAACATCATATATATCTTACATTTGTACTCATTTCTATTCAAAACATATTTTATAAATATTACTTGTATCATTCTCATTGTAATTTAATTTTAAGATGAATTATATTTATCAAATTTTAAAGAAAAAACAATATCAAAATATAATCAACTACTTACAAGGAACTCAGTGCTGCAAGAGAGGAAAACGCAGCCGATCCCAGGGACTCTAAGTAGTTTGTATTCAGATTTAGTTCCTGGAGCTTCAGGTTGTTCGGAAGTGCATAGAAGTGCGTCATCTTATTATTTTGAAGATACAACTTCAGAAGATTTGGAAGATTGTCGAACAAACCCTGAGGTAATGTTCCCAACTCATTGTTGCCTATGTTTCTGTCAGGGTAAAATAGTAGCAAGCAAAATATAATTGGTATTACAGAAACAGTTTAACGTTTATTTGTTTTTTGTTGTTTTTATCTCTTATATATAATTGTGGTTGTCTAAACGAATGCAAAGAATGTAAACATTATATTAATTAAAGTCGCACGTTAGTTATTATCATAATCATGAGATTTATACAAAATAAAATAAAATGACATTCATATACAACATGTATATCTCAAAAGAATCTGAAAAAGAACTATGAGAGACTTTTTTGTATCATGCTATTTGATAACACGAATTTAAACCCATACTAATGCAGTTAAATAATCGGTGTTAAAAAGTGTTTCTGTTATTACCAATGTATAATTACCTTTAAATATCAAACGTTTTTTCATCATAAAATAAATATGTTCATTTAATAAATAGTATCACGAAATTGAATGTTTATATTATACAGTGCGCCACAAGGCAAAGCGCTTTTAAACATAAAGCAAACAGAACAGAATTCAAGGAATTATTCCCGGTTTAAGCACTATGATGTCTAAGCATTATGCTAGGTATATACATCATATATACTAATAGTACAAATTCATAGTTGATTCATATAAACAAAAACAGATATTCAACAATTTATTTCACCTGTTACATGAAAGCAATAACGTAATCTTCTGCTATTAGTCAAAACTGAAGATAATAACTTCAGAGTGTTCATAAGTTTAAAGTTCATGGTTTGTGTAAAATAAAGCGATTGCGCTTAAAGTGAAACCCGGAACTGTCAGACTGTGAATAAATCTTGTAGTATTTATTATATAATCGATATAGATCGGTTTAGCTAATGATTAAATTAAGGACGGATGTATTGCGATTGAGTTAAGAAAATGGTTGTTTAATTGAATGGCAATCCGTGGTCTTAATAAAACTATAATGAATTGTAATCTAGCTTATGTATAGCCAACTATGTACATACTTTTAACTTTTAACCCAAATTACTCACAGTTCTTTTAGTGCTGCAAGATCATCGAATATCCCGGCATCCAGATTCAGCAGATTGTTTTGGTTAAGGTACAGTTTTTGAAGATTCGTCTGCCCTGTCAAAGAACCAGCTGCTATTTGGGAAATACGATTGTCGCCCAAATTTCTGTAAAAATAGTTGTGACATGAAAACACATGTAAAGAGAAGGAATAGTCATTTCGTAATTACCAAACCATTCACAATTTATTTAAAACAAGGCTTTCATTTAGATCGCTTTCAATGTTAAAAGTGTCCAAGGCAGTTATCCTATTGTGAAAGTAGATATAAAAATGGAACGGGAAATGTAGCATTCAAAGACCACAGTCAATCAAAAACACGCACAGAAACAAATAATAATTACAAAGATGAATAAAAGACAAGATATGACATCCCAAACGGTTGACAACAGGGCTACCGCCTTGGAACGGTCAGTGGTAAACATGCCGCTGGGGTGAGGGAGTTTAAATCGGTCTTTAGGGTGTACCAAACCCTCACTATTATCCTATTGTCATCCCAATAAAAGGGAAAACCATTTTAGACTAGTGATGCCTCACACTTTGCCCTACAAATATGAATTTATATATTTATTTTTTTTAATTTTAAATGCAAGATTCGGATGACTGCATTGTGTTACTGCCACACTTCATGTCAAACTGTTGCACCCTCTTGTGATACCAAATACAAGTGGATGAGGTTGGATACATGTTTGACTTAAACAAGAACATTGCGATTGATTTTCATTTATTTGCTAATGCTTTAAAACACGTATAAAAACGGCATACATATACGGATATCAATATTTTAATACATTTTGTTTGACACATCGCTATTGGAAGTCACACTTGAATCAAGTGTAAGAATATGTTATTGTAGAAAAACTCACATTGCATATGGCGTCTGTTTTGTTATGGCCTGTGGGAATGTAGTAAGCAGGTTACTTTCAAGATGAATATATCCCAAGTCTACGCCATCGAAGGCGTCGTAACTAAGTCCAGATATGTTGTTATTGTCCAGGTTAATATCTTCAGCAACTGTTGACACTCCACCAAATATCGGACCAGTCACAGTTTCTAAAGAGTTACTCCCTAGATTTCTGAAACAGAACGAGATAACTTATATAAGGTTAACATAGATGTAAAATATTCTGGTTGAAATTGGTGTTTACGAACCATTGGTTTGAGTTAGTTTATCTAAGCATTACACTGAATGTTATCGTTTATCATAGCAAAACAATATTTTAAAAGATGAATTAAGAATTTAAAGTCTAGTATCTGAAAACGTCAATGCTGAATATATCGGTTCATTGTCCTGTGATTCAAACGAAGAACACATATATACACGTATTTGCAATACTACAACATATTTAATGAATACAATACTTCGTTGTACTGTGAGTAAAACGCATGAATAAACAATGACGTTTAAAACTCATTTAATAGTCGGTATATGCTATCCATCACACACGAGAAAAAGTTTTTCTTGCATATCAGATACGAGTACCCGCGTATTACACGGGGATGGAAAGTCTTATCTTTATGGGTAAAGATAAAAGTTTATCTTTATGGGTAAAGATAAGAGTCACACGAATCAAAAATGACGTCAATAACGTGAACAGATGAATGACGTCATTGTGCGAAAAAACAACATGTAAAACGTTACTTATTCAACACACAAAATGTCAATGATATGCAAGAAAAAGAATCTGTCATGGGTATTCGGTTCAGATAGGGAATACCAACCCTCGGTATAAGTGCTGTAATAAAAACACTTATACCTCGGATACTCATGAAAGATTCTTATTATCTGATATAATCAATGTTTATTTATAGTAAACGTTTTCAGATCCTATCCTTGCATTGTATCATATATTAATGCAACAGTTACTGCATAAAAGCAACATTAAATAAAACTAGCATAATTATGATTGCTTTACTAAATTTATGTTTAATAATTCGCTTTGACCTTAGGGACATTTTGCTAAAATTCATAAATGCTACTCGACACGCATTTAATGATGGCGTACCATATATGATCAAGGGAACTTCATTGAAATAACAAATAGATGGTATATTGTATATTGTATAACAATTCTATTTGAAAACACATTGACAATAATACAATGGTTTTTTTTGAGAAATGGTTAATTTTTTTCCTATATACTTACATATTTCTGCAAGTGACATTGTAGAATGCTCCCGATTCGATAGAGGTTATTTGTCCGGATTGCATAAAAATCTCATCTGCAGACACAACATGGAACGCATTCGTTGGTAAGTTGGAGAAATATAAACTGGCCAAGTCTATATCGTTGGTTATTGTCACCATGTTGAAGGAGAACGGGTATAGTTTGTAAAGAATGTTTCCTGACAGGATTATATCTTTAACTGCTACTGTGTTGAACCCGTAGGGTTTGATCTGGGTGATTTGATTGTTCGCCAAGGACCTAATAAAGATTAATGGTGTTGGTAACTTATATCATGTAAATTAATTTGAGTTAACTCGACATAAGTCAATTACCCAGTAGCATTACCCGTGCGGCCCATTCCTGGACCAACATAGGTTCTGCATCTGCCCAATGGTGGCATGATAGATTGGAAAGACGTAGGCAGGGCAAATCGGATCAAGGTAGGGTCGACGTTGCTTTCTAACATCGGCCCATAGTACACCATATATTAGTCCACCTTGATTATACGACGACAGTACTGATCTAACATAGACCCTTCGTAATCCATGGCCTAAAATATACCCGTCATTGTTCATGGCCTAACATAGGCCCTTCATTGTTAATGGCCTAACATATACCCTTCATTATTCATGGCCTAACATAGGCACCTTCATTTTTAATGGTCTAGCATATATCCTACATTGTTAATGGCCTAACATATACCCTTCATTGTAAATGGTCTAACATAGGCCTTCATTGTTAATGGTCTAACATATACCCTTCATTGTTAATGGCCGAACATAGGCCCTACATTGTTAATGGCCTAACATATACCCTTCATTGTAAATGGCCTAACATAGGCCCTTAATTTTTCATGGCCTAACATATACCCTTCATTGTTTATGGCCTAACAAAGACACTTCATTGTTAATTGCCTAAATAAGCCACATCATAGTTAATGAACTAACATAGGCCTTTCAGTGTTAATCGCGTAACATAGGCCTTCATTTATAATTGCCTAAAATAGACCCTACCTTGGTTCCTATTTGTCGTGGATGTTATTTAGGTAATCATGTTGCCTTGCAATTCAGAAGGCATGATAAAAGTAGATATACAAATCAAAAACAAAAGGAAAAGTAGCATTCAAGGACGACAGTCAATCACAAACACACACAGAAACACAGAACATCTTTAAAGAAGAATAAAAGGCAAAATAAGACATCACAAACATAAAAGGGTTGACAATAAGGCTATAGTCTTGGAACGGTCAGTGCCAAAAAAGGTCGCTGGGGTTGGGGTGGGGGTGGGGGTTAAACCAGGTTCTAGGGTGCACAAAACCTCACTCTATTTCCATCCCAGTAAACGGGACAGTGTAAATAGAGATATCCCCTACAGGTTATAATCTCTAACAAACAAAGCAGCAGTAATAGACCATATAAGTAAAACACATAATTGACCATGTATATACATAATATAAAAAACAAAACCATAGAAAGCCACAAAGTAAGTACTCAGTGACTTGGTAGAAGTCATAGCAATAAGAGAACAAACCGTTAAGGGTACGACAAGACAATATTAAAGACAAACATCAAGCGCTACCGTCCTATAAGGATTTCCATCATAGGGTCCACACTCTGTCCAAACTTTACCTTGAAGTGCTATATTTAAATTAGTTATACCCTGCATGTAGGGTTTATAAGGATGCTATTTGCTAAAAAAAATGTATCTTTTTTAATATATTTGTAACTAACATACTTACAAACTTTCACCTATATTAAGGTTTTTGAATCCATCAGTAGGTAAAATATTGATGCGATTATTTGAAAATGATAGGCTTTCCCAAACGGTTAGATCTGCAAAGTCACCACCGGTCGGTAGAGTCGTCAACTTGTTGACTGACAGGTCCCTGTTACAATAGAGATCATGAAATATCTAAACGCTAACTATCTTAGAAATAAAATTATAGATTTCGAAGGTTGTGAGAATTTCTTTAAACTTTTAAAGTGCTCGGACTTAAGAATATGTATTCCGGTTTATGCTATGTTTGGAAAAGTTGATCAGATGTAAATATCTACACAACGTAACCCAATCATACTCAAATTCAGGTATATAAATTGTTGAGTATACACATGTGTAGCGTTGAGTCTGCTAAGTTCATACATATGTGTTAACGTTGTTATGTGTGTAAGTTGAATCTGATAAATGCATACGCATATGTAGCGTTGAGTCTGTTGAGTATATACACATGTGTTAACGTCGGTTTAAGTGTAAGTTGAATCTGTTAAGTGCCTCATTCTCTTACATGTTCCTTTAAAAACAACACGATTTAGCTATTATCTAATGTGGGTCTCACGTTTGCCTAGATTTTTACTAGTAAAATAAGAATTGACTTACAAACTATCCATATCTGTAACGTTGTTAAATGTCCCATCTTCTATCCTTTCTATATCATTATAGGAGTTTCCTAGATGTTTACTAGTAAAACAAGAATTGACTTACAAACTATCCATAGCTGTAACGTGGTCAAATGTCCCATCTTTTCTCCATCCAATATCGTTAAATGCGTTCCCTAGATTTTGACTAGTAAAATAAGAATTAACTTACAAACTATCCATAACTGTAACGTGGTCAAATGTCCCATCTTCTAACCATCCTATATCGTTATAGGAGTTTCCTAGATGTTTACTAGTCAAACAAGAATTGACTTACAAACTATTCTTATCTGTAACGTGGTCAAATGTCCCATCTTCTAACCATCCTATATCGTTATAGGAGTTTCCTAGATGTTTACTAGTCAAACAAGAATTGACTTACAAACTATACTTATCTCCTACATCATTAGATGCGTTTCCAAGATTTTTACTAGTAAAACAAGAATTGACTTACAAACTATTCATAGTTGTAACGTGGCCAAATGTCCCATCTTCTATCCATCCTATGTCGTTAGAGGCGAACGACACATCCCCTGATAAAGGGCTGTTCTTGAAGTGGTTCTTAAGTAGCTGGGGTATATTGTTGACAGCAAGACTCCTGATAAACAAAAGACACATTGCATGGTTAATACTCTGTAGACCTGAACCAGTCAGCCTATAGTTACATACTTGTAAGGAATTAATGATCTAAAAACATATATCATAATCAGAACATTAATTTGTAGGTGAATAAATAGTAATTTAGTTCAGTCTTTTAAGCCATATATGATATCAAAAAGGTTCAACACAAAGCTATTCTATTCTATTCTATTCTATTCTATTAAGACTGTGATTACAAAAGTCAACACAGACTGTGAGAGTTAATAACAGGTAAACATAGACTGTGAAAGGTCAAAAAGGTCAACACATAGTCTGACAGTTCAAGAAAATCAACACAGACTGTGACAGTTCAAAATGGTCAATTCAGACTGTGACAGTTCATAATAGTCAACAAAGACAGTGGTATTTCATTACGGTGATTTCATTACAGTCTCACACAGAGTTTGAACGTTCAGGAAGGTTGACACAGACTGGTAGTATTTTACCGGTACACACAGAGTGACGCTTCACAATGGTATACAAATACTTTAAAAGTTCAAATAAACTCGATCCAAGTTTGGATTCTGAATACTTATCGACATCCCACTTTATGAACAAGGACATGGTCACCTAGACGTGGACATTTACAGTTGCAAAAATGTCCACACCCTTATAAAATAAATGTTCGGAACAGTAAAACTAAGTTAATAAATATGTTGATGGTTTACGGTACACACTACAACACTACTAGATACGTAGTTAAACCACATGTTGTTACATGTGTACTACTTACAAAGTAAAACAATATTGTCTATTGAAATGATAAATCTTACAATGTGCTTAGCGATGTACAATTTTCAAACGCAGTTTCTGGTAAATGTTGAATCTTATTGCTGCTTAAATCTAGGATTTGTAGATCGGCTAGGTTTCCAAACGGTGTTTCATGAAGAAATCTAAACTCGTTGTTTTGTAAGTATCTGAAAAATGCAAAATATTGTAAAAAATGCCCCTGTTCTTTGTTTCTGTGTGTGTTTGTGGTTGACTGTCGTCCTTGAATGCTATTGTTCGATTTTTATATCTATATTTGTGATAAGTTTGATTGATTTTTGCGTTTAAGGGACACACGACAATCTTTAGAACCATTATCAAGCATTTACTATGTTTCTCGAGTTATTAATCCACTATCAGTTTGACTTTAAAACTACTTGCATACTTTTTTATAGTAAAATAAAATGCTGAGTTTTTATTTTTTCTTCTTATTCTGATTACGTTATACTATTTTTATAATTAATATTTATGATTGAAAAAAATGTGATTTAGAAAACCAACTCGACGCTTCGAGTTTTAAACACAATAATATTGCCGTGTGTCCCTTAAAGTTGTTTCTCTAGAATATTAATGTCGATATATAACGTAGATCAGAGCTTTTTACTGTGTATGTGCCTCTAACATTTTCAAAAAGGTTAACTTTAATCATTTATTATGAATTTCAGTATAATTATGTAGTCATTCCGATAGAAACAAAACCTTTATTATATATGCTTACGAATTTTAAATAAATTAGTAAATGAGTTCCGTTCGACCAATAATACACCTTTACACTCCGCAACAACCGTCATTTCGTTTGTCTGTAGTTATTCCATACTTATATCTAAGACAAGTAACCTCCATTATTGTGTCTACAGTTCCATACGCTGTTCTCACACACGTATTCTTATTTCGCTTGTATACTCCTTTGTGCTACGCTAATCCATCAGTACTTTTATTTCGTTTGTCTATTATTGTATATTCTTAGCTATCACAAGTACTTTCTTCTACCATTTCATATTATTTGTTTGTGTCCTTACTGGTTCTTTGGGACCATCAAGCAACCATCAACCATCAAGCAAAATGTGTGTGTCTTTAAAGTAAAATAGCAGGTGCTAGAGGCATGCAAGGTACTGTATGTATCCTCTCGTGAAGCGACTCAACGAGACATAGTCTGCTGTTTTTCCTCATGTTTGTGTTTGTTCTTTCAAGTAATTACCTTTTCAGTATTTATATCTACTCTCATAAATATTATAGGTTATTGAGCTTGCGAGTCGTCCTGCGCCAAAACAACGAGTTCCAAGTAATATTTAGCCATACAAATTCAATAACCTTTTTATTGTATACTTTCATATTGTTTTCGATCAATGTTAATTGTATGACTATTATTTTTCATTGTATTTGTGTTATTTTTATAGCTTTAGATGGAATTCCTGTCTTGTCATTCAGTTTCATTTTGTGTGGATGATTACTTTGCGCGAAAACGACGTCGACGTCGGATGACGTCATTGAAAACAACAAGCGATTTTCTAAAGTTTGTTTACCATTCGATAACGTTAAAAACAGTGGGTGAGTGACCATTTCAATTATTTTATCAATTTCTGCCATAAAAGGTTGAACAATAAAAACACGTATTTTGTTGTTGACACTATAGAAAGGATTCCGTTATTTTATTTGAAAGTAGTTCCTTATTTCTATTTCGCGGCTCTTAGCAAGCACGAGAAAAAGTTCCCGTGCAATATCAGTGTGTGCAATATCGTAGAATATTGCACACTTAGCTCAATGCAAACTAAACGGGACAATATGAAAGTATACAATAAACACTTATACTATTTCCTTCGTTGACTACCATTATATCCGATAATGTCTAATAAATACTCACTTCTAGTGTCCCGTCCAGTTCATATATTAATCTTTCACTATTTCGCATACCTCTTTTGTCTACAGTTTCATACTCTGATTTTGCACGCGATTTTCTCATACCGTTTGTCCGTACGGTGTCAGACCAGTCAAAAAGTACTTCCGTGTCGCAGAATGCTAACATAGTTCCATGAAAAAATACAAAGTATCTAATTTGCATGTGTTTTTCCTAATATTAGTTTTTATTTCATTGTTAAATCTAACCTGATGTTAAAGTATTATATTTGTTGTCAGGAATAGTAAGTATTTTGTCAGGACTATTTCTTTGGATTGGAGAGTATGAGCACAGAGGGTAGGCAGAGATGTGGTTTTGACATATGTTTATTTAAGAATATTCATAGTGTGAATGAATGACGCGAAATGTTGAAAAACTGAATCGGTGTTTTATTCCAGATATGGGACCGTTTGCGAGCCAAATGTGTCTAATTCACATAATTAAAGTGTATTTAAGTGAACGAATGTTGTGGAACTCATGACTATTCTCCAGAAATAGCTTATTTTGCAAAGTGTTCATGAATTTCAACTGTTTGACACCGTAATCCTTTCTCTTGCAGGAATCTATTATTTGTGAATCTTCCATTACATACTCCAATCTCTCACTCAGAATCCTTTTCCGTTTTATTCATACTGTTATCGTTTGTAGATACGTACATTTTTCGAATCTGTGGTGGAAAAGCTCCGTTCTCAATTGCTAAAATAAGGTTACTTCTGAGATCCCTGGAATAAAAAGTCATTATAATATATCATGAATAGTAAAAGCAGTAAGCAATATATGGTGAAATAAAAAAGGCCTCAGACGTAATGTTCCTTATAGTCTGCTTATAACTGGCCGTATGGCAACACAGAAAACCAGACGTTCATCATCTTATTGTTCGTATCATATGTTAGATTACCTGTTTATGTTATGAAGTTTCCTTTTGGTCTGAAATTTGCTTTAAATTAACATTGTTTTATCCTTAAATTAACTAACGTGCATTTCTTATTTTCATATTAAAATAGAGCTTCAGCAGTTCTCACACTTGAAATTAAAAGTATTTAGTTGGAGTACAATGGAAGATGAAAACTATTTATAATAATTATAAAATACAATAACTCATCAATGCATTTGTTATTACCATAGGAATGTTGTATTTTATCAAACTTACAAGTTAACGAGAGTTGAAACATTCGTAAATGCATCACCTTCCAGAAATGTAATTTTATTTGATGTTAAGTTCAACGTAACCAGTGCTGGAACAACTGTAGACGACTGTAAGGCATCCGGTACATACTGTATGAGGTTTGATTGCACATAGCTGGTATAAAAGTAAACACATGAATTTGGTTAGACCTGTGAAATACTAGATATAAAACATATTATACAATAGGTACAAACAGCATATGATCAAGTAAAGCCAGCAAACACATTGGGTAAGACAATTAAAACAATGAGAGTGTATTTGGAATTTAATGGGTCGTTTGGTAATAGACCGAACGCGAAAACATCCATTTGTGAAATCCATGTGTGAACTTTGATTCCCAGTGTGACCTTTGCCTTGATGATAGGTAACTTATAGTTGTTCGCAATGCATCGTTATGTTCACGTTTAGCTTCTATAAAAAACATTTACGTGGCTCCAGCGTAAATGGAGTGTCTACAATAACATTTGCAGCAACTCTGCAGTTCAGTGTGAGAAGGTTCTAGGCCCGTTCTCCATATTTTATCTCGATGTACATGGAGGATGAGCCTGGCATGTTCATTCCTGTTAGGCGCCATATAACCTTTCATGTGTTGGTGCGCCTTAAAACCCCAATTCGATTCAATTCAATTAGCTTCTATAAATCGTCATGATGTTCTCTTCACTGGTTAGACATTTAAAGAAAACCACCACGTTTGACGTTTGATCCCCTAGTTACTTCACGATAATGACCTGTTAGGTTTAAGCACATTGTCCAGTTGACACGAATCTTCCTGTAAAATAGCATTACGTTTAATGTTAACCCGTGTGATCTTTATTAAAGGAAGCCTCTAAGTTATGTGCATCATGCTGACACAAAGCTATTTGTAAATTATTATACACTTTTGGCGTTTGCTTGACATTGACCTTGATGCTAATGACATGGAAGTTGTTCGCAACATATCGTCCTTCTGAGTCTAAGCTTCCATGAAACATCATCCATTGACTTAAATGTTACAGACTGGACAGGAAACTTCACACAGTTTTACATTACATGTGACCTTGGTATTGTTGATAGTCCATCCCATGGCTGAACAATTCAAGACCATGGACACAAATTGGACCGACGAACACAGTACGATACGTATAGCCATCCGCCCGGTTTCACCGATTGAGTAATACGAGTAATAACGCATTGCAATATGTATTCAGTGTGATTGTACATTTTATATCTATTCAAATGATCTGTATTGCATTTACATTGTGTATACTTACAGCCTCGATAATGCGGGTAAACAAGCGAAAGCATCAGCGTCCATTGTCGATTCTCGAATCCGGTTGTTCCTCAGATAGAGCGTTGTAAGCGACTGCATCGGACACAAGTCGGAAGTGTTGACATGCGTAATAAGATTAGCTTGCAAAAAGCTGAAACGAACGCAAAATGGTTAGATGTATATGTTGGTTGATTAAACGTTTAAGTAATATTAGAGCTGTTTACATGAGTTAAGATATCATCGTGTTATGAAGGAAACGGCTCAACTATATACATACATATTGTTTATATGAGAGGCAATATGTAGATGATCTTACACGAGTTCATGTTTAATACAGAATTTATTAAACCAGTTATGATAACATTATACAGTATGAGGCTGTACCGAGCGTCATACACATTTTACTGAAAATGGGATCCCTTGGAAGCAACAAATACAAACGAGGGGGAATGTAGCAGTCTCAGTTTTAATGAGTCTGTTCATGAGTGGTAATAGAAGTGCAACACCTCTCAAGTCCCTAGCACGAACTTAAGCGGTATTATACATTAAAGCCACACAGATTGAGCTTGATGATCCCAATGGACCAGTACGTAAAGACACTACTGAGTTTGTACAGCCACCACACTGCAATAAACAAACGCAAGTGTGAATGTCAATAAATACGGAGAAAGGGGGATCCTTTGGAAGCAACAAACACAAACGAGTGAGACAAGTAGCAGACTCCGTTCTATTTGTTTATGAGCGGTTATATAGGATACAACATCTCTCACGTCCCCTAGCACCGACTTAAGTGGTATTCTGCATTAAAGCCACTTCTGATTTGTAGCGGGTGACATTTTACAGCCGCGACACAGCAATAAACAAACGCTAGTGTGAATGCCAATAAATACTGAAAAGAGGGGCCCTTGGAATCAAAAAACACAAACGACGGAGAAAAGTAGCTCTATTGAGTCTGTTCATGAAATGTAATAACATCTCTCACGTCCCCTATCACCGGCTTAATCGGTTTTCTATTTTAAAGCCACAAAGAGTGGGTTTTATGATCTCAAAGGACCAGTATGTACTGACTCTGCTGATTAAAGTCGGGGCAACATTTTACAGCCGCCACACAGCACTTAACAAACGCTAGCATGAATTTCAATAAAAACTAAAAGGGGGTTCCTGTGGAAGCCACAAACACAAACGAGGGAGCAGAGTATAAACACGGTTTTATTGATCCTGTTCATGAGAGGTAATATACAGTGCAATACCTCTCACGCTAACAATAGGCGATGTTCTACTTGAAAGCCACACCAGGCTTGATTATCCCAAATGACCAATAAGTAATAACACTATTGATTTTTTAGTCAGGACGACCTTTTACAGCCGACATACAGGCCGACCTCCCATTGTGATTCGAACCCGCAGCGGTGAGAGTCGAGAAAGTTTCAAACGCAGCGTCTTTACCATAAAGTTTATCCAAACAGTTTAATAAATTAAATATAACAGGCTCGAAGATTATACTTGTCACATAACACCACAAATGTCGCATAACCTACATGTGTTAATGTAACTGCCTATATTTATCGTTGTCGTATGATAACGTCATATGTTGCATTGGTCATTAAGCAACGGAACTGCCTAGTCGATTTCCGTAATCCGATATGTGCTACGGTAACGGAAATCAACGAGGAAATTCCGAGCTGAACGGAAAAAGCCGAGCGGTGGATCGGCCTTTATTTGCATATTTATTACACCAAAGTATAGCGGTATTTATGTCCTGGCTTTATAACACTCACAGACCGCATGCTATGTGATAAATATAAATCGTACTTACAGAGTTTGTACATTAGGACAGGCGGAAAAGGCTATGACCGTTTTAGCTTTCTGTGCATGTAGGAAGTACTGGCTGCTAGGGAATGCTTCTGTGCCATACTCAGTCATATTTCTTATCAGATTATTGTCCGCATGACTGAAGATAAATTGCATATGCAAATAGAGTATGAAGTGCGTATTTCCCACTACAACTATTTCTCGTTCTAATAACGAGATAATAAAATAACATATACTTTTGGCTACTTATATATATTTGTTTTGAGATTATTTATATTCATAAGATATTTTGTTTAAAAGGGGACTTAAAACGAATATATTTGTTTTGCCTATGAAAGATTATTCTTTGGAGGAGGTGTAAAGCTCAGTAATTTTCCTTCGTTAATCGTCAAAATCGCAAATAGTACTTAAACGTGACGACCTTTTGTTCAATACTTTTAAAGACACTCTTACTTTTGTGCTTTAGAATGTTTTTACTGCTTAAACAGTGTCATGTCAAAATTAGCATTTCAGTGGAAACTGTAAGAATAGAAGCATCATATGTATCAACAGCATCCGTTGTTGTTTGAGAATCATCAAATGTATGGTGTATTTTTAAACTATCTGTGAACTATGTAGTGCCAAATATAAACACGGCGATGCACGGTGTAAGATACCACTTAAGATTATCAAATATAAATGACCCTAGGATAAAATTAATGTCTTAGATTAAGAACGAACAATTAAGTTTTCACTTGTCTTAATTCTCCACGCACATACACACAGGAAATGTACAGTATGACAAAACAACCAGTTATAGATGATTCGTTCACATACATTTTAAGAAGGTTTGAGTAGATTCCCTGTTGCAGCACCTGATGCGGGAATGTAGGTAGCTCATTGTCACTGACAAACCTGCAGGTAAAATTAAATACAGATCAGTCTACAAGTATCATATATGTGTAAATTTAATGCATATAACATTAGACAAATATATGGGTAATATATCTCATGAAACATCTTTAAAGCAGAAAGACGTAATTTATAATTAAAGATCTCTTTATTGAGCAACGTTAGATGTTTTATCTAGTTGTAGATGATTACCCATCATGTATACGAATCGAGAACGTTTGTTCTTGTTGTTTTAGATTTGCTTAGTCGGGATGGTGGTTGCACGTTGGTTCTATCGCTTAACGATGTTTTAAGTGTCTGGTTAATTCTTATTCTAAAATACATGATCATATAATTATACGAGGTGTTAACTCTCACAAATATACATATCAAAATGGTCAGATCTCATTCTGCTAAGTAATGTGATAAATGTGCTTTTCCTCTCCTTTCACATGAAAAGTGTTTTGAGGAAAAACCAGCCATGTTTCCAGAATAAGTTGGCATTAAATAATTATATAACATCGGCTTCAACCTTAATCGGCTTCAACCATGCGTGACAAAACTTCAAATACATTTAAATACTCTTAAGTTTATACAGTGAGCCAATAAACTATCCGGTTAACCTGATTGTCAAAATGGAAATCAAGGTTTTGATACTCTTTTCTGTATTTATTGACATTCAAACTAGCATTTGTTTAGTGCTGTGAGGCGGCTGTAACAATTCACCCCGACTACAAATCAGTAGTGGTATTACCTAATGGTCTTTTGGGATCACCAATTTAAATCGTTGTGGCTTTTAAATAAAATACCGCTTAAGTCAGTGTTAAGAAGCCTGAGAGGTGTTGTACCTGATATTACCTCTCATAAACAGCACAATAAAACAGAGTCTGGTACCTTTCTCTCTTGTTTGTTTTTGTTGTTTTCAATGGATCCCATTTTCAGTATCTATGTTTATTTACAACTCAGTACAGCTGGTGGAAGACCGAGAATGTAGTCATGGATATGTAAAGAAACTCCTAACATAATATACATTATACGATTTTTATTTGCGTTTAATTTATAAAATTGAGAACACCACTACTTACAACTCCCTTAGGCTTTCGTTGATATTGCTCCATGCGTTATATGCTATGGAAATCATTGGCGTCTTCTGTGAATGTAGTCGCAACTCTTTCAGCATGGGTAAGTTGATAAAAGATTTACTGGTCAGTGCTGATATGTCATTCGCATGAAGATCACTGTAAAACATATCACGCGTGTCATGGAATTGTATTTTGTTGTGTTACGATTTGGCTTTCTATATAATGCATGTATGTTTATTAGACGATATGTATATCTAAGTGTAATAATCACTGAACGAAGCCATCCAAAACATGAATCACATTTTAATGAAACAAATACATATATTAATATATACTAAACCAAATTGCTAAGTATCAACCTAAGAATATGTCAATAATATTCTCATTGTTTTGTGTATTTTGAGCTTGATTAGAGATACGGTTAAACTGCAAAATAACGGGTGTAAATCGTCTGCTCTGATTGCATGAACATATTTTAAAACTTTTAAGTCAATTTGTTTTCTTAGAAATAAGTTAGAACACTTATACAACTGGGTATATAAGATTTTATTAAGTACTTCGAATTAGTGAAGCTTTCGATGCTTCTAATTCTAAAATATGCCAGATAAAACTATTTTGACATCATGTTTTACTAGCATTACCACTACAAATGCGTTTGCAAAAGATATTTTCGAAATATTTAATGTTAACGCTGAATTACAGTTACTTGAATTTCAAACAATATTCAATGTTAAGGGAGGTAATTTAAGATTATCCATATTTAATTTTTTTATAGACGGAAAATTTGCGATAAATGGGTCAACTTTTTATGTTTTTTTCTATTATTTCATACCAATTTTAAGAATTTTATATCTTTAAGCGATCATTGACTCATGTTATGTGTTTTATCAGTACATTTAATGTTTTCATATAAAGGGAGGGTAACTCTCAAAAGATGTAACAATTTAAACAAAAAATAAATGTTTTACAAACTATGGGTCAAAACAAAATACTTATCATATATCTATTCTAAAATATATTTAAAATAAGAAAATTAGTTAAGATACAAAAGTTGATACTTAGCAATTTTGTTCAGTGTATACTTTGTAACACATAACAAACATAAATACTGATCAAACCTAGAACAGATAATAATATATATTATCGAAGCAAAAACAAAAGAAAAACAGCATGTATGTATCAACATTACATACGATGTGAGAACAATGACGTATAATGGCAATTGCAAGTGAAAACATTTGTTGATATCAATTCACAGAGCAAATATAAATATAGGATAGAGCATGAGTTTTGCACGTACGGGGATATAATGCACGAGCGTTAGCGAGTGCATTATCGTCCGTACACGTGCAAGACTCATGCTCTATTGTAATTATACCACAATAACTAACATATGCTGTGTATATCCTCGGGTATTACACGATGCATAGTGTGTATTTAGGCTATTGTGGTATAATGAACTATATATAAAAAAAACTTACAGGTGTACAAGGTTTGGCATGTCCGAAAATGTATCCCATGTTATGGTAGTCAGCGAGGATTGGTGAACCTCTCTGCAGTAAAAACAAGTTATATTTGTCATTTACAGAATAAAATTGTCCATGGATACCATCCTCCTTAAGTAGACATTTCTAAAACAGTACTATAGTACATTCAATGATTCAATCCGAAGATCGTTATTGTTATACATCTTATATCCAAGCTCAGCGTAGCCCGGTGAACAGTATGGTGGGCTTTAACTTTGGAGGACCCGGGTTCAAGCATCACCGCCGCTTCTCAGTTTCGTCTGTGTGTTCATGGGCAACACCATATTCCCTACCCCCATCCCCATCTAACCGAGTGTTCTCGTGTAATGGAGTCTATCCTCACAGCACGTTAAAGAACCACAGGACTATATTCCTTCGTTAGAGTAGGGTAGGTTTCCGCATTCCTATGTATCCTTCCCCTCTTTTTACTATATTGAAAAAATTCATCTAGTTCCTAAATAAGTTGCATTTCAGTGAAACAGACATTTTTAGTGGTAAATTAAAATACCTTACTTTATAAAATTAGTGGAGAAATCAAAATTGCATGCACGGAAGCTGTTTTGAAGGGGCATTTTCAATGCAAAATTCTGCTGCATGAACAATTTGAATTTTTATTTTTTAGAATTGTTATCCACAAATGGTTTTAAATTGTTTGATATTTGTAAAGTAAGACACCCCGAAAGTTGTTTAGCAAAATATGAAGGCTAACTGAAGTTATTTGAAATTCTTAGTGTCCTGCTATCCCTCTAACAAGGAATTTACATGGGGAAATCCCCACCAAAAAGTGATTTGGGCTGTGAAATATTTATTTCTCAACCGATTTTCAAAACTAAGGTATTTTTTTTATCACTAAAAATACCAGTTCTACTGATATATAACTGATGTATGTATTATTTAAATTGCTCAAGCTACTCTAGATAAACCGTTGGCTTAAGCAAGCGCCCCGAACAATAGTATCCAAATTCGTAATTATAATGCAGCTTATATATAATGTCATAATTTATATATTTTAGTTCCGTTTTTGATTTACAATATAATGAAACAGTGGACAACTAAATAGATCTAAAATATACTGCTAATATCTCAGATCTCAGAATTCCAGCATCAGACAATTAATTTCATGATTTAAATTGTGTCAGTACTTACAATATCTTTATAGCAGGGAGCTGATTAAATGTCTTTGGTTGTATGTACGCCATTGGATTGTTACTGATGTTTCTGGAATGAATAAGAAACATGTCGTCGATCAATCAAAACATTCAAATACTTTTAACGATGTTGAAATTTCCAGAATCATATTTTCCACAGTCTTAAACATTTGCTGAGCTGAATTGTTATCTATTTCTTGTGGATATTGTAGACACATACTTATTTTCACTTCTGAACTTTATACTCAAATGGTTTGCTAATCCTGTTATTATGATTTATTTAGGTATTGCTGTACCGCTTTTATGGTTTCTTTTATCTAACTGTAATATCCATTTGTTTTCAATTGTTTTTTCAATTGTGTTCTAAATTTAAACGACCTTTAGTGCCTTTAAGGCCTGTATATAGTCATGCCATAACATAGTACTGATGTGCTACATTAAGACCCGAGACTCATAGTTGTACACTCACCATAATCTTAGGCGAAAAGAAATAAAGCACAGGTGTGTAGCTCCGCAAACAAACCAGCGCGCGTATGATGCAAACACAAATTGCTAATTAAATTGTTGTTTTGCTTTCACGTAATACATATTCATGCACATTTTTTAATATTTGCCTCTTTAAAACTTCGAAACTACTAGCAGACGCGAATAGCGTTGTAAGTCATAATAACACCAAGCCAGGTTGCTTAACTTCTTAATTATGTTATAAGAAGTAGAGAAATGTCAGTTTTGAGTACACTTACAGATGCAGAAATGTGTTCGTTGCTAGTCGAGCTATACTATTACTAGATATTCTTGAGATTAGGTTACCATCCATACCTCTGAAAAGATAGTATAAGACCATAAAACGATTGTAGATAAAGCAATTGTAGAACAGTGCTTTGAATATAGAAAACATGTATAATGAAATAAACATGAAAAGTATTGTGCTATATCAGGAAATTAGCGGATTTAGTTTATGCTTAACTATTTTGCTTAACATGTAAATAGTTAAGCAATACAATTTAACGCATTGGTTGAATGGACGCCATTTGACTGCGTGTATACATAATATAAACCTACTATCAAAGCTCCTTAAAATGTATCTATACATCGATAGGTCAAAGCCAGATCAGATGGTTGCTCGTAACAAAACATATTGAACAGCTGATTCCAAAGCCGTGCAGATATGTCCTAGTGTATTCTCCCTAGTGTATTAATGGCCAATTATCACAATTTGTGGTCATTATTGACCATGCACTTTACGTTTTCTTTCAATTCCTTTATTAGTTTATGTTCAATTCAATACCTTTTAATATCTATACCATGCTGGTATAAATTATCCATCTGATTATACAGTGATGCAATGCAGTCGCATATTTTAGGAGGCTTTGACCTGTAAATTCAGGTCAGCATGCTGCTACGACCGTCTAGAAACACATAACTCAAATGTTCTCATTATTAGAAGAATTTGGGGCTTAAAACACAAAATACGCTATGATGACTTGTAACAGCCTATGTCACATATGCCTTTAAGAAGAATCACACGATTTTACAAGTTTTTACGGAGAACCGCCTCCCGATATATTATAACTGTGTATGATATAAATGTATGGAATACATTACAATCACCGCCATTATCAACTATGCAGAAATCACAAAAAGTGCTATTTATTAAGTATGTTTTAGAAATGTGCATTACTGAGAGACACAGCTCACCTTTGTCTCATCAAACCTGGATAAAATTCTGCATCTTCTAACATGGCATTGTTTAAAGACAAAGTCAGACAAACACAAACCAGCACAATAAGTACAGACAATTGACTTCCTTGAAAGCAACAAACACCAACAAGAGAGAAAAGTAGCAGACTCGGTTTTATTGAGTCTGTTAAAGAGAGGAAACAGAATGTGCAACACCTCTCGCGCCCCCTAACACCGGATTAGGCGGCATCTCCGCCATGTTATATGTTCTGACAAACTATGAAGAATTAATAGTCGATATAAGTCGAACATAAAGAGGATCTGCATGTAAAATATGTTTAGAATACCACAAAGGAAATACTCTGAATTGGCAGAAGCCAGTACAACAAGAGAGAATAAACTGCTGAGGGTACGATATTGTCGGATTGAAGACATACACTAAACGTTACAATCCTACTAGGTTCTACAATGTCAAAAGTTGAGAACCGGGCCAGTTATTTTGGTGTAAATATTTAAATTATTACATAAATCGAGAAACCCTCAACCTTTTCCACATAAGTGAACATGCTTGACTTGTTTATACCTAGTTATATACGTACTGCGATCTTGAAACTTCGAGATTTAAATTAATAACATATTGAACATATTCAGTTTTGGGTACTTACAAGTAAATAAGCGAAGAAACGTCACCAAATATGGATGGCTGTATTTGCAGCAGTTTGTTGTTTGAAAAGCTCCTGGAAGTAAGCGAATTAAAAAATAAAAAGTGGTGTTTAACCAGTTAATATTCAATTCCAAGTAGTAGTTAAACATTTGCATTATATCCACTGTATTGACGGTTAAGTTTTATTACTAAGTTAAATCTGACGCTAAATGTCAAAACGTCTTTACGATGATCGTTAACGTGGCGCTAAATGTTTTACTTATGCCCAGTATACGCTGAGCCAGTGCAAAAACATTTAGCACATTGTTAACATATGCCCAGTATACGCTGAGCCAGTGCAAAAACATTTAGCACATTGTTAACATCAATCGTAAAGACGCGCGTTTTACATTCAGCGTCACATTTAACATTTAGCAATACTATATAACTAAATTTAAAGTTGTTTCAAAATACTGTTAAAGTATGTTCTCTGTTATACTACTAAAAGCTGCGTTGAATCTATGTCTACTTTATCGAACGTGTTAATCTTAATGATAGCTAATTCATTTACTTGTAAACTGGTAAGTCTTCTTTTAAATTGTCAAGGCATGTAATTAAAAACGTTTGCAGCATCTATTCGGTAGGAATAGTCCCCGATGTGCCACCATACTTACGCGATACGTAAGTTTGGACCTGAAATCATTGCCCTCGGAATCCAGTATATCTCGTTATTCATTAAAGCTCTGAAAACATACATGAAATATGTAAATTTCGGTAAGAATCGCCTGCACATACACGATGTCCATATCGTATAACGATTAGTATTCCTAGATTTATCAGTTATGTAATTCTCACATAGGTTAGTTGTTTTAGAAGCAACTTTTTTCAACCACACAAACTTATTAGTATATTGCGAAATAAGACAAACGTGTTTAATGATTCACAAGCAAATGAAGCTGAACCTGACAAAAAAGTGTTTAAAAAGTAAAATTAAAGTAAAGTAACCCTTACATATATTTGATCGATGTTGGCATTGCCCATCCTCTGTGAGTTTTCGTGTCCATCTGTATGTTATTTCCAGCTAAGTTACTGAAATAGTTAACAAGCATACTCGAATAATAAAATACTCGGGTTATGGCTGCATACCAATGCAGGAGCCAGAGGTCAATGTCGAAAAGGTCAAATTCATCAAAATAATCGTTGTAGCCACAGTTTTCAATATTGTTAATGACATTTCTTGCATTCTGAAACTACTGATATACACGCATATTATGGATCGGTTTTGTGATTTTATGTAGATAGATAGATAGATCTTTATTTCCAATTTCCAATAGGCTTAAAAGCCCATGAGGATACAAAATACAACTAAAAAGCATGGCAACAGTATAGTTATTACAAACAATACATGTCCAAATATGCAGTTTATCTTAACTGAGCTGATACAATGAGAAGGCGTTTACATAACACTTCCTTGCATAAAATAAATTACAATTCATCACAATTTCCTTAACACATATATTACATACATTATATTTAGAAATAGCTAATTTCTGTATAGTGTTTCGTTTCGTAACTTAAATGCTTTTAAAACAACAGGTACACAGTTTGCGAATATATATCTTATTTTGTGAGTTAAGTAATTCCAGAAACTTGATCATATTTGGTCTCTTATAAAAATATTTAGGAATATATTGCTTCCTTAACATTATGTATGTTTGGCATTCCAACACAAAATGGAATTCATCTTCAAGTTTATTACAAAAAACACATATTCTATCGTTTACAGGAATTCTATTTGGTTTAACCCACCTACCGGCTTCAATTTGCAGTCTATGTGATGACACCCGTAATTTAGTTAGTGCTTGACACATTTTGAAAATATTTATATTATCTAGATATGATTGAAACTGAAACTTGCAATGTTTATATAAAAAACTGCTCTAGTGGAATTTTCTAATCGACTATGCCAATTCTGAACAAAATTGTCATTTAACCTTTGCTTTAATATTGCAATATGTCCCTCCATGGTCATATGGAGTCAGCATGCGTTTTTGTAAGCTCCCTAGTCAGCGGACGTATTCACTCCCTAGTGACTCCCTAGTCACTTCGTTCCATATACGTTAGAATATTACATAGTAATTTATAACCGATGCAAAGGAGAGTAGTGTTTTTGTTGTTTCATCATAAATCCTCCGTCTATTTGGCACATTGGTTGTCTGATGTTTAGATAACAACGAAGGTTTCTAATCAGGGATCTGACGGTTCCAGAGGACAGTGAGGATATGGGCCCCAGTCGTCTTTGCTCTAGTTTCTGATTAAAACGAAGCGGCATCGATACCTTAGTTGATTAAGTCGCGGTCTTTAGACCTTTAGACTTCTTAGCATATGTATTTATTTATTTATTTATTTATTTATTTATTTATTTATTTATTTATTTATTTATTTTTAAGTATTTATTTATTTATTTATTTATATATTTATTTATTTATTTATTTATTTATCTATTCATTATTTATTTATTTACTCATTTTTGTTTATTTATTTAAAATAAATGTATTTATTTATTTATATATATATTTATTTATTTATTTATTATTTATTTATTTAATCATTATTTATTTATTTATTTAAAATAAATTTATTTATTTATTTATTTATTCATTATTTATTTATTTACTCATTATTTATTTATTTATTTAAAATAAATCTATTTATTTATTTTACAACCTACTTTCGGGAGAAAAGGAGTATGCCGCTCTATATACTATGCTCCTGTAATATGATGACAATTTAATTTTTCACGGTGTATGTATCGTGATATATTTGTATTCATATCTTTATGAACGACTAATATTTATCATGTGTGTATGGACTTATTAACCCAATGAAGGGGTAACCAAATACTGTGTCTTTGTATTTCCGTTATCCAAAGCCTCGCTATAAATCGTTTTTAAAGTCTCGTCAAATAACCTTGATTTTATCTTTATTGAAAGTTGAGATATTTTGAAGAAGTTGTAATATAATATGTTTGATAAATTGAGTTACGTTCAATAATTTTCGATTTTAGACATTGTACATTGCATTAGATTATATCATGTCGTACTGTTTGTCAATGTGTTCTTAAATATTATCCATATGATCATATTCTATTATATGTTGTGTTGTATCTATAAATATGCTGTCAATGGAGATATGCTGTCAATGGAGATTGATTAAGTGTATTAGGTTAGGCTATATTATTATTAAATTGCTTACTTACAAGATATTTGTACCGTGTTGCCTGCAATTATTTAGTGGCTTTCAGCAATGTTGAATGTTGAAGACATTTATAAAATGTGTGTAATTCATTGTTTGCTATATATGCGTGTTTTTTGGTTGTCTGGGTTCTGTGAGTGCTACATTTCCTGTCCTGAATTGTATACCCATTTTTATTTAGACTTTATGACATGAGTGTGAACAGTCATTTGGCGGAATTCTACATGAGAGAATCATGGCGGCCCTTAGGTTCATCAAATCGTCAACTGTACAGGCTTTTTTGCCACTGACCGTACCAAGGCGGTAGCCCTATTGTCAACCCTTTTGTGTTTGTGATGTCATTGGCCTTTTACTCATCTTTATAGTTGTTCTGTGTGTGTTTTTGTTTGACTCTCGTCTTTGAATGCTTCTTTTCCTGTTCGATTTTTATATCTAATTATAATGTCCAAAACCACATGTTGTTCTATTATTTTTCGGAGTATAAAGGTAGTATACATATAATCTAAATGTATCATGCATTTTACATTAGTACTTCTTAAATGATATGAAGTTCACAATGACGATACGCACTGTATGCCTATGGTCACCTAAAGGCCGGAGTTTTTTTTATTTTTTTGGTTCTCAGATTTTTTTCGGAAAAAGTTCCACAGGAGGAGAGGGGAAAAATCTGAACCTTTATAAGTGAGTATCTTGTAATGGTGTTAATCACATTGTAAAACATAAAATGGACTTAAACAAATTTATATAACATTGATCTTCTGATTTTACGTTAATTTTTGAACATGATAATTTGGTTGTTTGAAATGGGTGAATAAAAGATCAATAACGGATACTTTTTTTTTTTTTTTTTTAAAGTATTTGTGTTTTTTTAAATAATTTTTTGGATATTTTTTTTCATTTAGGGTCGGAGGGTTTGAGAACAGAAACAATCAAAAATTCTGGCTAAAGCAATAGTCTTATGACCAGCAGTTTGGTATTTTCTAAAATTACGTTTATATTTATCATACAACGTCTCCGTGGACGAATGGTTAACGACGTTGTATTGTAAAACCTTCGCCTCTCACCGCTGCGATTTCGAATCCCTCTGGTAGCTGTAATTGAGGAAGTGTCGATTCTTACGGATGGCGGGATGTGTACAGTAAAGGTTCTACCCAGGAAAAGTGGGTGGTTTGCCTCAACCACAAAAAATCGACCGTCATATATAACCTTAAATGAGTTGAAAATGACGTAAAACACCATACAAACAAAACAAATCTAGTTTTCTGCTGCTGATTACTATACCATTATGCTGTGATATGTTTATTTAACTAACATAATAGTATATAACCCTCAATTTGGAACCTTTTAAAACAATGTACATATATACGCTTTAAGACAAACAGTAATGGAAAAAGAAACTGGTAAATAAACTAATGAGCTGAATTTATTTGCATTAAATTGTTGTTATTATTTTTATTTATTTTTTCATTGTTTAGGATTTTGAGCTTCCCTCCCCACGCTCCCCACAACCCTCACCCCCCCCCCCCCCCCCACCCCCCACCACCAAAACATAAAAGTACATACATATGAGTCTGGAAACAATGCTCTACCTATTCTTACAATCATATAGATTAGTATGGTTATTAAGCGTGCTTGTAGGATAGACTCGAGCTCTCAACAGGGAGCTGTCGTACCCCTTTGAATAGCGCGGTTTAGTTTAATAATATTTTATTGCAGATATGTTACAATACATAAATTCAACATCACAATATGCATAGCAACATATGCAAATGGATTGAACTACAAGTTATTACAACATTAGTTACAGTTCACTCCATATTCTCTTGAATAGCGCGGTGGCCTTGAAACCGGAGCATCCCACTGGGTTTCGTCGGTGTGTTCTTGGGATAGACATGTTTCTTTAGCCTCGTCCGTGCGGTCTCCTCGTGTATTAGTCTATTATCCGAATATACATAACCTATGATGTGTTGATGAGTCGTTCAACAACATATAATTCATTTAGAACACTCCTATACACGGGACCGTCCAGTATACGTCACCATCCGATTGACGAAGTCAAGACAGGTGTCTTGCCTAAGGACACACCCAAGTAACTTTGAGGCGCCAGTGAGTCTCGAACTCGTGATCTTGCTATCCACAGTTGAACGTGCTATCAACTGAGGACAATGTATTTACTTACAGTGTCTGTAAATCTGTAGTTGATAAATCGGGGACATGGTTCAATGCAGTTCTTTGGACTTCTCTGTAATAGCCAAAAGAATTATATTAGTACTAGCCAAAAACGATTATGTGATTAGACATATTGTAATGTTTGTAAAAATTTTAAATGTATTTGCGTGACATTCCATTGTAAAATTATACAAAATAATTGCTGTTTTTGTAATGTTTTTATGTCAATGTTAACAGAACCAGTACTTGTCCAATTTTGAAAGAGAACAGCGAGGTCGACCCAGTTGTCTATATAATGGCAACCAACCATTTTTAAAAAAAATGTTTTTATATCATTATCAAACCATTTATATTTTGTGTTATTTTTCCAAACATTTAATATACGGGTTTTCATAATACGTTTGAACTATGCCAAGGATTTTTTTAACATTTAATATGTTTTGTTATGTTCTACTGTTAAAAACATCGTTTTATTTTGTTAGTAGAAAAATATTATAGTACATTAATTACTCACAGATACGTCAAGCTGGTTAAATTTTTAAATGTTTTCTCTTCAAAAAGTTCAAAGCCGGCACAGTCCGTAATCGTTCTGAAATTAAAATGACCACACATATTTATTGCAACAAATTCGTGTTTAAAATATGACGGCTGAATACAATTATAACATTTACATAGACCTTTAACCATGGTAAATACAGTCAAACATGTATAGTTTACACAAATAAAGACGCGTTATTGATCAAACAACCTTAAAGAAACTAACCCGCCAATTAACGACAAAATTACACTAAATAACTGTTTATCAAAACTGTATCCAGGTTTTCACTTCATATAATAATGTATATGTGCCGATTAAAAGTATAGGATTTCTCATGGGTTCTCAAAATACCCGTGATTGAATATGCGTAAAATGAATTGTGAGTTGGTAACTCTTAATTTAACGCTGCAGTTTTTGTGTTTGGCCTGGCTGGTTAAAGCCGTTTATATTGTGTCTATAGAGTTTGTATTCTCGAAATATGTAAGTTATTGCCTGCTCCGGCAATATTTATTCCGGACTCAGAAAGCTGCTATGAGTGTTGGACTGTGTATCAACGTCATTTTACTAATGTCGTTAATTGGCGGGTTAGTTTCTTTAAGGTTGTTTGATCAATAATTCCCTGAAATTTACATCTAATTATTGTAGCATGCGCAGATCATAATTTGTAGACTGTATCCCTAAAATTGATACGTAATTCAAGTAGTAGCATGCCCATAAATGTCTGTATACCAATATGACTGCGTTCCGGTATTCTTACTAAAGTTTTATGTCTGGATTGGGTATTGTGTCAAGTTGAGAATTAAGCTTACTACTACACTAAGAAGACACCGCCGTGATTTGACTGAACTATTATTAAAAACGACGGTAAACCCCATTTGTGCCATAGCTCTAATGGGTTTCCTTTGTTCTTGCTTATGATATAATTTTCATAAATCTGAAGGTCTGAGACTAAACCGTGCTATAAATGCCGGTATATTTCAGCCGAGCTATAAATGACAGATTCTGCAGTAATACCATGGTCTACTCAATTTTACGCGCGCGCAGTTGTAATGTTTACACACAACCTGTCAATCAAAACGACTAAACCAATACCAAACTTCATTTGCCCAATAATATACAAAGGCGATTGGCTGCAATAATCAAAACATGGGTCATGCTCATGCCGAGTGATACTGCTATTTCTTGATTGGATCGAGCTGTTATGTTTACTGAAAACTGCAACGACCTAAAACTTCTTGCACGCGCATACTTGGATAAATGGCTATGGTACAAAACATGCATAGCATATTTTTCTCGTATGCGATTTATACTCCACTCTCGGGCCTACGGCCCTCGAGAAGCAGTATAAATGGCATATACTCGAAAAATTATGCTATAAATATTACATATGCACATGCAAATATATATTGTTTTAGCCATCATGGCAAGTCAGTTGAAACTCAAGTGTCAATATTTTAAGGGTGCCCTCTGCTGAGGTTTTGGATTTTTGCACTTCCGGAAATTTACATTTGTTATATTTCAAAAATTATAATAAAACTGGAAAAAATAATTATACAGTAACAAACTTATGCCCAATAGGGATATTTTAGTGCAAAAAAAATAAAAATTGACCTCACATGTTGTGCCCAAAATTGACAATTTTTAACATAAGCCAAAATGGGGGGTAGGGGTACAAAAGATGGTATTTCTCAAAAACCATTTAAGATATTCACTTAATTTAAACTTTATTACAAAGACATGTGTTAGCATATACATAGACAGGAATAAAAAGTATTTTCCTATTATTTGTTACAGACCTATGCCGTTATATGTCAGAGCTCGTCGAAATCTAAAAAAGCACATTTTTTTTCTCAGTTTTTATTGAATATCTTTCTTATATGCACACCGACCCCCAATTTTTATTTTTTCATTCTGATACTCAGGTCTTGTATATATTGTAGACAAAATATCTCAAAAAGTTATCTGTTCCTTTATCATGAAAAAGTTATGGATCACAAATTTAAAAATGCAATTTATAGTAAACTGGGTGGGGTAATGACAAGGGATGTACTAATTTTTCAGATGGTGATAAAAATACCCCAACCCTTAATTTTTCGTCCTAAAGTATGATCTATTACATTAAAAAAGACGGAAAATCGATACCTGTTCTTCAAACCACACTACACACATGTAAGTTGCCATACACAATTTGCAGCTGATTCAGAATTTAAAACCGCACTGTGAGAGTGTATTACTAAAGATTAATTTTGCGAAAAAGTTAAATCATCGACCCATCATTATTTTTCCAGAAACTAACTAGTAATATGTTAGTCTTCATAAAAAACAGGGAAATAAAAAATTCTATCTGTTCTGATATTCACCAGAGGGCACCCTTAAGGACGTTCAAACTACAAAGAATATTACTTACATAGACGTTATTCCTGCATCAAATGTACCGCTAGTTATGCTGACTATCGGAAGATTTGCAATCGTCCTAGAAACATAATGAAAGCGTTTGTTAAATATTGATTAAAAACGTTATGCTCGAAAAACATACTTCTTTTTAATAAATACATTTATCTTAACCAGTAAGTGAGAAAGTGTTGATTCTTAGTGATGGTGTGAAGTATACAGTTCTGGTTCTACCCAGGGAATTATTTTTTTTTAATTTATTTCATTTTTTAAAATACTTTTCTTCTTCTTTTTTTTAATATATATATATATTTTTTTAATTGTTTTTAAATATATCTGTTGGTTTCATATTGCTCCAAGGTCAAGGTCACACTTACTTGTCGTTTGGGGGCATTTGTCACTTACTGTACCAAAATAATCGACCTTCATATATGGACTAAAATGTGCTAAAAATAGCACACAACACTTTTCAAACAAATAGCACGTGTCTCAATGCGAAACATTCTAATCCGGGAAATGTAAAGGGAGCATTTTGGAGGGTCACTCGTCTTTGTAATTCGTTTTCCGGATTATGTTCTTCGTGTGTATTTTGATTGCAGTATAACTATTAACGCTCATGAACTTATTTGTGCTTTATGATATATGATATAATATATCAATTTCTACATGTCTATATTTCTATACTAACTGTGAGGTGTAGAACCTGGTTTAAACCCTCAGCGGCCTTTTGGCAATTAACAGATTGAAGGCGGTTTTATTTATCCTGGTAATTTTTGTTTGTTTCTATGCGTGTTTTGGTTGACTTTGATCCTTGAATACTATTTTTTCTTTTCGGCTTTTATATCAACTGCCATTGAGAAATATTCAATATTTAAAAAATTAATGCAGTATCGGTATTGCAAGTTATTGAAAAACAAATGTTTAAAAAAGGAAACTCTCAACAAAGAATCTTTGTCATAGCAATCATAGCAAGAAGCATGTATTTAATTATAGTCTCACACAGTAGGTCCACTGCAGGCGGTTATAGTGGCACTAACTTCGTCATAGGTACATCCACTAAATTTCTCCCCAGACACAGCGTCGTGGAGATATCCAAGAGTGTCCGACCAGAGACCATTTTTCGTGTCATCTAGAAACAACACATATTGTTTTATTTAAGTGCATATCATGTATGTATATATTCATGAGTCACACTTACTGCTCTGTTTGTTAATATATTATTAATGATTGTTAATAATGCAGATATATAGATCGCACACAGGTTACGCTACCCCTGACTGTGAACAACACATCAAAATAGTCGCTTAATTTAAAACGTATTAAAACTTCGAAAAAAGCGGGATTGAAATAAAAAGAACTAATGCCCATATCTACTGAAATTATTTTGTTTCTAAAAGTTGTAACATCGTGTGTTTCGGAAGGTGTTTACTGGTGGATGAATAGTTAACAATAACTAGCTTAAAATGTCAACATATCGGGCAGTTGTGTTAGACACTGTACACCGCATTATAACTAACGATGAAGAATAAGGTATTTGCTGGGAAAAAATCATAAATATATACAATCTAAGAGTGCATCCTAAAATCTGGTTTAACCCACAGCTGGGAAATCATATACCCACGATTTCACAAAGTGAAGTGGGGGCTATATGGGAATCACGTTGTCTGTAATGTCGCGTAGCCTCGCGTCCCGTCACGTAACACATGTTTGTTCCGTCGCGTCCCGTCGCGTCCCGTCGCGTAACAAATGTTCATTACTTAAAATTCCTCAAACACTTTTGAATGGGTTGTTCCCAGACTTCATATAAACATAACAACTGATGACCTTATGTCCCTCTACATCACCCATTGTTGATTGCCTAATTTATTACAGAATTATGGCCCTATATTTCACTTAAACTTTAATGGGGTATTCATCACATTCAGAGATAGGTCTAGGTTTGGTTTCCGCTCAATAACTTTAGTCAGGAATGAAATATTGTTCATACAACTTTCTGGATACGTAGCTTATATGAAGAGGAAGTTTGTGTGGCACTAGGGGTTACTGGGGTTAAGGTCAAGGTCACTGTTACTGCAAATAGAAAAACGGTTTCCGTTCAATAACTTCAGTTAGGAATGAAATATTGGCATGAAACTTTATGGATAGGTAGCTTATATGAAAAGGAAGCTCGAGCTTGCATTTTGAGTAACTGGATTTAAGGTCAAGGTCACTGGTACTAAAAATAGAAAATGGTTTCCTTTGAACTATTTCAAATTGTTGAAAAACAATCCAGCCTTCTCTCACATTCTTGGGGAAAAAATCTGGTTGTGAGTCAAATTAGAGGAAAAAATAATCTGGCTCCCTCTTCAGTCTATGACAAATGTAGATCTACTCCATCAGTCACTGAATTCAACATGGAAATGTTTAACCACAATCTGGCTTCTGCTCGAAATCTCCAGTTGAAGTGAGTTAAGAAGACAGTGATAGTATTCATGGTTGCAATAAATGTGATGTTATAAATGCGGTATACATTAGTCATGGTATAAATGTCATGTCATGGCATAAATGTGGTATACACTGGCAATGTTGGTAGTAAATGTGTTGTATAAAGTGTTATAAAGTGGTCATGGTTGTAATTTGGTATACATTGGTCATGGTAGTAATGAATGTGATAGTCATAATGCCATGGTTATAATTAATGTGGTATACGTAAGTCGTGGTTGTAATAAGGCCTTTATCTTTTGATAATTCGTTTTACGAACCCTCCTACGACAAAACGAAATTAGGTATTTTATTTTTCCGTAGGAAATTTGATAGTTTATTGTCTTTTTTACCTTCTCCCAGATTTTAATATAACATTTCATTCTGTTCCTTTCAAATAAAATAATTAAATTATGCTTTACCACATTTTCCCCCCTTCCTCCTAATTCTCTGTCTTGATGGTTCGTACAACAAATAGTGAAATATAATGGTCTAAATGTGATAAACATTGGTCATGGTAGTACTCTGTGAGGGTGAAAGTGATTTTTTGTCTACCTTCTGAGTCTATTTATTTTCTTATACTGAAAAATATGTTTGAAAGAGATATTTCATTCTGCTAAATATTCCTTTGAAATAAAACATGAGAAAACATTGCTACTTCTCTCTGTTCAAAATCACTATCCTCAGCACCTAGAAAATACATTTTCTGCGGATGGTTCATCGTATTCTTTCGGAATCATCAGCTGTGAACTCAGGAGTATTTTTTTCAAATCATCTTCAGAAAGTTGTGCAAACTGTGTCCGCCATTTTATTAAATGTTCACTGATTTTCATTTGCGTATGTATACATACACTGTTCAGCATAGGACATCCCAATACATATAATATATATATGCTTTGACGTCACAATCAATTATAGTGGGGTGACATTACAAAACAAAGACTATCATTCAGTGACTCATTCCATGGAGACATTACAAGCGATATGAGATATTACAAAAACGGGAAAATAACAGTCTATGGAAAGCTTACATATGTGATTGAAATGAGGTATATTATTAATAAATATGGTATCAGTGGTCACGGTAGTAATAAATGTAGTATGCATAGCTCATGGTAGTAATACATGGGTATTAAGTGTCCATGGTAGTAATGATTGGGGTATTCATAATTCAGTGGTCATGGTAGTACTAAATGTGTTACACAGTGATCATGGTAGTAATACTTGTGATATACAATGGTCATGGCAGTAGAAAATGTGGTAAAGAGTACCGTAGCCATGATAGTTATACATGTGATGTATGTTGGACATGTTAGTAATCAAATGTGTTATGCAATGGTCATGATAGTATTACAATATAAGGGTCCTGTTACTTGTGCGATGGACTTTCTTCAGTCACATGCAAGGCCAGGTTACAGACAAAGATATGCGCTACATGTCAGTGTTAATAAGAATAGTGTGGAACATGGTAGTCATTGCGGTCCAGTACAAGACAATCCCCTGCACCACCAAACAAAACATCCAATCAATACATAATTTAGAAGAGCCAAAGGAGGCTCACATAGAAAGCAGACAAGGACGACAAGCATAACTAAAGATTAAAACCAGCACTTGGGGTTCCATCCATAAAATGTGGAAATATCCATGTTAAACAAGAGCTGTCGAAAGACACTATTCAAAGTCAATTTCAAACAAGGCCATCAACACTTCTGTCTCACCAAGCATGGAGCCAGCTCATTCACAAGGTCATGTATTAATTGTGGAGGTAAGGTGGTGGTGAGGTGAGTGTGTAGAGGTGCGGGGACGGGGTGGTCAGTAAACATATATACCAAATATCAAAGCAAGACATTAAGTACCCGAGAAAGAATATGAATTTGAAGAGGGTCGTGGGGGAAAGTAAAGTGTTACTAAATAGGAAGAAAACAGAAATAATACAATTGTTTCATTGGGGGATTCTAAGGTGCAGAATGTGTGTGTGTTGGGGTGGGTGGAAGAGAACAGGAAGCATCCATGGTAACTGAAGAGAAACCCAAAATAATAGAACAACTATCTGTCTATTTATCTGTGGTGAAGGTGGTGGTGGTGTAGGAGTAGGGAAGGGGGCTAATGAAATGTACAAGCTTGCCATTGTTATTTGATGTGTATGCATGAGTTTCATTTAAATATATGAAGCTGTTTAAAAAACTTTAACTGAAACTCTAAGTTGAAAAAATAATCATCTAGCTAAAATTAAATAAAAAGTTATGGAACATGTGTCTGTAAGTGTCCTTGATGACTCTGATGGCATTTGTCAAGCTCCTTTGACAGAGATACCGGTATATGGCTAGTGGATATTGAAATAAATGGACTTGTCAACAAATAAAATAAAATAAATTCTAAGTCGGAAAGAGGTTACACCAAAGGGGCTACACGTTTTCTAAAATACAATACAGAAAACATTTATCCAGAAAAGTGGCGAACATTTTGATACAATGCAATACAGAGTTATGGAACATGATTGTGTCTACTAGTATCCACGCTTTACTGAAGTTGTATTAATAATTAACAATCACCTATTGAAATACAAGGACTTGCCTAAAAACTTTAACCAGCATTTTGAAGTCGAAAAAGGAACATAACTTTGGTTAAATGAAATACAGAGTTAATATGGAACATGTGTCTACTAGTACCGTGCCCTTGATAGTCCAGGCTTTACTGAAGTTTTGTTGATGTACGTCTACTCAGCTGTTAAAATACATTGACTTGTCAAAAAAGAACTTAAACCAGAAATTCAAAGTAAGAAAATGGCCTTGCTTTAGCGTAAATGCAATACAGTGTTATGGAACATGTGTCTTCTAGTGTCCTTGATGGTACTGATGACATATTTCAAGTTTCACTGACCAGTTGACATAATTGGACTTGGCAAACAACTGAAAACCAACCTCGACGAAGTCGTTGACTAGAACTACATTATCTGTTCTTATTCTACGGATAGTAAAACTTAAAAAAACAAATCTGGCCAGTATACTAGGCGAAAAATCCCGGCTTTAAAGAAATTCAAAAGATATATTCCGGCTGAAAGTAAAATCCCAGGCCCCACCCCATCCCACACACCCCCTCCCTCCCCCCACCCCCAACCCCACCCTGTCGGTACCTTAGACGTTTTCCGCAGCGATACTGCAAAATTCAGTTATACTATAACATATGCATCAGTGTAAAAACCTTGATGCGGAGAAATGAGCATACATCGTAAGTTGCCAGGCAATGTTTTTATTTCGAACATATGGTATTTGTGATTAATTAAAGGCAATGTGTGTTAAGACATGACATTTGTCCAGCGTGTGTTTTACTGTAGGAGTTTAAAATATATGGCATATTGGAATCAAAGCTCAGAATTCTGTGTATCCTTCTCACCTCTTTGGTGAGGCTCTAAATAACATATAATGTGTTGGTGAGCCGTTAAACAATATTCTGTTCAATTGTCGAAAAAGGAACATTACTTTGGTTAAATGAAATACAGAGTTAATATGGAACATGTGTCTACTAGTACCGTGCCCTTGCTATTCCAGGCTTCACTGAAGTTTTGTTGATGTACGTCTACTCAGTTGTTAAAATACATTGACTTGTCAAAAAAGAACTTAAACCAGAAATTCAAAGTAAGAAAATGGCCATGCTTTAGCGTAAATGCAATACAGTGTTATGGAACATGTATCTTCTAGTGTCCTTGATGGTACTGATGACATATTTCAAGTTTCACTGACCAGATGACATAATTGGACTTGGCAAACAACTGAAAACCAACGTCGACGAAGACGTTGAGTAGAACTACATTATCTCTTCTTATTCTACGGATAGTAAAACTTTAAAAAAAATCTGGCCAGTGTACTAGGCGAAAAATCCCGGCTTTAAAGAAATGCAAAAAATATATATTCCGGCTGAAAGTAAAATCCCAGGCCCCACCCCATTCCACACACCCCCTCCAACCCCATCCCCATCCGGTCGGTCTCTTAGACACGTTATCCGCAGCGACACTGCAAAATTCAGTTATACTATAACATGCATCAGTGTAAAAACCTTGATGCGGAGAAATGAGCATACATCGTAAGTTGCCAGGCAATGTTTTTATTTCGAACATATGGTATTTGTGATTAATTAAAGGCAATGTGTGTTAAGACATGACATTTGTCCAGCGTGTGTTTTACTGTATGAGTTTAAAACATATGGCATATTGGAACCAAAGCTCAGAATTCTATGTATCCTTCTCATCCCTCTGGCGAGGCTCTAAATAACATATAATGTGTTAGTGAGCCGTTAAACAATATTCTGTTCAATTGTTCGCAACTAAGAGGAACTATTTATATATTTCGGAATCGTAGTGGCCCAGTGGATAGCATGTTCGACTCGGAGATCAATTGTTATGTCATCACCGGCGCCTTTGATAGTAAGATTGAGGAATGGTTAATGGTATTCTTCCCCTCTTTCAAATTCTCAAAACATGCCAGAGTTTTGCGTAGAAGTATTCTGTTCAATTCCGATGTCACATCCAAATCACGTGACCTTTGCCAAAGTAGTATCTTTAATTCCGATGTCACATTCAATATCACGTAACCTTTGCCAATGTATTCTATTCAATTTCGATGTCACATCTAATGCCACCTGCCCGTTGCCGAATTTGATATGTTGCTACAATACAATTATGAAAATTTAACAATATAAGCCGATAAAACACTACATGTTTCTTTGCCAGATTGAAAATAACCCATTAAACAACTTGAAAAAAAAGTGCTACAGTATAATAAAATATGATTTAAAATACATAATGGTTTTATATTTTATATTTAAATAACAGACGTTTTTATTAATTTTCTCATTTACAGCTAACGTATTTTATCATGTGATACAGATTTGATTTAATAAAGAAATCGATTTGTTTAAATTTCTATAGTCTGGTTTACCCTTTCGAAATACTTTAGCGAAAATAATTAAAACAGGTAGTATATATCAATGTGTTTTACATTACAACACTTTTATTTATTGTCTGTTTATTGACATATGACACGTGTTTACGTACTCCATACCTACAAATAATACAATAAACGGCAAGAGCAAACACGAAAATACTTGAAAAGTGTTTTATAATTAAAGGACCTATACTATTTAAATTTTATAACAGGGTGTCTTTATGTGTCAATGAAAAGAATACCACGATAGAAATCAGAGGATACACGGTGTTTTGGTAAAATGGCTTAAATCAAGCATTTAAATACTTAAATACCACAGTACGCCAGTCAAGTGGTTACAAGGACAACACATTTTCGTCGTTAACTACTTGAAAGATAATCTCAAGTCATTAAAATTAATGAAATCGCTAAATACACTTTTATCCAATCATGCGCTCAATCAGAGAGTAAGTATAAAGACTGTCCTGGTTTTATTCAAGTAGTTAATATAAAAATAATTATAAATCAAATATTTCAAGGTCCTAATGTGATTACCCGTGTTACTCTTTCGAATTTAATATGATATAGTAAAAGGATGGGTAGGGTTGGATAGGGGTGGCTTTTATATTCCCATTATTTGACAGAGAGGGGAATTGTTAGTCCAGCTGTACGATGTTTCCTTAAATGTTCTGTGTCTGCTGCGTTGCATTCTTACAGTGTTAATTTCATACAGCTCGTAAACTGTACTATTTTTGGTGCGAGTGAACACTCTTAGTTCATGTGTTATCCACTAGGTGTTTAGACTTCGTCTATTCGCTATTCACCAAAAGCTCATAACGGTTATTCACTGATGCCTTTTGTTACAGGATGTAGCCTGGCGTGGAACTCTTTATTTACATTGTCTCGTCGTTTTGTCTTATTGGGACCCACCTACCCAGCGGCATTACTATTGTCAACCATTTTATGTTTGTGATGTCACATACTGTGCGCCTATTTTTCCTTGCAATTGTTGTTTGTTTTATATGCGTGTTTTTGCTTGTCTTTGTTCTGTGAATGCTACATTTCCTGTTCGGCATTTATACCTACTTTTAATCATTTAGTTTAGTGTCAAATTAACGGCCATGTGTGTCTTGGTCTGTATAAAACGAGAAGGCCGAAGTTAATGGTGGATTATATTTTAGTGAATCCACACTTTTTTAACTTGTGTAAAAGCTATCAGATAAGTATATTTATATATTGTCAAGTTATTGTATTCAAACTGGAAATCACTTATTCAAACTTTATTATTATTTGTCTTTGGGTTAATAACGTTTCATTCGCCTCCGTTAATTTTCCGTTGTTTTAGTCACGTCTCATACAGCAGTTCATGCATGTAGAGTATACGTTTCCACACATGTCAGTGTAACAACGCGAAAGGTAACAATTCCGCTAAAGGTAACAACCGCCGCTAAAGGTAACAATTTCAAGGCTAAAGGTAACAACCTCCGCTAACGGTACCAATTACCTCTACCGCTAAAGGTAGCAGCGCTTACGCCACAGGTGCCACACTAACTAATAAGAACCCGTTTACTCAGTTTTCATTGAAACTGTAGATGTTGAAAAATATTGTTACCTTTAGCGTTAGCCTTGTTACCGTTACCGGAAGAGGTGAGTGTTACCTTTAGCGTTGAAATTGTTACCCTTTAGAGGCGGTTGTTACCTTTAGCGGAATTGTTACCTTTAGCGTTGTTACAGTCAGTATATATTTGTTGTCGTATCTGGGAAATTTGCAGGTAGGTGGCGTTAAAGTCACGACGCAACCATAGATCATTTCTATTGATACATGGCATGCATGGGTTGGTGAATGTTAAATTTCGTCGTCTCTAACGTCACCTCTACCGTCTCCATCTACATCACGTTTGACGATAGTTTATGGAACTGGCTCGTAGTCGTAGGATATGTGATTCATGTCTAAGTGACGAGTTCTGACCAATTTCAGGAAGGCGAAGACCATGATTACATATTAAATGACAATATTTGCGGCTGATTCTGATTCAGTGGATTGAGTTGATAATTAATTAGAAAACGTCAGCACAATATTTATAACTACAGATTGAACATATTGAACTAAACAATAAAGCATTCTAGTTTAAGCGCAGTTAAAGTTATTTCTCTATGATATAAGGATAACAAAGGTAGTATAATTGTTATTTGTAATATGTGATTACTATAATTTACCTTCACCATTCACTTTAAACCGGTAGCTACTGGTATATAGAGGTATCTGTTTAATTAAGATCTTCGTTTTGTAGTTTTACTTATCGATAAGTAATTGATCCAGCAATAGTTAAAAGTAAAATAACATTGAAAGTTATTGATTTCAAATTCCTATATTTGTTCGATGCAATATCTATATATTTACACTTGAATGCTATATTTCATGTTCGATTTGATTATCTACTATCAATGTATCATACTAAGGGAAAGTTAACATGTTATACCTTATAACTTACAGAACGAATACCTACCATATATAACAATCAGTATAACACGTGCATGAATTATATTATTCAGAGTAGTTATTGACTGATTATGAATATTATGAATATTATCTACCACGTAATAGTTTAAAGGAATTTTCGGTAGTTTTCCATGCGCAGCTTCTTTCGGCGACTTCTCTTCTAAAACTATTCGATGGATTTTCCTACAAATTTACAGGAATGTTGCTTTTGATGTATGTCTTTTTCTTTCTTTTTTTGAATTCTTTTTTTATTTATTTTTTTTAAAATTTTTTTTATTGTATTTATTTAAATAAAGGCCTATTATTAGATACATAAAATAGGAAAAATATAGCATTTGGTAAACATTCCAACACAATTTAAAAAATTAAGCATAATGGTACGGTTCCAAAAACAAATATGCATGGTGACCTATAAATTTAATTGCATATATTGTCTAAATATATGTTCAAATAAGTGCCTAGGAAGTTTGAACAAATTCTGTTATTAGGAACATAACAAAAAAGGAAAATATACCATTTCTATATAATTTCATACAAAACTTGGCCTTTTAGCATAGGAGTAGGGTTTCAAATTTCTTTTCTAAACAAGCATGGGGACCTATCATTTTCATTGCACATTTTGTTTTTATATATGTTAAACTATGTGCTTAGAAAGTTTAAACAAATTCTATTATTGGGAACATACAAAAAAAAAGGAAATTGTATCATTATGCTAATTTGTGCATAAATTGTGGTAATGGTCTCAACAGATTTTGTAAAATAATATAGGTTTTACATAAAGATGCGCTTTAAATGTTATTTTAAATAAATGTTCTTTACTTTAATACAATTTTAGCAGAATTGTGACCAATGAATAAATGATTAGACTTTAAAAATGTCTTATTTAGCTATTTCATGGACTTGTTCAACTTTTTGGACAGATTGACGGTGGCATTACAAATTATTTTTAAAAAATTTAACAATCATGGTGACCTACCATTATTTTTGCCTTTTCTGTCTTTATATATAACAGACTCAAGTTACTGTACAAAAAGTTTAAAGAAAATCTATAGAAAATGTCTTTAAGATGAAAAGTCCATTCAACCATTAAAAACATAGGTTGTGTTGTTAACTTGTTAGTTATATTACCCTACCTAGGTCTCTTAAAGGGACACTGTCCGTATGTAAAGCATATATTGAGGATAATAATTAAGCAAATAACTGTTTGATGTTATGTATACATGGAAACATGAGCGTAGACCCAAATAAGTATATAGTAATACATTTGTTAATTTGAAGGAAGAAAAGATGTTATGTATTGTTTATAAACATTGCCGGAACGCACTATTTACATTTCTGTTGCTCACGTGATTAGGTTATGTCTTGCATCAAACAACTGTCCCATGTTGCTCAATCGGAAGCGCGTCCGTCTTACCCGCAAGTGTAATGCTAGTGTGGGCTATGAGTTTATTAATCCCAGCAGCTCCAGGTACTTTCTTTAAAACGCTAAAATACATCCTATTTCTGCGTAGTAAATATTCAATTATGGTATTTGCGTAATGTTTGTCAACTTCATTAGTTTTGTTTTATAAGCTAACAATTACGGCTAATGCAGCTTTAAACAACCAATCCTACAATATTACAGGTCTACTTAAAAGGTTTATTACGGGTTTTGTGTTGTCTGTATCAACGAGAAAAGCAGTATATCATTGATACAGTGTGTATACTGACAGTTTGGAGTACTAAAGCCATATAAATGATATCACTACACACTCACACCAGCCAAAGACTATGACTGTTTATACACTAGTTTTATAATAAAATTTAAATTCATTAGTAACGCTCTTTTGCGAAAACTAAACAAGTTAAAATAAGTAATCAAATAAGTAATCAAGCTGTAACATTCCATTTTCTCTATTTGTGACATAAGTTTGTGTATGCAGAGGCGTGAAATGGCGAAGAGGAGGGGGAGGGGGAGGGGGGGGCGAAGAGGGGGGGGGGGGTGGTGTTCTCATTACAGGATAACAGCAAATTGAATTTGCTGATAACAGTTAACAGTAAATTAAGAAACACTGAAAACGGTTAACAGTACGTCTAATAACAGATAATAGTTTATATTTTATCACAAAAACAGATAACAAAATATAAATTGTTCGCCAATAACTAACCCTTGCCCCCAACACCCGGCCAAGTCATCAAAGAAGAATGTGTGTAAATATGTATGGTAATAATATAACAGTCCCGTTTTAAAGTTTGAATATGTTATATTGTCTCGGCTTAATTATAGAACTGGATACCCAGAATACTATGTGGGTTTAAATGAAAGAACGTACGGACGGACAGTTTTTATTTTTTTATTTTTGTAAATAGTTTTATTATAGTTTATATACCAAATACGCATCTATCCAATATCCAGTTTTTGTTTGTGATATAAACTGGTTTCATTTTCGACAGACGGTGAGATTTCTATCAATATTTTAGTCTTCCTTTTGATAACAAAACGGCTCCGTTTTTCAGTCAGATCCTAACTGACTGTCAACAAAAAACATAGATTTGCTCAAAACTAAAGTTATTTCTATAAGTAAAATACGAACTGATATTTCAACTTTATTTCGTTTTGGGACGAAGAACCGTGTCGAAAGATCCGAAATGATACATTGTTGTTTCTATTCTATTCGGATCATTGTTTATTGTTATAACTCTGGTCGTTCATTTTTTATTAAACATTAAGTATTAAATAAATAAAAATATGTGAATGATTTACCTTCCGTATAGGATATGCCATCGTCTGCGTACCGGTTATTGTAGTACGTATATCCATCCCAGGCTACTGTCCAAAGCGGCCAGCTGACCAGCAATGTTAATACTAGCAACATCATTTAAAAGTAATATCCGTTCATGTTAACTTGTTCCGTTGATATAATATATTCGGTTTGAAAAAAGTGTCCTTTTTTATTTGTAAATTATATTTGTGTTCATACAAATCACTGCAACGCACATGTATGTCTGCAATCCATGTCTGATATGATAAAATAAGTAAGCCAACTATTTCTTTGTAAAATCAATAAAGAACTTCATCGAAACAACTGTGATGTTATGTTCCCTTATAACGGAAGTACACTATGTAGATTTAAATAGTCAAGCATGTGTACTAGCTACAGGTGTGGCGACAGAATGTGTTTTCTATCGATAATTTCACAATGATCGATTGGTTAATTGGTCGAACAAAATTATTGAAGAAGTAGTATTTGCTAATTTCTAAAAATAGGTATAATTATTTCGAAAAAATTGTCAAAATGTTCCTTATCACGTAGTGTCATCAATATGGATACAGTAAATTACAAACTTGTCTAAATTGTCATGCAGAAAGTTGAGAGACCTACAATACCATGCGATCATCATTATATCATTATCGGTTATATCTCCTGCATGAGTGCATTATTACCAAAGAAAATTTCCTTTTCCTTATGTTAAACTTAAAAAGGTCATATTTCCCGTTTTGATAAACATTCTGCACTGAAAGTTTGACTTTGTGATTGTAAGATCAGAACTTTTTAAAATATATCTCAATTAACTTTCACAAACCAAAGATAAAGAGAAGGTTTTTGAAGAAACCGTTTTTCTAAAAATTCAATGTCCCTTGTTCCATGTAAAAAATACAGTTGACATTTTTTTTTATTATTTTATTATATTCTTTAATTTTATGAATCAGGGCCCTGTTTTATTAAACATCTTACGATAAGTCTCAAATTTTAAGATCGCTCAATTTTTTCACCTAAGCTTTCAATTTAAACAATTAAATGCGCATGTAGTACAGAAATATCACATGTATACGAAAATGAATTGAAATCACGTTTATTTGAACAGTGTAATTAATAGTGAAGCATTGAAGAAACTGATTTACGATCAAAATGGTCGTAAGTTGTTTCATAAAACAGGGCCCAGATCTATACTATAATAATACATATATCATCACGCTTAGAAGTTGACTTTGTTTAATGTTAAAGCAAATGTATAACCTTTTCATGTTAATAATTTGAAATTTATAACATCGTTACGTTTATTTTTCTTTATAATTGTCGCTTGTGGTAATTGATTGAACTATATAGAGATTATTTAACCGCTGGGATCGATTATAGGGAAAGCCTTTACGAGATGGTAGACGTGTGGTTCTTTTCACGAACGAGCGTAAGCGAGTGAGTGAAAAAACAACACACGTCTACCACCGAGTGAAGGATTTCCATATAATCGATCACAACAGTTAAATAATCTAATTATTACATTTTTAATCAGATTATGTATGATTTTAACCAGTATTATTCGCTTTATTGAACGTTATCGGTGGATGACGTCGACGTCACAAACACGTTATTGACGTCATAACTCAACGTCGCAGTTAGTTATTTTTGTGTTCGGAGTTATTTATTAATATTTAGCGATTATGAAATCCTTTCACAGAGAAATCCCAATCTTTCACCCATAGAAATGTAATAAATAGTTATAACTAACGATGCAACGAAGAATGCGTTGATTAATTAATGCGTTAAAATCTCCTTGAAAAATCACCTTTTAACACTGATCCCGATATTTTACCTGTGTATTCTCAAATTATATCCACACATTTGTTTACATTGATTTCGAAATTAGAATACATTGTTGTGTGTCAATATTGTATCGTATTGATCTACTATTTGCGTTTAAGATTATGTAAACATGCATGCTACGCTAACATTAAATTGTTTTTTTTTATCAAATTTCTGGTATGGTTCGTAATTCCGCTTTGTACTGGAAACAACTATGCGATTATCTAAATGTAGTTATGCATCTAAATTGTTTAACAACCATTATTCATGTCCTTGAATAATCATACCATATGATTCGGTAATTTAATTTAATTGAATGTTGTTTAACGGCTCATCAACACAGTATAGGTTATTTAGAGCCGCCCCAGAGAGAGGGGAAGGATACATAGGAATCCGGGAACCGTGCCCTACTCTTATTATCGAATAGATTCCTATGGTTCTTTAACGTGCTCGGAGGATAGACCGATACACGGGACCACCCAGTTTACGTCCCCATCCGACGGACGAACCTAGGGAAAGTGTCTTGCCCAAGAACACACCGACGAAACTCAGTGGCACCACGGAGGATTGAACCCAGGGCCTCCGGTTACAAATCCGCCGCGCTACCGACTGCGCCACGCCAGCCCTCTCGGTAATTTAAACCCAAGGTATTAGATTTATTTTAATAATGTTTAAAACAATTTGTGGCCTTGCGAACACTCTAGTACATTTTTACTTTTATTTTATATTTGTTAAGGTTTTGTCAGGTTCTTTATATCATTTCGGACACTTCAAAGTTCAGCAACACCAGAGTTATGGAACTTGTTTTACTGAAAAATGACATATTCTGCCTTGTGAACACTCTAACACTTTCGCTTTGTATGTGATCGTTATCAAACTCGGCCAAATTGTTGTTATTAATAAATGGCAGAACAAGTTTGGCAATATGCAGATTAGTAATACTCGAGTTATGGCCCTCGATATTTTGAAAACATCCATATTGTGCCTGGCTCTTTCACTTTTCACCTGATCTTGATACATCTCTGACCCTTGAATTATTTTAAAACGCTATAGTTTGCTCCATTAATGCTCTAGCACTTTCATTTTCCATCTAATATTTAGCAAACTCAGCCAGATTGATAGTATTATTGAAAGAGCCGCTTAGTTTCAAAACCAGCATGATCAGATTGCTAACACTAGAGTTATGGTCCTTGATTATTGAAAAATGCTTTATGCTTTGTTTTGTTTTCCTTTGTTAAATCTCTATAGCTACTTCCTTTTACATCTGATATTCACCAAACTGTGTCGGAGTGTTTATATCATTGAAAGCTTGAACAATCGTTATATCAATAATACCAGACAAACGTAAACGGTACAGGCCCTCCACCATCCCCACCCCTCACCCGTCAAAGAAGAATGTTTGGACAAGCGGACAATGTCAAAAGCTAGCCATGTCGGACTATAACAAACAGAAGAGTTATGGCTCTTGACATTGTTAAAATGCTAACGTTGACTTTGTTAAGACTCTTTATCAACCATACTTGTTCAAGATATTAATAGCATGATAGAATATCTGATAAATTTTAAAACACAGTTAAATCTGACACACCCAATCCTCACCCCTCCACGCTCCTACCCGCCCAACAAACACGTCCCCATTTTTGTTGTTGTTATGTGTTTGTTTTTTTAGTTTTTGTCACTGAGTCACTAAATGAAAATGAAAAAAAGCTATGTTTATTTAAGCCATGTTGATTTACAGTTTATTTCCTTCATTTATCATCTTTACTAATTTACTAGTTAATTTAGTGGCGCCGGTGAGTCTTGGATCAAGTTCTTATGGATTTCAATTGTAGCTATCTATCGGACCATATATAGGTCAAGGCCCGGTTGTTACAAGATCGGTTAACTTAACCGGGCTTTCAGTCAAAATTTTAAATATCTCTGAAATTCCTATAAATGAATATTTCGACCAGAATTTGAGCATGTGAAAGCATTATGTTAAGAAGAAATGCAAATTAAAACTTTTAGTAGTACAAACATTGTCACAGGATGACCTTAGTGGTTGGGCTAACTCAGGAAAGAATCAATGACGGTGAATGCATTTACATAAGTTTAATGCAACTTTTAAAATATGTTTAATATATATACAATTATCTAAAAAAACAAGCGAATACACAAATGAACTATGAAAAGAATGTTCTCCTGAACGTTTAAGACGTTCTTAGGATTGTTATAAATACTGAATGTCTAAGACACTGAAGTGTTGTTAAAGCTATAACAATGTTGATCTAGCGCGATAACTGTGATGCGCGAGAGCTCATGAAGATGATGATGCGCGAATTCAATGGATGATTGTCATCAAATGCCTTCTGTAAGGGTTGATGACGCGATGCAATGACAGTTAATCTCCACTGAGATTGTGAATGATATTCCTCCAGTGAGGACTGGTAACGGGCCCACCTTGTGTCCCGGGGGTTATCGTTAGTAAAACCTGGCTGCGCAGGTACGGGGACCGTCTCCACCGCTTGTAACGTTATTCGTGGAAGCTTAGCTCCACTCCTGGATATCCAAACCTAGATGGCTTACTCCAACCCTGGATGGCTTATATCCTGGATGGCTTATATCCTGGATGGCTTATATCCTGGATGGCTTAGATCCTGGATGGCTTATATCCTGGATGGCTTATATCCTGGATGGCTTAGGCTGTAATTATACATACGTTTTAGCTGTCGGTTTACAAACATAACAATCTTGCATAATTATCATTACCCAAACAAATCATTATTCATTCAATATATGTAAGCTGTACTAATGATGAGTAGCAATGTATACATATTCTACAACGCCATGTATACGCTATGTACGTCGCTGTTAATCAATGCCCCTAATACATGTAATATAAACATGATCAAATAACTCATATATTACACTCACTGAGTTATGTTTGCACGCAATGTTAACAATCGTGTATTACAATCACTGAGTTATACGCCAACGTTAACTAATGCACCTATTATCCACTGTTATCAAATTAATATTGTTTTACAATTAATGATCAATTACAATAATTACATCTAATAAAGTAACTTCAAACTCATATGCTAGTCTAAAGTTATGTTTGAGAAACATCAATGCTAACCGGATGTCGTAACCGCCAAACAAGATGGCGCCGCCCACTGAATACAAATATACGATAAAAGTTTAATAAAACTACTAACCACATGTTGCCTGTGAAATTTGCCGTCCAATCTCTGTTCCAACAAAGTACTTTCGATGATCCCGGCGAAAGCTAGAAGACAATGGGTTTTATAGCAAACATTACGCCCAAATCATTATTTGCCCCGTTCAGTCCGTGACAAACGTGGCTAAATCTACAGTATTGAATCTACACGCGAGGCCCTTATACAATTTTGCCGTTTAAGGAAAATATACCTATACGTTAACATGCATTAGCACAAAACTAAACTTATGACACGGCCTCTCTGGCGGCCACTTAAAATGTGCACGCTTTTACGTGTTACATGAATAGATCATGAATATTGTGAAATTGTTTCACCTCGAACAATAGATTTTGGGTGTAACCGATACAAGAGCTATATGCGACCAGTACGCTCTACCCGTGACATTTTGTGACAACATCTCCCCACTTAAAGAAAGTGCTACACTTTTAAAATTCAACAAAATGATAATTAATATTTACACGTTAAGAAACTATTAATTCTTCTGAGCAAACGAGCGACAACACGTACAAGCTGATCGCTCAATCGCTTGAGTATGTTAACTATTACCACTGCAGTTATAACCTAACTATAACATGTAATTACAATTTCAACACCATTCTACAATTGTACACTACCCTGTCGTAACATATACTACTATTGTACAATACACTGCAATACACTATTGTATTAAACCGGTCATTATGTGCGGCGACTTAAATAGTCTGCCCCAATATTGTGCTTTCCACGATCTATTACACCGACTTTACGGTTACTAATAACACTACTTCCTGTCACTACAAGAACTCCAACTTTACACATCGCATCCATCGCATTACCAGTATACTGTTTGCGAAATGGAGTAGGGTCTCTCGTTTCCCTAATCGGCTTTGCTAAAGTGTGCTTAAAGCTACACTGCACTACATCTGTTGGTCTCGACTTATCGGACCGAACAGTACTACACTCAGAGTCTAAACGACTTACCTCTCGTTTCTCTGCTACACTAAGCCTGCCCGATATGTCTACATCGGCTGCTCTCTCCCTACCTACACTAGTGGGAAAATACATGGGACTAGTGTCCTCACTACTGTCTTCCTCACTAGCCTCAATAACTGCAACATTAACTACGGTTAACACCCCTTGTTGCCCATTATCGGTTCTACTGATATACTCTTTCAGCATATTCGCATGAAAGGTCTTTAACTTTCCGTTTATCTCGATACGGTAATCCATAGTGTTCACTATCCCTCTAACGTAAAACGGACCTTTCCATTGTAATAACAACTTGTTATTGTCGGTCGGGAGTAACAGTAACACCTGGTCATCTATCTTAAACTTCCTAGCTCTAGCTTTCTGGTCATAGTACCGTTTATACTTGGTACTTGCCTTAACTAACTGACTTTGAGCTATCTTACAAGTCTCCTCTAGTTTCTCCTTCAGATCTAAAACATACTGATATGTAGTCTTAACCTCATCACTATCTACTTCACCTGCCCACATCTCTCTAAGAATCCTCATGGGACCTCTAACTGACCTACCGTACAATAACTCAAACGGAGAGAATCCTAAACTCTCTTGTGGTACCTCTCTAAATGCAAACAATAAAGCATTGAGATACTTGTCCCAATCTTTGGGTCTCTCGGTACACATACGCCGTAACATTTGCTTTAACGTCCCGTTAAATCGTTCGACTAACCCGTTACACATAGGGTGATATGGTGTTGTCATGATTTGACGCAAAGACAATAACCTGCTTACTTCAGCCATAAGTTCTGACGTAAACTGTGACCCACAATCAGTCAGCATTTCCTCTGGTACACCTAGCCTACTGAACATATCAACTAATGCCTCAGCTACTCTCTCAGTTTCAATTGAGGGCAATGCGACTGCCTCCGGATACCTAGTTGCATAGTCTACCATGGTTAAAATGTACCTATTTTTCCTATCCGACACTGGAAAAATTGGTCCAACTATGTCTACGGCTACCCTCTTAAATGGTGTATCTATCAGTGGCATCTGACCTAAATGTACTTTGGTCACTCGACCTTTTGGTACTGTCCTTTGGCATACATCGCAGGACCTACAATACCTAGTTACATCTCCACTAACGCCTGGCCAATAAAATTCTGCCAATACTCTATCTGACGTTTTCTTTACGCCTAAATGACCTCCCATAATCGACTCATGAGCTACCTTAAGCACTGTCGTTCTATACTGGGTAGGAACCACTAATTGGTGAAACTGTCTACTACCACTATCTTCAAATTCTCTGTACAATAACCTATTCTTATGTACAAACTTACAACTACCGGACCCTTTACACTTCTTCACTACACCATCCTTGGCCTTCACCTTACAAGGACCTAATGACTCGTCTTGAGTTTGTGCTTCTATAAACTCCGCTTTGGATATGTCACCTACGGCTGCAGGAACCTTTAATTTTCTATAAGCCTGAGCTTGCTTCTGAACCTGCGCTCTAGTCTCTACGGCATTACTTATGCTACTTCTAAAATCGGACATTACCGGAAGTACTGAACCTTCTATGTTCCCCATCGTTAAATCATACATCGGGTCGTCCATACATAGTGCCTCTGTAGTCCCTTTAAAGAAAGGTGTATCTACCTCTATTCTCGCTATTGGCACGTGCTCTACCGACTTATTTAACAACATACACGGTGACTGTTTACCTACCAACTGGTCATCCGTAACTAAACTACGCCTAACTACCACACCTGTACAACCTGTATCCCTCATTACAATTACGTCCGTGCCATTCACTCTACCATCTGCCGTTGGAAGATTTGCATACGGAAAGAGACATGTTCCGATCTTCGTCATTACACCATCCGCTTTAACACAACAGCTACTACTCTCGGTTTTAATAACCGGACTATTACTACCTCTGCCTCTACCTCTACCTCGGTTTTGACCACCTCTACCTCTACCGAAATTCCATGGGTTGTTAAAACCTTGGTTCGGACTACCTACATGGTTGTCCCCTCTACTATTGTCACTAAAATTGTCTACGACAGCGGACACTTTCACCGCTTTCCTACACTCATGTGAAGCATGATTTCCATTACAGTGACGACAACGAATAAAAGGTCTACCTATGTTACCACTATTGCTACCTCCTCTAGCACCCATCGAACTACCTCCACCTCTATAGTTTCCACTCTGGCCTTTCTGTTTATGATCGTCCCCTTGCCTATCTCTAAAAGTTCTGTCTTTCGACACTACATTATAAGCTCCACCTCGAGCCTCGGCAAACTGATCTGCTTGTGTTGCCATTTCTCCTACACTAGCTAATTTTCTTTCTTTGAGAAATAAGAACAGATCTCTACTACAAACATTGAATAGCTGGTCCCGCAACAAGAAATCTACGAGGCCCTGATAAGTCTGCGCTACCTTCCCTAACTCTAACCACCTATCTAAGTAATTTCTAGATCTACTAATGAACTGAATAAATGACTCGCCTTTCTCAGGCAGACAAGCTCTAAACCGCTTTCTAAAACCTTCTTCAGTTAGCTCAAATCTCTTTAAAAGAGCATCCTTTAACTTGTCATAGTCAAGAGCATCTAAACTAGGTAATCTAGAAAATACATCTAAGGCCTTGCCTCTCAATAACGCACTTAAATGAACTGCCCACTTATCTTTGGTCCATTCCTGTAACTCAGCATAACGCTCGAACCGTAACAAGTAACTGTCCATGTTATCTTTGTCAGCATCAAAGTATGGTAACTTCGAACCTTTTACCTTCCCAGAATAACTATCTTTCCCTACAGTTCCACTGTCCTTACTATGTGTCTTAGCTGCTTCCAACTCTAAAGCTAACTTATGATCAAACTCCTTTTGCTCCCTTTCCATTATCATCTTAGCCTTAGCTAGTCTACCATCTGTTTCGAACCTCTCATGTTCTAACTCTTGCTTCTCCCTTACTATTCTGCTTTCATCATCTCGCTTCTCTTTAGCTAACCTGCCTTCTAATTCTAGCTTCTCTTTATCAGCATCTAGCTTCTCTTTAGCTAATCTACTTTCGAATTCTAAATTCTCTTTATCAGCATCTAACTTCTCTTTAGCTAATCTACTTTCTAATTCTAGCTTCTCTGTGGCTAGTCTACTTTCTTCATCTCGCTTCTCTTTAGCTAACCTACTTTCGAATTCTAGCCTATCTTTCTCTAATTCTCTTTCCTTAAGTCTAAATTCCCTTTCCCTAGCCTGTTCGTCTTTAACAAAGGTTCTAAGCTCCTCTGCAGCATAACCTAACTCCTTACCCATTTCCGTAAGATCCTTTATGGACGTCATGGTTATAGACATTGTGGACTACACACTACAATAATTACAATACACCCGTCACTAATAATTCTACTCAACTAACTACTAATGGTAAGTCACTGTGTCCTCAGTAAATACCTGGGCATCATCATAGGACAAGTTACATACACATTTGTACTAGCGCTAACTACTAACGATTATGTGTAGATAGTATCTAGCTTCCACAAAACATATGCACTACCTAAAATATCTTAATTTGATATTGGACATAAACCTTAAACAATCATCGAAATGTGTATAACATGTACATGTATATTTACTTCTCCCATCAATATAAGTATACTCGAGTGTCACAGCATGAGTAGAACGTCTTGTTCGCCAACCTAATTGGATACTATGTGTATATCAAGGGAGGTAAAAACAAACACCCAAATTATTGAGCAAAAGTGCCTCAGACCCACTCGTGTAGACCACTGCGACCTCGCGCCAAGGAAAGAACGGACAAAACAACAGTTTGGACTCACCCTACCCTTGTCGTGTCTTGACTTGTCTTCCAAGCAGTAGCCGTGATCGTCGACAGCCGCCTTGATGGATCAGAGGGTGGTACACAATTCTAAAATAATAAGTAGAGATTTAGTATATCATAATAAAGATCACTTATTGATTCTTTCCCTCCGTAGTCGCCCAAAATCCCACTACTCTGAAAACCAGTGTCACAGGATGACCTTAGTGGTTGGGCTAACTCAGGAAAGAATCAATGACGGTGAATGCATTTACATAAGTTTAATGCAACTTTTAAAATATGTTTAATATATATACAATTATCTAAAAAAACAAGCGAATACACAAATGAACTATGAAAAGAATGTTCTCCTGAACGTTTAAGACGTTCTTAGGATTGTTATAAATACTGAATGTCTAAGACACTGAAGTGTTGTTAAAGCTATAACAATGTTGATCTAGCGCGATAACTGTGATGCGCGAGAGCTCATGAAGATGATGATGCGCGAATTCAATGGATGATTGTCATCAAATGCCTTCTGTAAGGGTTGATGACGCGATGCAATGACAGTTAATCTCCACTGAGATTGTGAATGATATTCCTCCAGTGAGGACTGGTAACGGGCCCACCTTGTGTCCCGGGGGTTATCGTTAGTAAAACCTGGCTGCGCAGGTACGGGGACCGTCTCCACCGCTTGTAACGTTATTCGTGGAAGCTTAGCTCCACTCCTGGATATCCAAACCTAGATGGCTTACTCCAACCCTGGATGGCTTATATCCTGGATGGCTTAGATCCTGGATGGCTTATATCCTGGATGGCTTAGGCTGTAATTATACATACGTTTTAGCTGTCGGTTTACAAACATAACAATCTTGCATAATTATCATTACCCAAACAAATCATTATTCATTCAATATATGTAAGCTGTACTAATGATGAGTAGCAATGTATACATATTCTACAACGCCATGTATACGCTATGTACGTCGCTGTTAATCAATGCCCCTAATACATGTAATATAAACATGATCAAATAACTCATATATTACACTCACTGAGTTATGTTTGCACGCAATGTTAACAATCGTGTATTACAATCACTGAGTTATACGCCAACGTTAACTAATGCACCTATTATCCACTGTTATCAAATTAATATTGTTTTACAATTAATGATCAATTACAATAATTACATCTAATAAAGTAACTTCAAACTCATATGCTAGTCTAAAGTTATGTTTGAGAAACATCAATGCTAACCGGATGTCGTAACCGCCAAACAAGATGGCGCCGCCCACTGAATACAAATATACGATAAAAGTTTAATAAAACTACTAACCACATGTTGCCTGTGAAATTTGCCGTCCAATCTCTGTTCCAACAAAGTACTTTCGATGATCCCGGCGAAAGCTAGAAGACAATGGGTTTTATAGCAAACATTACGCCCAAATCATTATTTGCCCCGTTCAGTCCGTGACAAACGTGGCTAAATCTACAGTATTGAATCTACACGCGAGGCCCTTATACAATTTTGCCGTTTAAGGAAAATATACCTATACGTTAACATGCATTAGCACAAAACTAAACTTATGACACGGCCTCTCTGGCGGCCACTTAAAATGTGCACGCTTTTACGTGTTACATGAATAGATCATGAATATTGTGAAATTGTTTCACCTCGAACAATAGATTTTGGGTGTAACCGATACAAGAGCTATATGCGACCAGTACGCTCTACCCGTGACATTTTGTGACAAACATATTTTATGAAAAAATGTACTTAGAAAGTTTACACTAACCAAAGATTAAGCTATTCGATCTTTGAACAACTGGGCCATGATATTTAACGATAACGAAACAAGATAAATACGACATCCGGGTACTGTGTCATGGCGTCATTCATTTTCAACCGTCACATTTTTTATTCGTGAAAAACATAACGTGAACTCATGTTAGGCGAGTGGATGGTGGTGGGGAATGGGGGTTGGTGTGGGGGAGGTGTATACTGCAAATAACTTGTCACTCTTGTTGCGATGAAGGGCAGAAAGTTGTTAAGGCATTGTATAAAACGAAAACGATAAGTTGTTAAAGAGGATGCTGCAACATGTTTAAATTAAATCTAACTCTAAAATGGTAAGAGAATTATCAAAATACCATAACAAATGCAGGTGGTATGACCATACGAAAATTTATCAAAAAACGTAAATGGATAGACGTTCTTGTAATGATCTTGTCAGCATGCCATTTTATTATTTACAGCAAACAAAATCATCAGTTGTATTGAAAACGAATATACAAAGTGTAAAATGCATTCATTGTATGCTCCTATTATGAATTTATATTCAGCTGCAGTGATATTGCTTTTTCCTAGTCCGCGTTTCTCTCCATTCCTGACAACAATTAGTTTAAACATATTTCTTTCAACATCGATTGCGAAACAAGTTCTTGTAACTTATATTAATCACTCTCGATGGCTTCCTGTGTAGTACCAGAACTATGCAATGCTGATTAATCATGAATACAACTGAGTATCAGATATTAAACAAATTGTTATCTTCTTCATAGACCGACAGTGTTTTGTTTCATGCCTGTACCATTGTTTTGCCTAGTATGATGTGAACTCATACGCGTTGACTTCCATTTAATATCCTTGACTCCAATCAAGAACACCTTCCAGAGGTTCTCCTTTGATATATCTGTTGTAGTTTTTCACGAAACAGCTGTTCACTTTATTCATGTGCTGGAAAAAAAACATGCTATGGGTTATATCGTATTCACAATTTCATATACTGAAAGGAAAAGGAAACGCATAATCAAAAAAATGTCTATACTAAATTATTTTACACACATAATTCCACGTAATATTCCAGATATATCTCAATGTGTTTTGTACAAAAAGGGGCTACAACTAATTAGAGAAAGGACAACTCTTTCATGTAGTAGAACTTTTAATCAGAGTATACTTTATTACACGAAATTCACAAATGTTGTTGAAGTTTCGCTTGAAAAAGTCAAGCCATTTCAGTACTGTGTTTCATGTTAAGAGATTGCAAAGTGTAAAGCCTAAGTTTGCTCACCTGCTTTAGCCAAATAACCATTCTGGCGATAATAAAACTTTAAAGGGGTAACTATTGGTGTATTCGGTGCTGTTTAAACCTTCTTTCCGAAAGGACAGGCCTAATGTCGCCCTGTGCCATCCGATTAGCAGTAACATATGCAATATATAGCGAAAATACCCATTATGCGTTTCTTTTTCCTTTCAGTATATACAGAGAATAGAGTGCACATGAAAATGGCTCAATAGATAAACCCGATCAGCTAAAATTTAATGTTGTTTATATTTGATTTCTTGTTTTTAACTTTAAACGTGTACTCTATAATAGTTTAGAAAAATGCGTTCAAAGATAATAAATAATACATTAAGGTTTTTGCCTCATGCGAAATTATATTTACATACTGTTTAACATGTTTAGTTTTATAAAACACAATGCTGCATACATCTAATACATTATTTTTCATGTTTTAGTTAAATGTATTGAACGCTTATGAATAATTATATCTATGTGTTTGCCTCATGCGTAAATGCATATACATACACTTCAAAGTTGTTGTTGTTTGTGTTGTTGTTGTTTTTGTTTGATCTATAGATACCATTAAAATGCTATAAATAAATCGTTAAGTAAAGCCAAACTCAAATATATAACGTTCTAACCGCTTCCTCGCTGGACCACCCAGACACATGGGGTGTTATGGTAACACCTGGTAGTGACCAAAGCTGACTTGTCGGAGGTAAAGGTTCGTGTTCAAACACATCGAGTACTGCCCCACTTAACCAGCCAGATCTAGAAAAAAATATATATCAAAAGCCAAGAAAGGTTTTCAAAAAAAGTTCACAAGGTTTACAATGGAAAAAAAAGTCATCCAATCCAATTGATAGTTTTATCTTTTCATCTCACAATGATTCTACCCGTTTTGCCAATGACAAGGCGTTACCTCTAGTGTTGAGTCGTGAAGTGCCAAACTTTTCGTCTAAATTTCGTGTAATTGTTGTTAGTTTTTTATGCATGGTTTTGGTTAACTGTGTTTCTGTGAATGCTTTATTTCCTAATCGACTTTTAGACCTAATTTTATAAATTGATTTTAGTATTGGCAGGTAAAGACATGACGCTACTGTCAATTGTTGATGTTGAATGCATGTCAATAGAATAACACATAGCTAAATAATTATTACAAATGATTTGAATTAAACCATGTCCGCATTTACCTTGGGCATCACTGACTCCAGAGGTTAACGTAGATGTAATTGTCTAGCAATGACATGTATTAAATATTCATAGAAATCCTTACCTAATAGCCTTGACAATAGTGTCTTCATCAATGACGTCACCACGTCCCACATTCATAAATACACTTTTCTACAATATAACACGGTTTCATATTGTGTATTAATAGTAAAATGTGTTTAGTATTGTTCTGAATTACCTAAAAATGATATGCAGGTATGTAATTTGTTTTTAGAAAAAACACACAGACATTGAACCGCAATACTAATACTCATTATGATTAGAGATCCAGGGCGATACATCACTAGCTGAGTTCAGATAAATGTTACAGAACAATGTCTTGTTGTAACGTTATATTGTATATGTTTGTATCATTTCTTTAGTGGCAATGGCACATTACCATAAACCTAAATATTCATTGAACCCGTCTTTCTTACGTGTTCGTCCAAATAATCCAGTTAATTTAATTATATATGGAACCATATATTCTGGCGAATTATCTTTCTTTAGTGACAATGACTTACTACCATGTACGTAAACTTACCTTCTCCTGGCAATTTGAAAGTATGTCACCGCAAAGTAGATATTTAGAGGCTGGTGTACTAGGAAGGATATTGCAAACGTAGTCACAATTACGCAATAGGTCAGGTAGGTCTTCTATTGTCCTTTATTAGAAAAAACAATTGCAAATGATCACTTAATCAAACGCTCAATCCCTAGTGTGTGTACAGTACTATGTTATAACCTAAAACATATTAATAATGCATAAAGTGTTCAAGTGCAATGCTGACGTCAGAAAATGTTACATTGTTGAATTGTTTGATTGAACAACACAATATAAGTATAGTTTAGTTCACAAAATGATTTCCATTAGAGAAGAGTTTTGGTACATTTTTGGAAAATGTCAAACAGATTATTTTTGTTTTTAATTGATGTCTTGAATTTGACACCTTCTATTGTACAATTGTGTGACTAATTTATATATCCAATATTTCTGAATAGCTATAAATATCCTTTATACAAAAACACAAATGGTGCATACCTATAAACGTCCACATATGGGCACATATTCTCAGGTGACGGTTTGCGTCTTGTAAGTCCCCAGACAGTCATTCCCATTGCCTTACATAACTTTGCAACTGTAAAGCATAAAGTGGATATAAAAGTCAATCGGAAAATGTAGCATTCAAGGACTTCAGTTAACTAAAAACACGCATCGAAAAACAAATTTATAAAAGAAGCGAAGTATGTTACATCACAAACATAAAAGTGTTGACCGTAGGGATACTGCATTGGAACGGTCATTTGCAAAAACATCGCATGGGGTTTAAACCAGGTTCTAGGGTGCACCAAACCTCACTCTTACTTTATTACATCCCAATAAAACTGGTCAATGTAAAATAAAAAAATTCATGTCAGGTTATGTTCGTAATGGGCAATTTATGTAAGTAAGTAAGCAAGTACTCACAGACTTGGCTGAAGCCAGAAAGACAAGAGAACAAACCATTAAGAGCACAACAAGACACGAGTGGAGACAAACATTAAACGTTACCGTCCTTTCAGGATTTATGTAGACTTCATAGGGTCTACATACAACAAATACATAAATGGGTTCCCCTTCAATAACAAAGACGTATAAACACTATTCCTATTTTTTACATACCGTAAACCCATAATCATATAGTGGAATATGCATAGAATGTTACGCCATTAACAATTTATGTTAAAAACATGTTACTTTGAATACCAGTATGTGATATATATCCTTTAATGATAAAAACAGTCTAAATGTGGCATTATAGTAACGATATACGGGGCAATATCAGTATAGTTTGATTCAGTATGATAACAAAAATAGAGGACCAAACAGGCGAGCAATCGTCTGTGTTTGTGAATGACTGTCGTCCTTGAATGCTGCTTTGCCTGTTCGATTTTTATATCTATTTTCTAGTTTGTGAGTTGAATATTTGTGTATGTGTTATATATCTTTACAGCATAAGTGTATCGTTTACTGATTTAACTGCATATTGACTTTATTGTTAGAGTTTTTTTTTCGCTGTAATGTAACATTTAAATCCTTCCACAATCAGGAGAAGTAAAAGTAGATATAAAAATCGAACAACAAAAGCAGCATTCAAGGACGAAAGTCATCCTCAAACACACAATAAACAAGGTATCCCTAGGAAACAACCTATACAATTGGGAATATTTCCATGGACAGTGATTTTCTTACTATTAGTTCGATTTGATCGGGTCTTGCGACTTTATGGGGTTACGGTTGACCGGGCAAAAAAGTAGATATAAAAGTCGAACAAGAAATGTAGATATCAAGGACCACAGTCAACCAAAAACACGCATAGAAACAAACAACACATAGATGAATAAGCTTTTCTTATACATGAATATATATTTTATCAAAAGGTACCAGCTTTTCTAAGACATAAGAGATTCTTGAAAGGGAAAATTCTTCACCTTTGTTCATATTTACTACATGCTTACATACTGTTGTTTGTAAAAATGTTAATAAAAGGTTCTGACAATTGCAAAAGCTTAACCATGTATATTAATATTTTAATATGTACTATGTTCTACAGGTAATTCTATAAGGTTTCTCGTCAAAAAGAGGTACAGGCAATAAATAAAATAGTGGTGTTTCATACTCACGGTGTTTGCCGATTGCACCTACACCTAGAATACCAATCGTGATGCTTGATATGCTTTTTGCTTTAGCATAGACAAGTCTGTCAAGTAGACAAAAAGGAGGCTGTATATATAATTATATATGATATATATATGTATGGAGAAAATTTTGTACAAACCACTTACCCGCGGATTCGAACCCGCACCTAGGACACCAACTTCGACACAGCGCCTCGTACAATAGCACAATAGCCGACGCCTTAGACCACTCGGCATATAAACATATATAAGTCGAACAGGAAAGGTAACAGTCACAGAACAAAATAAAAGCAAAGTATGCGAAACCACAAACTTAAAACAACTCTAAAGCTAACTTATGGTCTAACTTTGTCTGGCAAGTAGATAAGACAGAGACTGTATGTACAAGAACTGTTGCATAACGCGGTTGGTTGATAACTAAAATGTTAGTGGAGACAAATAGCAGCATGTCATTGATCATGTTAAGTAGCATGTACCTGTCAAACTGTGTAAAAATAAGTATAAAAGTCGACAGAATGCAAAAAACCCAAAAACGCGCAAAAAAACAAACATGAATGGCAATGTTAATAAGGAATAAAGGCATATGACGTCACAATTACAAAATAGTTGACACTAGGGCTACCGCCTTGGAACGATCGGCGGCAAAAAAGGCCGCTGGGTGTTTAATCCAGGTTCTAGGGTGCACCAAACCCCACACTTACCCTACTGTCAGTGTAAATAAAGAAATCCCCGCCATGAAGTATTCTCTAACCAACAAGGCAGCATTAATATGCAATATACGTAAAATACAAAGATTCTTGTGTATATATAAATACAAAACAAAATAGCCAAGAAAGCCACAAAGAAGGGACTCAATGACTTGGCAGAAGCCAGAGCAACAAGAGAATAAACAATTGAGGGCACGACAAGACATGATTGCAGACAAACATCAAACGTCACCGTCCTTTTGGACTTAGGTAGACGTCATCATAGGGTCCACAGCCTATCCGGTCATCGCACAATTAAAAAGGAAGGCATAGGGGCTTATTTTTCATTATATGAGCATGATTATAGTGTAAGGATTTACTAATTCTTTCAAATAACTACATCAACTGGTATAACTTTTTATTTTATTTTTTCAATTTTATAATTGAATACAAAAGCAAAAGCAGTCTTAAGGATCAGGGTCTATAGTCCCAAAGGAAATCACTCTTGCAATATGTAATAATTAGACGTCTTGTCTAGATCAGTAATTATTTCCCATTTTAGAACCGACATAAGGTGTCACACCGGTGAAAATCAGCCCATTGAACACAATGCAATATAGGCTATATTTGGAGATCAGTCACAAGATCCACAAAATTCGTTCGCTTAAAGCTACAGAGTCCCTATATCAATCGATTTCTTCTTTGTAGGCATGTCTTTATTTGTAACTTCATGTTCACCAGCCCATGTCGAAATCGGGTATTTAAGCGAGCAAATATAGCGAAGGAAATCATTTACTGTATATACATCGACCAGTGTACATCGTACCTATACACAGGTAACAGTAATTTTTACAAAAAAAAAATGTAGCTTCTGTCGGGGCTCGAACACACGACATTCTGATTTCAAGTCCTGTGCTTATCCACTGAACTTCAACGCCACTTGAGAAAATAGTATACTAACTACCATATATTATGAGGCAAAATAACTTAACATATTTGAACGCAACTAATGATGGATCAATACATATGCAGTCCATATTGTCGCACGTGTAAATTAACATTGCCTGGTGTAATACTGTATCTTATCAATATGAAACTAATACTTCGCCTCAAATCAACCAGATCTCGACTTGTTATTTAGCGCTTGATGTGTTTGTGTGCGCGCTCTTGTTATTACGTAATGCCTATTTAGTGTTAAAAATGCTACAAAATACCAATAAATAGCAGTGGTCCAGAGCTTCAGCGTACATCTTTCAAATCTTACAAGTGCAAGGCTGTGGTTCAAATCCCGTTCCGGGTAACTATTTTTTTATCACATATATTCTAGAGCCTTATATTTGTCGATGTTACCTGTACGGAGGCTAAATAAAAATGTAAAATTGTACGTATCGATTTCTCCTTATATACCGACTTTTGGGGTGTTCGTCGATTTGAAACTACTTCACACGTGACTCGTTCATATTAATGAGTTAATACCAGTTAAAATAGGGACTGTACAGCTTTAAATACACTTTTTATTCTGTGTATTAAACACATTTGGCTAGCAAACGGTCCCATATCTGGAATAAAACACCGATTCAGTTTTTCAACATTTCGCGTCATTCATTCACACTATGCGTATTTTGAAATAAACATCTGTCAAAACCACATCTCTACCTAACCTCTGTGCTCATACTCTGCAAAGAAATAATCCTGACAAACACAGTAAAATACTTACTATTCATGACAACAGACATACTACTTTAACCTCAGGTTAGATTTAACAATGAAATAGAAACTAGTCTTGGGAAAAACACATGCAAACTAGAAACTTTGAATTCTTTCAAGGAACTATTTCAGCACCCTCTACGACCCGGAAGTACTTCCTGACTGGTCTGAAACCTAAGTGAGTCGCGACATTTGTCAAAAATAGTTATCGAATTCATCTAACTGACCAATAAGTTTGACCGAATGGAAAATCAGATGCTTTTGCAAGGACCTATTATCTTTTCGGTTCAATTCCTGCATGCAAAGAACCATTCAGCTAAAAGAAATCAAGGATTTTAAGACGCGTTATACAAACTAGAAAAAATGCCAAAATAAATTAACCGTTTGGTATATTTCCATCAAGTAAAGTTTTCAAACATTGCCTTCTATATACCAAACAAAAATATACACATAATGTGAGGTGTAGATATCAAAATCACTCATGCATGAAATGTCTTCATTTTTCATGGATAAACAAACATTCTGTTAAATTCCAACAATTTGAGGCATAAAATAGACCATAAGGCTGCTTTGGAGCACATTAACATGCACAATGTCCAATAAAATATACAGTTTGGCTATAAAATGCCAGAAAAAAAGAGACAAAATTGAAGTAATAACTCTAAAGCTAAGCCTACCCCATATGCCTGTAGCAGTTTTAAAGGCAACTAATACATTCAAGTCTTGGGCAACAGCAAGACAAACTGAATCACACACCAGAATAGTATATATTTCAGTGGATTATACCATTATCTCTAACAAAATTCTGTGAATTAAACACATTTGGCTAGCAAACGGTCCCATATCTGGTACATTGGTTCACAAACTAGCTTTTAATAGGCGTAATATGTGCTCATCACAGAACGCAATATGGACTAACGATGCGATGCTTAACAGCCGTTATAATAACTACAGATGTGGTCATCACCTACCACAGCAGTGGAAGTGGACTCATTATGTGATCATCAACAGCCAGTGTAGGGACTACCGATGGGCTTATCACCCATCGAAGTAGAAACTAAAGATGTGACCTGTGCAATGTATGCGTTTATTAAACAACTTAGTAGCGGCTTAATACGTCAAGAAGCGCATTATGTGTTCATTTAGGGGTTAAATATGTTCATCAACGACTTCAGTATGGCCTCAGTCTGTTCTCATTAACCACCACACTATGGACAAAATAAGTGCTTAATAATAACCGCGATTAGATATAAATATGTGTTCATCAACTGACTCAGTAAGTGCCGATGATGTGCTTATCAACCACCGCAGTAGGGGAGAAAGAAATGTTCAACCTAGAACTTGGTTGGTTGATACACCCATGTGGCCTTTTTGCTACTGACCCTTCCAAGGGGGTACCCCTATAGTCAACCCTGTTAATGGTTGTTGTGTCTCATACTTCGCTTATATTTATTCTTGTAATGCGTGTTTTTGATTGATTGTTTTCTGTGAATGCTAGACTTTTACACCTAATTTTATCACCCATCGTAGTAGGAGCTGAATAAATATACACTCTGTGTGAGTTTCTCACTAGGATCCACTAGTGCGTAGGGAAATGCATTGTAATAGTAAACGAGTTGATCCGCGTCGTTTTGAAACATATATATTATAATATTTTGTCTAACAAAAGCCATTGGTAGTTTAAGACGTTACCATATAGGTGCTGCATAAACGAAAATGTTAACGCGGAATATAAGTTGCAACATGATCGCCGCGATCTGTCATAACATCAATCCTTCCTAACCTGTGCTATTGGTGTGTGTTAGAAAAGCTAATAAATAGCCCTCTTGAATAGCCCTTTTATCAGACGCCCTTATCATGTGTGTTGGTGTTCAATACAGAATGTGACAAAATGTGGTCGGTATCTGAACACGCCTTAATGATTCAGCTGAAAGACTCATTTTAAACGCGATGTTGAACTAAAATTGTGTAGTGTATCCAATATCCTATATGGGTGAATTATAGTAATTATTAAATATAATTAGTGTTGTACTGACTTAGACACGTTAAAGGCCCTGTAATATGGACACATATGTCAAATATACATATAAGCATCGTATCACAAATGTATTTCTCTGTATGTGCAGGTAGATATCATGTTACTCTCCAGATCAATCAATTTAAAGCATTTGATAGACCAGAAGAATCAGTAGTGTACAATGAAGCCACTGGATGTAACACTTGATCATACCCAGAGGTTTCTTTGTTTGTATAATGAAATATACAGAGAAAACACTAAAATGTCTTCCATGAAATTGCTAGGCAACGGTTTCTTTAAGGGAAGCAGCTCAATGACACGGAGAACCAAGTGTGTACCGATGTAGTCACGGACGCAATGCACATATGATTTACTATCGATATATAAAGCTGAGAATCGTTTAAACAAACCAAAATGTGCTAAAATAACAAAAATAAGTTTAACTGTATGAAATCCAACAAAACCCAAAAATATCCAAATATAAGAAGAAAAGAGACAAAATATCACAATTCAACCATGAAAAACAACTTATGAAACCGAGACTGCCATATTTAGTATTAATCGTGTTCGGCCGTTTCCAAAGGTCCACTATCATACTCTTTTACTCTTAAACTACTTTACCAATAGCTGTCACATTCACAATAGAGAAGCTCAGGGACATAAACAATTATTTCATTTGGGTCTCCTATATATTTTTATAATTTATATATATACCGCTTTTGGGTTGCATTACAAATTAGTATATATCAAACTCACTGTTTAAATTCTGACTTCTGCTGCGATTCCCTCGCCTGTACGAAACATCTTTCGTTAGCTATAATGTAGCCAATCACATACTCCGAGATGAGGGCGGCATTTACTGATCCCAATGTCTTCGTTAGGGTGAAGGTCGGCAGGGGCTGCATGAATGTATAATACACATCTAAACAGCAACACCGAAGCTATACTATCCCGAAGCTCTACTATCATAACAATATGTAATATGTTTGTTATATGTTCCGAATCATTAGTCAAAGTGTCAATATGCAAATATATTGTACTGATTAAAAAGTATCATTTCAATATTTTTTTTAAATTATGATAACGGTTATTATCATTATCAAGTCATTGTTAAGCTTTTGTTTTATAGAAACTTTTGGCGCAGATATTATTCTTTATTGAAGTCGTCACAACAAACGGGTGTATGTTTCTTATCTCCGATTTTTCTAAGGAATTCATAAGGATGTCCACACCTGAAAAACAGAAAACCAAGTTGTTGACAGTTGGTAAAAAAATAAAATTAATTGTTTTCAGATAGTACAAACAGGAAAATAAAGTATTTTCAGTGAGTAAAAAAAGAAGGAAAGTATATTGCTTCCAGCTGATAAAAGAGGAAAATTGATAGTTTACAACGGTTAAAACCGGAAAATCAATTATTTCAAGTGCGTTATTACTAGAAAATTAATAATAATGCTAATTTGTCCAAAATGGAAGTGTTCAAACATTAACTAACGTGTATTTCGTTTCAAAAATTAAACTTAAACAGAATGTTTCAGATATTTAAAATGCTATATTTAAAAGGATATCCAGATTAGTATATGTTTCTCCAAAACCGTTTGTATGCACAGTGTTTGAGGTTACCTATATATATTCATTTAAAAAAGTATAATCATTAAAGATTAAAAGAGCTTCATATTTTTAAATAAGATCATTTGATTAAAATATTATTAAATATGATACCATTCCATGCCGTATGAGCCCATTTTAGTTTCGTAAGACGACGCCAATATTTGGCAATAATCGGAAGGTCGGCATAGAGCACCTCGATTGTGCTTGCAAGATCGCCATTTTCAAGTGCTGGAACCTCGTCTGGAAAAAGATAAAGAAATTACCATCAGTACACAAAAGTTTAGCGATGTAATAGAATCCGAATCCGATCAGTAATATTTATTGTTGTCGTTTTCTTCATAAGTTTATTATACATTATTCCAAATGTAACGGATTTTATAAATTCAGTATTAAGAGTTGCGTCATCAATGCTCCCATGCAAATATAGTGACGCCACGACGCCAAAATGTAGTAACTCCTTTAATATAAAAAAATACTCAAGATGTCAAGGTAATGCACCGATACAATGTTATGAAAAATAAATAATACCTACACGTTCCTTCATGTGGTAGAAAAACAAAATTATGTTCTAAACGTGTAGTTTGTCGTAAAAACTTGCATTCATATTCCATCAACGATATATAAATTTTGGTAGTTGTTTTCGAAGACATATTTCGTATCTATTATCCTTAACTAAATATAAAAATCAAAGCATATAAGACACTGAACACGTATAACAGTTGCAAAATTATTTCATCAGGCAAACGGTTTATCAGGCAAACGGTTTGAATTATAATTACAGTTTATAAAATCAGAGATATGCAAGGCCATATGTTTACCACGTGTATGTGAATACTGTTGGCTTTATTATGGTTTTATATGCAGCTGATGTTGTATTGTCTGCAAAACTAATTCAGTGGTAATAAAATCGACCAAATTAAATGACTATTGCATGAAATGATTATGTGACTATTGCATGAAATGATTGTATGACTATTGCATAAAATGCTTATATGACTAGTGCATGAAATGAAGTCTAACTATAAAAAACATCAAAATCCAAAGGTTATGGTTCTTCAAAAATGCATCTAAAATAAACGTTATGGTCTTTATAAAGGGTATGTGTCATCTTGGAACCTCTATTTATATATGCAATAGTAAATGAAACACGAGCTACAGTGAACATATTTAGTTGTAGCATGGTCACTGAAAATTCCCTTTGCAATAGCACAGGTGTAAATCGTTTAATTGAAAATAACACATGTCAGAATAAATGGTGTACTACAACTACCAGTTATTGAAAGTTAGAGTATGAAAGGGAGCTGAAATGGACATGCTACAAAACAAATAGAGTATGGTTTCATCTAGTTGGTTAATTTAAACAACTCGATGGGCGACGCCCATCTCGATGTTTAAATTAACCAACTCAGTGAGACCATACTCTATCTATTACTTAGACAGTGTTTTTATTCTGATGGTTCGTTTCTGCTACGGGGCTGGCGTGGCGCAGTCGGTAGCGCGGCGGATTTGTAACCGGAGGCCCTGGGTTCAATCCTCCGTGGTGCCACTGAGTTCCGTCGGTGTGTTCTTGGGCAAGACACTTTACCTTAGCCTCGTCCGTCGGATGGGGACGTAAACCGGGTGGTCCCGTGTATCGGTCTATCCTCCTAGCACGTTAAAGAACCATAGGAATCTATTCGATAATAAGAGTAGGGCAGGTTCCCGGATTCCTATGTATCCTTCCCCTCTCTCTGGGGCGGCTCTAAATAACCTATACTGTGTTGATGAGCCGTTAAACAACATTCAAATCAATTCAATTCGTTTCTGCTACAGTAGATAACCTATAAGGGCAAGCTGGCAAAGCTTTATTGCATAAATATACCCGAAATATTACAAATTGATGTCCCTTTGCTTTGAGTTCTACGTCAGTTCTACATTATGGAAATTAAGTTTTGGGTTTAGAAGAGCAAATAGAACGTAGCATCTTATATTTTGTAAAAAAAAAAAGAAAGTAGAAAGTTAAAACCTTTCATCGCATTTACATAAACTATTTTTGATGGTCAAACACTGTTTTACACTTTTAAAATGTGAGGATTTTAACTTGTAAGATATGGAATGATGTTAAATGTAATCAAAGTTAAACCAAGCAAACCTGAGTATCATCTGTAATGCATTGCTAAAAGGTCTAGCTTTTAATGATGTTGGGTAATTTCATGGAGAATGTTATATTTAACTGTCTGTTTAAAAGCTTACTGACAATGTTCCCAAAATTAGAATACACGCATTATATATTCATCTCAGGCTAAGACATATGGCTTATTCATGTATTTGCATATAAATCGTGTTTATGTGTAATAAAAATACGAAGAATTCGCTCAGTCCTTTTGAAAACTTAAAAATGTCTCCACTTAAGTTATAAACTGAAACAGATGGTTGGCAGGAACAAAGTATATCAGAAAATGAAAGAAAACGTACTGTATATTGTATCGAACAGATGCAATCAACAAAAGAAAGAATTAAATATTAAGAACTAAGAAGCATTTTTTTATAATAATTTCAAAATCCGAACCGAAATTATCTATATTGTTTTTGTTAATGCACAAGGTCCCATTTTCTAACTATTGTTTGGGGCGCTTGTTTCAGCCAAAGGTTTTTCTGCAGTAACTCGAGCAATTTAAATAATATGTACATCAGTTATATATCATTAGAACTGGCATTTTTTGTGGTAAATAAAACTACATTATTTTTGAAAATCGGTCGAGAAATAAATATTTTACAGCCAAAATGATTTTTTGATGGGGCTTTTCCTATGTGTATTCCTTGTTGGTGGGACAGCAGAAAATTAAGAAATGTAAAGAAGGGTTTGGATGGGGTGTGACAGTTAATACTCGCACCACGTAATGAATTGAATTGAATTGAATTGGATTTTATAGTCGCACCAACAGCTAAGGTCATATGGCGACTTTCCAGCTTCCATTGGTGGAGGAAGACCCCAGGTGCACCTCTATGTATGGTGTAGGATCGGGGTCAAAACTACTGATGTAGGTGCACCTGTAAAAAAAGTGTAGGTGCACCTATAAAAAGTGTAGGTGTACCTATATATTTTATGGGTGCACCTGTAAAAGTGTAGGTGCACCCATAAAATTGTAGGTGCACCCATAAAATATATAGGTGCACCCACACTTTTTATAGGTGCACCTACACTTTTTATAGGTGCACCTACAATTGTACAGGTGCACCTACACTTTCTTTTTGACCCCCCATAATTAGACGTACGCACAAAAGTATCGGTGCACCTATACTTTTTCCATTTGAAATGACCAATCAGATTGCCGCTTACAAAATGGATATGATCATATTTTACTGCGGTATGTGTGGTGTCGCGTGAAGATTCCACGTTATGTGAGAAAGGTAAATTATCTGCTTTCACTGTCGATGTATTATAATTGCAAATACTATTAGATGTGCAAGCCTAGAAATTGTTGATAAAATGTAAACATAAATATAAAAAAAAATGAATTAAACATAAACAGGGTATTATTTACCCATTGTTCTGGTATATATAAGACAATGCGCGAACATGTAAAGGAGTGGGAAGAAATGAGATAACTCGAATCAAATAAATAAGAGAGAAAGAGAGATAGAGAGAGAGAGAGAGAGAGAGAGAGAAGGGTTTGAAATATAAAATAACGCGTGTGTGTGCGCGCGTGCGTATGTGTGTCATTCTACGGTGTAATTTGTATATACATACTGTCCATTTGTATATATGCTGCGACACTAGAACACCACGCCATAGTTTATGATAATCCTCCCAGTGATATCTTCTGACACTGGCTATGTGTGCACTTTAAAACATAGTCACACAACATTATCACAATAAAAATTCCAACATCCAAAAGGTGTGTGCTAGAAGATAATCTCTTATTTTACATTTGAAATGCTACTAACTCTTACACAACCTTCATCAACTTAGAATAACAACCGTTTTCACTTGATTTATGACAGATGTTGTAAAACATTTCCATCTTT
>JAWPHD010004592.1:0-183537 GCA_037043455.1 Cyrtodaria siliqua | reverse complement strand
ATAACGTAATCAATCAAACGTGGGTTCCGACGAGGGACCAGTATTGTATAAAAATCATTACGTTGTTTCACATGATGCTTTATTATACTCTAATAAATTCGTGGGTGTGATACCTGTGAGAATCTTATATTCTGTACGGCAGAAATGGGTAGAGTATGCTCAACGACTCTGTTGGCATTTTCGGCGAGGTTTCTGAAGAAATGATGCCATCGTATTTCATAATTAAAACTCCATGTATAAAACTCACCAAATAAATGTTTTCTGAGACCTCGTCGAAAATGTAAACCGAGTCTTGCGCATGCATACCCTACCGATCGTGTATAAAAACATAAAGAGCTATACTTCACACTGCTAGTGTTGTGATGTTATAAATTACCATGTTCGTATTTGAAACGAAGTGGTAAATACGTCCGTCGATGTACACATGTATTAACTGTTAGCAATGCAAACATCACATGAATTAATGCTTACTATTAAACACATACATCCGAGTTTTCCAGAGCAAACATTTTCATATAAAATAATTGGTGAGCATGAGCACGTGTCATATGAAACTGAAGCACATAAGTCATTAAGGATGGCGGGAGTATCATACGGGAGGGGTAAAATACTGGTTTTACACAAGAAAAGTGTGTGTGTGGTGGTGGTGGTGGTGGGGGGGGGGGGGGGGGGGGGGGGTGGGGGGTGGTGGGGGGGGGGGGGTCTGCCACCATTATTCACAAAAGAAAAGAAAAATTCACCGTCATATATAAAGACACCGGTCTCCTGTTGTCCCTATAAAGTAGTACCAGGCTGTAACGGTTTAAGTGTATGAAAAGCGGAATACCGGTCTGTATAGATTTTAAACGTATGGGTTAGCGGGATACCATGATGGTATCGGCATATACTAGTCTCGGTTTAAGTGTAGGAGTGAGCGGGATACCATCGGCATATACCAGTCTCTGTATCGGCTTAAGTGTATGTGGGAGCGGGATACCATCAGCATAAACCAGTCTTCTTAAGTGTATGTGAGAGCGGGATACCATCGGCATATACCAGTCTCTGTAGGTTTACCACCACCAATTACATGTAAATTGAATGTAGTTCCTATAATAAAAAGTAATCCCTCCTTTTTCGATGGAAATGGGCATTATAAGTAGGGGAAAACTGCCCATTTCTATTCGATTTTGTGGTTATATGTATAAGAAGCGTATTAATAGGTTTTACTGGATCACTGATGAACATTTTCGAAATTTCGACTCTATGCTTACACTTTGTGAGCAATGAAAACAGTCGATCAATAAAAACAGCTGTACCCTTGACCTGTTTAGTAAACAAACAAGAACTTTCTTACATGTCTTGTGACCCCACGTTTTCTGGTGATTTTTCAAGTGGAAAAATAGTTTTCTATATGAACATTACACTGCTGCATTATCCATACTTGAGTTGAATTTGCAGCAAATCATTAATATGTGACACTTTAACATTGGTGTCTATGGGGGAAATAATTGGTGCTTTCATACCTGTATCGCTTTAAGTGTATGTGAGAGCGGGATACCATCGGCATAAACCAGTCGCTGTATCGGCTTAAGTATATGTGGGAGCGGGATACCATCGGCATAAACCAGTCTCTGTATCGGCTTAAGTATATGCATAAGCCGTCTGCATCACCTTGTTGATAAACACAGCCACGTGGGAAATGTTTTCATTCGCAAGGGTCATAACCTCATAGGCTCCTCCAGGCAAATTCAAATTGTTTGACAGTTGGTTTAAATCATTTTTTGAAACCATGGATACTTTGCAAATGATTGCTTAAAAAAATAATTACACCAATTGATTTAATAAGTTTAAATGTGTATTTATGCAACTTTTCATAATTTATTTTACAGAAGTTTAGTTTATTCAAAATTTAGAAATGTGAAACATGCATAATTTATATAGAAACCTGCCTCAGCGTCATCTTCTGGTTTTTATATGGCAGTTGGGGCTTTAAGTGCATGTGAGAGCGGGATACTATCGGCATATACCAGTCTCTGTATCGGCTTTATAATAATTATATGAGGGAGCGGGATGCCAGCGGGATACAAGCGGAATTCCTGTATAGGCTTTAGTGTATGATTTCTGGCGGTTTTTATATCAATACTGAAAATAGACGTTACCCCCTTACATAGGCGTAGGATCCGTAGGAACAGGGGATGGGGCAAGGAGAGACAAGCCCTCAAATAAAAACATGGTTCAACCATTATTGTTACATGTTCCACCATGTTCTTGATTTGGTTTCTAAAAAACAGTTGGTTTAACTTTCGCGCATTCAGTGTGTAAATATATGATCATATAGGGAGCACCAATTATTTCATTTTATTATGTCTTCGCTTGACTAGAATAAAACCTCTTTTCAATTGAATTATACCTATATGTCTAATTCAATTGAAGAGAGGTACAATTCCAATACTGAATTAGACCGCTCTTGTATTGAATTGCATATATTGAACCGCTCTTCAATGAATTCGACCTCTCCTTTAATAATTGAAGAGAGGTTAATTTAATTGAGCGCAGGCGCGTAGCTGCCTATACGGATACGCAACTGCGTACGAACATTTTGAAAGGAAAAAAAACAATGCATTTCAAAGCAATTTTAATGATGTGTTAGTATTGCGATCAAGCATGCGTGTGTAGCTGCGCGCCTGGAATGTATATTAATTTGGCGTTCCATAGTAAAGACGTTGTTAATTAATATATTTAAGAAATAGAAACCGGGCTCGTGAAATTATTGTTTACTGTACGACAAACCGTGATATATTATACGTTAATTCACCCTAAACGATGTTCTGTTTCTATTCTAATAACCTTAAAAAGCGAAAATAGTGCACACAACTGAAATACTTCGCATTGCTTTGCTTACTCTCCTAACGTTGCAAAAATTACAGCAAATATAACGAGATAATTTAAACTAGACTATAGTGTCTTAGAAATGCTACACATAATAACATCTGTGTAATCAGAACCACTAGTTGCGTGTTAATTAATGAAAAACGATACTGCCAGTAAGTACTACTGCCGGTAAGTACTATATCCGATCAGATGAGCGATAAGGTATGGTATGGAAGCCCTGGAGGGCCATTTTGACTTATGAGTAACGACTTATGTCTTTTGACTTATGTTTATTTCTTTACACACCTTCTGTAAAGGTATACATTTACGCGCGTTTTAAGCACATGCATGATGGCGGACGACAGCAGAAGTCCAGCTTTATTATTACAATTTACGAAGTTATCAACTACATTTTAATGTGTGTACTCACTTCTCGGAAAGGTTCTACAATGGCTTTCCATTTCTGAAACCAACGCCAGACAAATACAAATATGTAATGTGTTATGTACAGGCATGTGTATGCCAGATTTATGAACTTTCGGTGGTAGAGTGGTTAAGGCTGTTACCAAAGGGCGGTTCCATTCCCGAGCCGGGACACATGGTAGTTAGGCCGTTATGACACGATACTGGCCCCTGGCACAAAGCTGAGTTGATTAAGTAATGCTTTGACAGGTACTAGCCATTGTTCATTAATATCTTGTTTTTCACACAACAATTCAAGCTGATGTTGTTTTTTACATGTGAGGTAAAAATATAAAGCTTTCGTGTTCTTTTAGCTTTTTTACCATTATGATGTCTTTGTAACCAAACAGTATATATGTTATATCATGAACAAGTTTGAACAAGTCTGATCAAGATTCCATTAGGCAAATAGCCCATGAGGATATGCATTTATTTTTTTAGAACACATATGATGCAGTGGATGTTTGAATTTACAATTATCTTTTCATTTCTTTCAGTGTTTCCGGGTCGTGATTGTTTGTTATTATTTTGTCTGGGTGGTCTATTTGGAATTACTGTTGCTGTGGTACCCAGTTATCTGCCTTCAACATCTGTGGAGTTTTCGAATACATCGCTCATCGTCGATTATTTCAAACAAGGCTTTACGTTCAATGAGATTGTTTCATTCTTACTGATTAGACACGGAATTCTGCTATCTTTGCGTCAATTGAAAAGGATAATTAAGGACTATCGGTCAGCCATCTTTGATCCAAAAAATCCAAAATCGATGAGATATGGTCAAGTGAATTTTTCAACGATGTACGCATTTTAGGCACGAGCAATGTCAACCATATAGTACATGACAGTAATTCAACTTTTTTGATATGAATATAATATTAAATAGGATACCTATATGGCAGAAATTGTGCGCTTTATATTCGAAATATTTGGTGCAGTTTTACTCAAAGTTGTTTTGTTTTTCATGTGAAATAAACTGGTCCATAACATATTCCATTTATCCAGCGAGTGCAGACGAGACATCATTTCTGAATAAAATAAGCCATGTTATCACATCATCCAAAATTCGAAGTACACCATAACTCTAGCTTCACTACTTTTTTAATTATCTCTCTTTTTTGAAAAATCTTATCCGGAGCATAATAGAGTTTCGTACGGATTCATTTTGAATAAGGAAGCACTCACACTAAAAAATCCAGTTTAATGAATTCATATAAGATTTGGTTGAATTCCGACAAGCGGTTTCTGAGAAAAAGTCGTCAGAAGCAAAAGATAACGACGACGACGGACGACGGACAGACAACGGACGGACGACTGATGAAGAGTGATTCCAAAACATCACATTTAGCCTTCGGCTCAGGTGATCAAAAACACTGACAGATGACAATGATTTTTGAATTTTGAACCGATGTGTTTCTTGCATTTGAGATTTACTAAAACATGGCAGAGAAGTAACTGATAATAGAGAATATTGTGCTAAAAATACAAAAACTATTAATTGTTAACACGGGTCTTTTAAAAAAATCCATCTATACATAGTTGTTTTAACATAATTATATACAAGTGCACATAAAATGCAAAACGGTAATAATTTTTACTACATTATTATACACTCTTTATGGGACGGGCCTCATCCTTTGACAAAAAACTAATAATCTCAATTTCCTTGTGCAAATGTATTTCTAACAGCGATTTACAGTTACCTATAGGAATTCGAAATGTGTCTTTAAACGGAGGGATACAAACTATACACCACTGGCGAATGCTGTAGATGTTATAGACAGAGAAATTCAGAACGGCGGACAATGCATTGGCTATCGTACGATGTGTCGCCGCTTAAAGTTAGATCACAATATACATGTTAAACGTAATGACGTTATGGAAATAATGAAGGCCCTGGATCCAAATGGTGTAGAACTAGGGCCAATCCGGGTAATTTCGGACATGTTTTGCTATACGGTCATATCCCGTGTCAATCGTGAACGCTCGGCCAATCCCGTCATTCCTCGGGATCATGCGAAGTAGTGTACGAGATGTTGCGAATGATCCCGTGTTAGTTCTCAGACTACTGTAGTTTCAGCATATCCATTCTGGCACTTTTCTATAAAATTTTCCTCGGACTGTATCGTATGGTTTAAATTGACAGCACTGTCTGAGATTTTGAAATAACAAGAAGTAATACCATGGTAGGCATACGATGACAATACCTTAAACCCCTGTCACACTAGGGCCGCGTTCTCACGGCGATCCCACGGCTTCCAAGAAAAATGCAGAACGCCGAGGTGCGCGCAGTACGATCGCAAGCATCGCCGCAGCAACGCAGTGGCATCGCCAGTAGACGCATTGGGATCGCATAGAACGCCAAGCGACGGCGCGCACTTTGAGCATGCACAAAACAAACGCCGTCGCTCGGCGTTCTGATAAGAGCGCAGTGGGGTCGCCGTAAGGTCGCCATAGCAGCGCAGTAAGGTCTCCTACAACGCCACAGGAGCTCCGCAGGCGCGCACAGAGGTCGCAGTGCGAACGCTGTGGTTGTCGGTGGCGCTTGCACGGAGATTGTACGGCGTTCTCTGAGATGTCACTGCGTCTCTACCGCGCTTATACGGCGCGTCTGCGGCGCTTATACGGAGTGTTATTTATTTTACTGCGCTCTTACAACGACTGTACGGAGCTGTCACGGCGATCATTGCGCTCCCAAGGCGCTTCTACCCCGTCCATCGGCGTTTGCATGACAAAAACGAACAAAATAGTATAAATGAATTATAGGTAGTGCAAACGAACGTCTTCAACACGCCGTCAGCGCAGTGTGAGCGCCGTGAAAGCGCAGTGCACGCAGTGGAAGCGCCGTGAGAGCGCAGACAATCGCCAACAAGAACTCCGTAGGAACGCGATAGAACGCCATGGGAGCTCCGTAGCAACGCCTTGGTCGCTGTGAGGACGCCGTGACATCTCCATCTTCACGAAAAATATCAGATTTTTCTTGCGATCTCACGGCGTTCTGGAAAATTAAACAACGCCGTGCCAACGCAGTGGAAACGCGCTATAGTGTGACAGGGGCATTAGGCCAATTTGACGACAATATCCACAGTAGGGGGCGGTCGAAGGCGGGGCTATGAGCAGAGCGAGTTGATACACGTTCAGAACTTTATTTTAAACGAAAAATCAAAGTATACCAGTACTGAGCGGCGTACGTAGGTTGGTCGAAGGGGATTCTTTGACGGGGCGTGAAAGAAGCAGAATGCGTTGCATTTGTTTTGTTATATTTGTATTGTAACAAATTATCCCATTGAAGAATCCTTCTAACAGTTTTATTATGACAATATTATAAAATGTGGAATGTATTGTAAACTGATTCATGTATGGGCGTGTATTACGGGAACATAGTCAGGGTTCTACATTAGATATATGTATGGGGTTGTATTACGGGATAATATTCAGGGTCAGGTTTGTATACGTAATAGGTCGAAATATGTATTGGCTTTAATTAGGAGACAATATCCAGGGTCAGGGTTGTACATGGGCCTGTATTAAAGGTCAGATGTGTACATTATGTATAAGTATGGGCTTGTATCGTGTGACAATAGTTAGAGTCAGGTTTGTACATAAGGAACATAAGGTATGTATATATGGACCTGTATTAAAGGAGAATATGTAGGGCCAGGTGTGTACATGGGCTCGTATTATGTGACAATAGTTAGAGTCCGATTTGTACATAAGGTATATATATGGGCATGTATCAAAGGAGAATATCTAGGGTCAGGTGTGTACATTTTGTATATGTATGGACTTGTATTACGTGACAATAGTTAGAGTCAGGTTTGTACATAAGGTATATATATGTGCCTGTAATAAAGGAGAATATCTAGGGTCAGGTGTGTACCTAAAGTATATATATGGGCTTGTATTAAAGGACAATATCCAGGGTCAGGTTTGTACATTAGGTATATGTATGGTCTTGTATTACGGGACATTAGTCAGGGTCAGGTTTGTACATAGGTAATATGTATGACCTTTAATAAAGAGACAATATCCAGGGTCAGGTTTATACATAAGTCGTATATATGGGCCTGTTTTAAAGGACAATATCAGGGTCAGGTTTGAACGTACATGCATTGGCTTGTATTAAGAGACAATATTCAGGGTCAGATTTATACATAAGTAGTATATATGGGCCTGTATTAAAGGACAATATCCAGGGTCAGGTTTGTACATCAGGTATATGCATGGGCTTGTATTGAGGAACAATAGTCAGGGTGAGGTTTGTACATTAGATATATGTATGGGGTTGTATTACGGGACAATATCCAGGGTCATGTATGTACATTAGGTATGTGTATGGGCTTGTATTACGGGACAATATCCAGGGTCAGATTTGTACATAATGTATATATATGGCCTTGTATTATGGGACAATATCCAGGGTCAGGTTTTTACATAATGTATATGTATGGGTCTGTATTAAAGGACAATATTCAGGGTCAGGTATGTACATTAGGTATATGTATGGGCTTGTATTACGGGACAATATCCAGGGTCAGATTTGTACATAATGTATATATATGGCCTTGTATTATGGGACAATATCCAGGGTCAGGTTTGTACATAATGTATATATATGGGTTTGTATTACGGGACAATATTCATGGTCAAGTTTGTACATAATGTATATGTATGGCCTTGTATTATGGGACAATATCCAGGGTCAGGTTTGTACATTAGGTATATGTATGGGCTTGTATTACGGGACAATATCCAGGGTCATGATTGTGCATAATGTATATGTATGGCCTTGTATTATGGGACAATATCCAGGGTCAGGTATGTACATTTGATATATGTATGGGCTTTTATTACGGGACAATATCCAGGTTCAGCTTTGTACATAATGTATATGTATGGCCTTGTATTATGGGACAATATCCAGGGTCAGGTATGTACATTAGGTATATGTATGGGCTTGTATTACGGGACAATATCCAGGGTCAGATTTGTACATAATGTATATATATGGCCTTGTATTATGGGACAATATCCAGGGTCAGGTTTGTACATAATGTATATATATGGGTTTGTATTACGGGACAATATTCATGGTCAAGTTTGTACATAATGTATATGTATGGCCTTGTATTATGGGACAATATCCAGGGTCAGGTTTGTACATTAGGTATATGTATGGGCTTGTATTACGGGACAATATCCAGGGTCATGATTGTGCATAATGTATATGTATGGCCTTGTATTATGGGACAATATCCAGGGTCAGGTATGTACATTTGATATATGTATGGGCTTTTATTACGGGACAATATCCAGGTTCAGCTTTGTACATAATGTATATGTATGGCCTTGTATTATGGGACAATATCCAGGGTCAGGTTTGTACATAATGTATAAGTATGGGCTTGTATTATGGGACAATATCCAGAGTCAGGTTTGTACATAATGTATATGTATGGGTCTGTATTAAAAACAATATTCAGGGTCAGGTATGTATATTAGGTATATATGTATGGACTTGTATTACGGGACAATATCCAGGGTCAGGTTTGTACATTAGGTATATGTATGGCCTTGTATTATGGGACAATATACAGGGTCAGGTTTGTACATTATGTATATGTATGGGTCTGTATTAAAGGACAATATTCAGGGTCAGGTATGTACATAATGTATATGTATGGGCTTGTATTATGGGACAATATCCAGGGTCAGGTTTCTACATAATGTATATGTATGGGTCTGTATTAAAGGACAATATTCAGGATCAGGTATGTACATAATGTATATGTATGGGCTTGTATTACGGGACAATATCCAGGGTCAGGTTTGTACATTAGGTATATGTATGGGCTTGTATAACGGGACAATATCCAGGGTCAGGATTGTACATAATGTATATGTATGGCCTTGTATTACGGGACAATATCCAGGGTCAGGTTTGTACATAATGTATATGTATGGGCTTGTATTATGGGACAATATCCAGGGTCAGGTTTGTACATAATGTATATGTATGCGCCTGTATTAAAGGACAATATTCAGGGTCAGGTATGTACATTAGGTATATGTATGGGCTTGTATTACGGGACAATATCCAGGGTCAGATTTGTACATAATGTATATGTATGGGCTTGTATTATGGGACAATATCCAGGGCACACACAGGTTTGTACAGGGTCAGATATGTGTATGAGCTTGTACTACGGGACAATAATCAGGGTCAGGTTAATACATTATATATATGTACGAGGTTGTATTTCGGGACAATATCCAGGGTCAGGCTTGTACATAACGTATATATATGAGCCTGAATTAAAGGACAATATTCAGGGTCAGTTTTTTACATTAGGCATATGTATGGGCTTATTTTAAGGGACAATATCCAGGTCAGGTATGTTCATTAGATATATGTATGGGTTTGCATTTCGGGACAATATCCAGGGTCAGGTTTGGACATAACGTATATATATGTGCCTGTATTAAAGGACAATATCCAGGGTCAGATATGTACGTTAGATATTTGTATGGGCTTGTACTACGGGACAATAATCAGGGTCAGGTTTGTACATTAGATATATGTATTGGGTTGTATTTCCGGACAATATCCAGGGTCAGGTTTGTACATTAGGTATATGTATGGGCTTTTATTAAAGGACAATATCCAGGGTCAGGTATGTACATTAGGTACATGTACGGGGTTGTATTACGGGACAATATCCAGGGTCAGGTTTCTACATAACGTATATGTATGGGCTTGTATTATTGGACAATATCCAGGGTAAGGTTTGTACATAACGTATATATATGGGCCTGTATTAAAGGACAATATTCAGGGTCAGTTTTTTACATTAGGTATATGTATGGGCTTGTATTAAGGAACACTATCCAGGGTCAGCTATGTACGTTAGGTATTTGTATGGGCTTGTATTACGGGACAATAATCAGGCTCAGGTTTCTACATTAAATATATGTATAACAATATCCAGGGTCAGGTTTGTACATGACATATATGTATGGGCTTGTATTATGGGACAATATCCAGGGTCGGTTTTTTACATTAGGTAAATGTATGGGCTTGTACTATCCAGGGTCAGGTTGGTACATTAGATTCACAATATAACATTAAACGGGCTTGCATTAAGAGACAATATCCAGGGTTATTAGGTATATGTATGGGCTCGTATTGTGGGACAATAGTCAAGGTAAGGTTTGTACACAAGTCGTATTAATGGACCTCTCTCCATTAAAGGACAATATCCAGGGTCAGGTTTGTAAAAAGTGTATGTATTAGATTTTTTTATTAGACAAACTACAATTAAAAGATGCGCGCAACACATTGTCTTGATATATAAGCAGTATGTGTACATAATATTATTCTAATACGACAAGCCGTTCCACATATAAAGCCCGGACACAAATCAAGACCTTAAATGTGACCGTTGACCTTTATTGCGACCTTGACCTTCAACACGCACCGCTAAATTTTACAATCTCTTGATAGAAGAAAAAATTATGCAAAAATGAATTTGACCCTCACTGTGACATTTACCGTGGTCGCAAATTTGTGCAAAGTATTACTTGAATACACCAACCAGTTCAAGATATACCCTTGACACGAAATAGATGGGACGGACAGACGCATAGCGCGAAGTGGGGATAACATAAGCTTTATTAATTGAAATGAACTGGGTTTTAAGGCAACCAACACTCGAAAGGTTATATGGCACCTAACAGGAATGAACGTGCCTGGCTCATCCAGATTAAACATGGAGAATGTGCCTAGAACCTTCTGACCTGCAGAACTGCAGAGTTGCTGTAAATTCTAGAGCAGACACTCCATTTACGATGGAGCCACGTTTCCATGTTTGCATATGCGGTGTCTTGATATACTTTGAATGAGCATAAAAAAAGACAAAATGAATATGAAGGGGTGGGAGTGGTTGTATTCTACCCCAGCAATTGCACGGGAGAGCTTTATTAAAATATATGTTGTCCTTCACAATTAATTCAAGATATCATAATATACGGAAGTGACATGAGAAATTGATTTAACAACATGCATAAGAAAATGTAATACAAGTCTCTGGACAAAAACAGAAATAACAAAACATATTTTTTCGGTAAAAATAAAAAATGTTTAATCATAAATGTGTCATCACTACACATATGAAATTGTTCAACACTACAGCATTATTTTGAATATCTCTCTCATTTGTCTGCAATTTGCATTGAAATTTGTTAAAGGTATTTCTTTGATCATGCCTGAAACAAGAGGGCCAAGATGGCCCTGAAAAGTGATCACAGTAGCTCACTTTCTGCCTTTGGCTCAGGTGAGCTAAAAATCATTCAGATAAATTCACTGTTACAGGCATATGCAAGTTTGTGCTCACATATACAATCTGTAACATGTTACAGCCATTTTTGACCCCCGTGGAGCTGGTTGTCGAACTTGTCCAAGCTTTCATTAATATCAACAATCTGGCCAAGTTTCTTAAAGATCAAATAAAACATATCGAGGAGCTAGAGTGTTCACGAGGTTTAATATGGCATTTCTCAGCAAAACAAGGGCCATAACTCTGGTGTCATTAATCTGATCTGGCTGGTTTTGGAACTTATTCATTTCATTGATATAAAGGCACTGGTAAAATTTGGTAAAGATCAAATAAAAATGAAGATACTAGAGTTTTTTTAAGACTGAATTTGCCATATTTCGATAATTCAAGGGGCTCATAACTCTGGTGGTACTGGTTCAACAGAGCTAGTTTTCGAACTTTCATTAATAGAAAGACACTGACAAAGCCTCCGACCAGTACACCTAAAAACAGATCATAAATAAGCAGATTCGATGAATTGATATCCTCCGCCGAATGATGTATTATCCTCGAGTGGAAGAAATGTGTTCGGATTCTTTTTTAAATTAGTATAAATCATAATCTTGACCCTTCATAAATTTGAATATCTACTACATATAGGTATCTTTGAAATTCATCACCATAGTATATTTGATAAAAAGATGTACCATTTTAAGGCATCGACTTTTAAAGTGGGACCAAAGGGCTAGATGGTGTAATATAACCTGGTGTTTATAATATAGTAATAAATGAAATACATTATGTACAAACCTGACCCTGGATATTGTCCCATAATACAAGCCCATACATATACATTATGTACAAACCTGACCCTGGATAATGTCCCGTAATACAAGCCCATACATATACCTAATGTACAAACCTGACCCTGGATATTGTCCCGTAATACAACCCCATACTTATATATAATGTACATACCTGACCCTGGACATTGTCCTTTAGTAAAAGCCCATACATATACCTAATGTACATACCTGACCCTGGATATTGTCCCTTAATACAAGGCCATACATATACCTAATGTAAAAAACAGACCCTAACTATTGTCCTTTAATATAGGCCCATATATATATACGTTATGTAGAAACCTGACGCTGGATATTGTCCCATAATACAAGGCCATACATATACATTATGTACAAACCTGACCCTGGATATTGTCCCATAATACAAGGCCATACATATACATTATGTACAAAGCTGAACCTGGATATTGTCCCGTAATAAAAGCCCATACATATATCAAATGTACATACCTGACCCTGGATATTGTCCCATAATACAAGGCCATACATATACATTATGCACAATCATGACCCTGGATATTGTCCCGTAATACAAGCCCATACATATACCTAATGTACAAACCTGACCCTGGATATTGTCCCATAATACAAGGCCATACATATACATTATGTACAAACTTGACCATGAATATTGTCCCGTAATACAAGCCCATATATATACATTATGTACAAGCCTGACCCTGGATATTGTCCCATAATACAAGGCCATATATATATACATTATGTACAAATCTGACCCTGGATATTCTCCCGTAATACAAGCCCATACATATACCTAATGTACATACCTGACCCTGGATATTGTCCCGTAATACAACCCCATACATATATCTAATGTACAAACCTCACCCTGATTATTGTTCCTCAATACAAGCCCATGCATATACCTGATGTACAAACCTGACCCTGGATATTGTCCTTTAATACAGGCCCATATATACTACTTATGTATAAATCTGACCCTGAATATTGTCTCTTAATACAAGCCAATGCATGTACCAAACGTTCAAACCTGACCCTGATATTGTCCTTTAAAACAGGCCCATATATACGACTTATGTATAAACCTGACCCTGGATATTGTCTCTTTATTAAAGGTCATACATATTACCTATGTACAAACCTGACCCTGACTAATGTCCCGTAATACAAGACCATACATATACCTAATGTACAAACCTGACCCTGGATATTGTCCTTTAATACAAGCCCATATATATACTTTATGTACACACCTGACCCTAGATATTCTCCTTTATTACAGGCACATATATATACCTTATGTACAAACCTGACTCTAACTATTGTCTCGTAATACAAGTCCATACATATACATAATGTACACACCTGACCCTAGATATTCTCCTTTGATACATGCCCATATATATACCTTATGTACAAATCGGACTCTAACTATTGTCACATAATACGAGCCCATGTACACACCTGGCCCTACATATTCTCCTTTAATACAGGTCCATATATACATACCTTATGTACCTTATGTACAAACCTGACTCTAACTATTGTCACACGATACAAGCCCATACTTATACATAATGTACACATCTGACCTTTAATACAGGCCCATGTACAACCCTGACCCTGGATATTGTCTCTTAATTAAAGCCAATACATATTTCGACCTATTACGTATACAAACCTGACCCTGAATATTATCCCGTAATACAACCCCATACATATATCTAATGTAGAACCCTGACTATGTTCCCGTAATACACGCCCATACATGAATCAGTTTACAATACAATCCACATTTTATAATATTGTCATAATAAAACTGTTGGAAGGATTCTTCACATAAATGGGATAATTTGTTATAATACAAATATAACAAAACAAATGCAACGCATTCTGCTTCTTTCACGCCCCGTCAAAGAATCCCCTTCGACCAACCTACACCGCTCAGTACTGGTATACTTTGATTTTTCGTTTAAAATAAAGTTCTGAAAGTGTATCAACTCGCTCTGCTCATAGCTCCGCCTTCGACCGCCCCCTACTGTGGATATTGTCGTCAAATTGGCCTAAGGTATTGTCATCGTATGCCTACCGTACCATACTGTTGCACCGGGATATTTTGGACAAAGAAGGCCATAACCTTTTTTGCCACTGATCTACGTGGTAGCCCTATTGTCAATCATTTATGTTGGGATGTCTTATACCGTGCCTTTTGTTTATTCTTGCAAGTGTTGTAATCTGCGACAAGGACTATCACAACCTGACTTCTATGGTGATGTGATTTACAAACTTTGCAAGATCCTTGGTCATAATCACTCCCATATAATTTTATAAACTCGGTTAAACATTATAAAAGAAGTTATGAGCCTATGGTTTTGCAACACACTGCATGTTTTGTGGTTGACCCTTTTACAGTTCGTCACTATGCTTTCCGCTTTGATTGTGCGATGACCGAACAGATTGTGGACTCTATGATGATGTCTACCTTAATCCTCTTAGGACGGAAGTGTTTGATAGTTGTCTTAAATCTTGTCTTGCCGTACCTTAAAGGGACAAAACTCCCTACCCTGGTAGGGAGAAATTGGAGGTGTGTCTTTATCAATTACACCAGCTATGTAGCCTGTCAGTCATAGTGAATGACTCATGTAAACAAATCTCTCTTCAAGCAGCCGACAGAAAACTGTTGTTAGATATCAGCGAGGAGTAAAGTTTTTTAATCCAAGACTCCAAACTACATAATTTCTGTTTATTTTTATTGGAACTGTGACAATTTATTCATGTTTTACCATGTATATTTTTTATTGTATTGTCATCTATATTCTATCCACTGCACCGTGTATAAATAAAACAGAATTGCTATGAACTTTTACACAAATGTAATGTGATGACTTATTTCACAAGTTATCAGTGTTTATGAATGAAAATTAATTGCCAATTATAGCTGGTCTGGAGAAACAGGCTTTATTTACTGCAGTACACAATATATGGTATAATTTGGACATTTATGGTGGTAGGAATGCATTTTCAAAAATGAAACATAACAACTCATAACTGTACACATTATTGTTAGGAATGACTGAACATGATGGAGATAATAAGATAAGGAATTACATCTTATATAGGCCTAGTTATGATTAAGGAACATATACATCTCTGAGCCTAAGGAGGAATTATTCAATTTTCATAGGTGGTGTATAGAAGTGCATTGTGATGCTACTGATTCTGGTGAGTTTCTGATTCTGATGTGAAAATGATAAAGATGAATTGTTATATGGAACACATGAATAGTCACAGATTCAAACATCCCATCTCAGAGTATTGCTATGGAGGTTTATACACAAAACTACTGCCAATCTCCATGCCATAGTGTGTGTCGTCTGCTGTAAACACTACCACGTGTATTTGTGTACTTTTTTCAGTTCATAACCCCACAGGCTCCTCCCCTATATTTTCAAATATTTGTCAGTTGGGTTTAAAAAAATATTTGAAACTAGAAATAAGAGATACTTTTCAAAATTTCTTTTTTACTAATACAATTGTTTAATATCAAACTACTTCTGTGCCAAATATTGAAATTTTTTATGAGGTGGAATTTTCAATATTTTGAAAAAAGTGTCCCTGATTTAAATATGTACAAATTTAAATGAAAAAACCTGCCCCAGCTCCATCTAGTGGCTTTTATACGGCAGTTGGGCCTTCAACGGTTTGTTCTCTTGTTGCCCTGGCTTCTGCCAAGTCATTGAGTACTTGCTTTGTGGCTTTCTAGGCTTTTGTTTTTTATATTATATATACATGATCATTTATGTGTTTTACTTATATTGCCTATTAATGCTGCCGTGTTTGTTAGAGCGTATAACCTGGCGGGGATATCTTTACACCGTCCCGTGTTATTGGGATGATAATATGGTAAGAGTGAGGGTTGATGCACCATATAACCTGGATTAAACCCCCAGCGGCCTTTATTGCGACTGACCGTTCCAAGGCGGTAACCCTATTGTCAACCCTTTTATGTGTGCGATGTCATATCTTGCTTTTATTCATCTTTGTAGTTGTTGTTTGTTTCTGTGCGTGTTTGCGATTGTCTGTGGTCCTTGAAAGCTGCATTTCCTGTTCGACTATTATATCCACTTATTGTGGATTTCTATGATTGGTTTTGCTTGAATGGTCCTTGAATGCTATATTTCCTGTTCGACTTGTGTATCTACTTGGATTTCACTGATATAAAGCTTTTGACAAATGTGGGGGTGGCATTTACTCAGAAGTTTGGCGCTCGCCTCAGGAACTTAAAGAGGCACTACCTATATCTACGCAATTTTTAATGTAAAATATTAAATACTCAATATTACTGCATTTATATGTATGCAAAGCTATTTTATGAGTATTCTAAGAAGCAACAAGGTTCGTATTCCAGTTCTGTAAATTATTAATTATGATCAAAACAATATCTTGAATAAAATGCTGCCCAGCCATTTATTCCTGCCGGAGAACTACGAGTTTTTACGATTTTATCGGACATGCGCAATGCCATTCAGTTGAACGAAAACAAACTACTCGGGGCAGTTCCGATAGTAAACAAATCGATCAGAACTCGTCGCCAATCCGACGAGGCAGTTCCGATTGTAAACGAATAAGATCGGAAAATCTCCCTAATCGGCTTGTCTAAAACAATTACGAATACAATTTCAAAAATCCGATCTTTTCTATCCTGTTTTTCCCCAGCAAAACGCATATTACATGGGGTGAAATTATTGCCGTTTACCTTTTTCATAGTCCTCTTTACAATTAAGTAAAGTTTATATCAATTGGTGGACAAAAAGATATAGGTAGAGCATCTTTAAGGTCGTGGGTTCAAACCCCGGTAGCGAATTTAATAAGGCAAACCAAAACATATTAACGAGATTTTGTAAACTCATGCACTACCCAAAATACAATTACAGAGACCAAAGTATAATTATTTTTTTCTAAAGCCGATATATTTTTACATTTTGAAGACAGAAAGACTGAAACTTGGCATGCCTGATATTTGCGCTTTACACGAGTCTACCTACAAGCAGTTTACACGAGTCTACTTACAAGCAGTTTACACGAGTCTACTTACAAGCAGTTTACACGAGTCTACTTACAAGCAGTTTACACGAGTCTACTTACAAGCAGTTTACACGAGTCTACCTACAAGCAGTTTACACGAGTCTACTTACAAGCAGTTTACACGAGTCTACTTACAAGCAGTTTACACGAGTCTACTTACAAGCAGTTTACACGAGTCTACCTACAAGCAGTTTACACGAGTCTACTTACAAGCAGTTTACACGAGTCTACTTACAAGCAGTTTACACGAGTCTACTTACAAGCAGTTTACACGAGTCTACTTACAAGCAGTTTACACGAGTCTACCTACAAGCAGTTTACACGAGTCTACCTACAAGCAGTTTACACGAGTCTACCTACAAGCAGTTTACACGAGTCTACCTACAAGCAGTTTACACGAGTCTACCTACAAGCAGTTTACACGAGTCTACTTACAAGCAGTTTACACGAGTCTACCTACAAGCAGTTTACACGAGTCTACCTACAAGCAGTTTACACGAGTCTACTTACAAGCAGTTTACACGAGTCTACCTACAAGCAGTTTACACGAGTCTACCTACAAGCAGTTTACACGAGTCTACCTACAAGCAGTTTACACGAGTCTACCTACAAGCAGTTTACACGAGTCTACTTACAAGCAGTTTACACGAGTCTACTTACAATCAGTTTACACGAGTCTACCTACAAGCAGTTTACACGAGTCTACTTACAAGCAGTTTACACGAGTCTACTTACAAGCAGTTTACACGAGTCTACCTACAAGCAGTTTACACGAGTCTACCTACAAGCAGTTTACACGAGTCTACCTACAAGCAGTTTACACGAGTCTACCTACAAGCAGTTTACACGAGTCTACCTACAAGCAGTTTACACGAGTCTACTTACAAGCAGTTTACACGAGTCTACTTACAAGCAGTTTACACGAGTCTACCTACAAGCAGTTTACACGAGTCTACCTACAAGCAGTTTACACGAGTCTACCTACAAGCAGTTTACACGAGTCTACCTACAAGCAGTTTACACGAGTCTACCTACAAGCAGTTTACACGAGTCTACTTACAAGCAGTTTACACGAGTCTACCTACAAGCAGTTTACACGAGTCTACCTACAAGCAGTTTACACGAGTCTACCTACAAGCAGTTTACACGAGTCTACCTACAAGCAGTTTACACGAGTCTACCTACAAGCAGTTTACACGAGTCTACTTACAAGCAGTTTACACGAGTCTACCTACAAGCAGTTTACACGAGTCTACTTACAAGCAGTTTACACGAGTCTACCTACAAGCAGTTTACACGAGTCTACCTACAAGCAGTTTACACGAGTCTACCTACAAGCAGTTTACACGAGTCTACTTACAAGCAGTTTACACGAGTCTACTTACAAGCAGTTTACCATTTGACTGTAATTAACATCAATATACCGATAACACGAGCAAATATTCATGAACGAACGGATGTGCGGACGGACAACGCACATGATACCATAATTGACCGATTCATTATTTTTCCTCTCAACTGGAGAGCATTCAGACAATACAATAAAACAAACAATAACAAATACATATACATGGCAATATCTATTTGATGATATGAAAAATTAAACACTTCTAACACAGTAAGACTGAATTGCTAGTACTCTACGAATCAATTATAACATAGACAACATATTGTTATACCATATAATGAACTAAACGTGTATAAACACTCATATAGCAATCTTGCAATATAAATTAAAGGGACACATGCCAGTCCTGAGTTTTATTAAAGCATTTAAAAATTACTACCTCGATTTATTTATCCGGCCTCATATTGACTTTAAAACTGCTTCAATATAATTAAATAGAAAATTGAGATTTCATATTTCTTCGATATTCTACCATATCTTTTTTAAAATATATTATTGGTGCAATATAATGTAAAAACAATTTGCTTTGAACGATTCGAATTATTAATAGCAATGAATGCAAATATGCAAGTTATACCGAAAACTAACAGGAGGCCGTAAGTTTTAAATAAATGCAGATTGCCACGTGTCCCTTTAACGTGTTTTTACATGTTCTTATAATAATGATTATTATCCGGATTGTTCTAAGATACTTCAGTATTCGTTTTTTGTCCCGTGTTTTTTTGTCCCATGCAATGTTTGAATGAATTATAATTAGCCCTATTTATGGACAAAAAACCTGAGTTTGTGAGGATGTTTTGTGCGATTTAAGTAATACAGATCAAGACAAACATAACAATAAACATGGATTTATCTACTATGTCTCGTGTAAAAAGACACTTTGATAGAAATAGGAATTACATTCTAAACGTTTGTTTTGAAAGTGACTTTAAAGTTTTAATACCAAACACGTATTTAGGAGTCAAATAAAAACAAATAAAATATTACCAACAGTATGAATGGAAATGATATTTTCCGATGCAATGTAATAAATACTATAAAAGGTTCACTATATACACAAATAATGTTTATCTCTTCTTTCTCCCATTACTTTGGAGACTCGTGTCCGAGGATTAAACTACATGGCATGATTTGCGTGTCCGCATTTGCTACGGCTCTTCGTGTACACGTGTCATGTGCATGTTGCCTCCGAAGGACTGACACTTCGCTGCATCTCAACACAAGGTACTGAGGGAATGCGTCCCGAAATATAACCCAAATGGAAATAACCCGGCACCTCCCCCTCGGCCAATTTAACTAAAATAAATGGCGAAATAGTTGAAATACGTATTTAGGCATTAAATTTACTCATACCGATAACCTGTCAAACGCTGTTAAAACTTTATCCGAGCAAGCCCTAAGGTTGCTATCTGTGTTCGATAGAATACCGTTAGATGTAAAAACCAAATTGTCCTTATTCGATTCAATGGTTGTATCAGTTATACTGTATGGAGCTGAAGTGTTGGGGCGTGTATTATAAAGAAGTGGATAAACTGCATATAAAATTGTGCAAGCATGTTAGGTGAATTAGGGCGATTTCCATTAACTGTTATAAGTAAAGAAAGATCGTTAAAATTTTGGTTAAAATTAATGAGTGATGTTAATTCACCTGTATACAGTATATATATTGAACAATGTAATAGCATAAACGGAATTTGTTGGGCTAATCGTATTAGAACTATTATTGACAATCTTGGTTATTCGAATTTAGCAAACGATTTTAGGATCAATACCAATTATTTACCTTTACTTAAGAGGCGATTGCGAGACCAGTTTGTTCAAGAATGGAGTATGAGTATACATAATTCGCCTAAACTTGATTATTATGTAAAATTTAAAAACACATTTTGCTATGAAGATTATATTGACAAACTTAAAAGTGATTCTCTACGAAAACATTTTACGTGTTTAAGATTAAGTTCACATTCTCTTGAAATTGAGACCGGGCGATATAATGGTGTTGATTGTGCTAATAGATTATGTAAAATTTGTAATCAGAATGTTATTGAGTCAGAATACCATTTCTTGCTGTGTTGTACTAAATACAACGATATTCGTACTAAATACTTAGGCCGCATAGCTTGGCCTACACTCAATAAATTTACATATATCATGTCGTCTAAAAATTGAAAAATGTTGTTAAAAATTTCAAAAATTATTCAAGAAGCTCTTGTAATAAAAAAAAAATACCCTTGAGAATATGATTGTTTCGCAAGAATAATATACATGTTATGTATTGTTAAATGTGTAATTATGTTATATATGTTTATTACAATATGTGTTGTCTTTGCCATATTTCTTTGTAAAACTTTGTAAATGGCCAAAGGCAAAATTTGCCGATTGCTGAATAAACTTGAATCTTGAAACTTGATTAAAGAACCGGATGTTTTGTGAGTTTTTTTATCATTCAAGTTGATACATACGACAAATGGCTGAACATATTATTTAGTTTGCCTGTGGTCTCAAATTTACGCTTAGTAATATAATTGTGCACAGCTATAAACTACTTAATGATGGCGAGTATATTATTTTGTTTTCTGCTGATTTCGTTACACTATAACGTAAACAAATACAAACCATCTTTTAATTATTTTGTTTTTAGCAGATGCTACGCGTATTACGTTGTATATTAGTAAGCTAGGTCACATATGTTTAATAATGTCACTCTTGGACCATGTTAAGATGGTATTGTTAAGATGGTATTGTTAAGATGGTATTGGTAAGATGGTATTGTTAAGATGGTATTGGTAAGATGGTATTGGTAAGATGGTATTGGTAAGATGGTATTGTTAAGATGGTATTGGTAAGATGGTATTGGTAAGATGGTATTGGTAAGATGGTATTGTTAAGATGGTATTGGTAAGATGGTATTGGTAAGATGTATTGGTAAGATGGTATTGGTAAGATGGTATTGTTAAGATGGTATTGGTAAGATGGTATTGTTAAGATGGTATTGGTAAGATGGTATTGGTAAGATGGTATTGGTAAGATGGTATTGTTAAGATGGTATTGTTAAGATGGTATTGGTAAGATGGTATTGACCGTTTGCTGACATTGAAGTTGAAAGTGTAAGGCTTTTAAAAAACTGCACAAAACTCGAGATTCAAATATCATGTATGCCATTTTCAAATGTTGCTATTTTCAAAAAAGAAAACAGAAAGAAAAAGAAGTAGGTCACCGTAATCTACATTTTGTGTTAATTTTCAAATGTATGTCACATTGTTTATAATGTTTTTTCCTTCCAAAAATTAAGTTTAAAAAGAATGTCACTTTTGAGGTGAATGCATGGAAGATATGCATTAAAAAAAATAAAAAATTAACCGCACCGGATCTACTTTGGACCGGCAGCCCGAATAGCTTTCGCTTCAAAAGCGGGTGGTGTTTTGTTTTGGGGTGGGGGTTGGGTAACCACACCGGATCCACTTTGGACCGGCAGCCCGAAAAGCTTTCGCTTCATCAATGTGGGTGGTGTTGGATGGTGTTGGTTTGGGGGGCGGGGTGGGGAAGAAAAAGCATCTGGGGGAGGGGAAGAGCTTGTGAACATAATTAATATATAATACGGTACGGCCGTCACAGCTAATTCGTTATATAAATGCATTACTTTATTACTTGTAAAATACACACACAGACACCTATACAGAAAACGTATATAGAGAAACATTGTTATGTTATTAAATGTATAATCACGATACTACGCACTTTCCCTTCTCCAAAAAGGGATTATCTTTCGGGTTACTCTCGAACCCCGTTACCAGTCTATCATTAGGCATGTTAGATTCAACATACTGGACGAGCTCGGACAATGTTTTGGACAAAGGAGTCCGTTTGGACAAAGCCTCCACGCTTAGCTGCTCGTTCCCATCCCTGAGTCCATGAATTTCCTGCTGGAGAAGCGACATTCTTGGCAGAACTGAAATAAATATAAACGTCATATACGCTCCGAGAATGGCTTTTGCAGAAAATGAATTAGAAAAACAGTATTGATCGGTCAGTGGGCCATTTAACTATCTTACGAAACGTCAAACCCCATGCTATATGCTTTCCGTTATAATTATATTCTCATCCATACTGTGTATGATGGTGTTTACGTCATTTTAAGCACTTTTAGGCTATCTATGACGATTTTTTCGTGTTAGAGGCAGACCACCCAAATTTTCGTGTGTAGAACCAGTACTGTAAACCTTCTGCCATCCGTAAGAATCGACACTTTCTCACAAGTCAGATTGCCAGCGGGATTCGAACTCGCAGCGGTGAGAGGCGAAGCGGTTTTAAACGCAGTCTTTACCATCATAACTGACGATATACTCCGTGTAATATTAAAGATTAACGTCGATTATGTATTTGCATTTTTAAATAAGTTTTTTTTTTTTTTTTTTTTTTTTTACTAAACTAAAGCGAGAGATTGTATCAGTACATAATATAACGACGCTATAGGTAACAGTCCGCCATCTTACAATTTCTGTCATAAAAAATAACGATGACATCATAAATATCATAAATGATATTTGATATAGTTGGATATTTAATATAGAGAATACATATCGTGACTATTATGGTAATTGTTCTTGAATGACATAATTGAAGGAGCAATTCAAAATAAAAAGGAATGTATTAATAATGTTGGATTTTACATTAGAAATGATCAATTATTAATTAAATACCTCCATTTACATTAATGTTGCCATGGAGACAAGTAACTTCTATTGTAATTGTGATAATGGTTTATCCAGGCATGAATACAGTTATTTTGAGTGGCGAAATCACGTGACATTTGATCGAGTTCACGGCAAAAACATATTAACTGCTTCATAACGTAAACAAATCGTATGACAATTTACAAATGTTTAGGGCTAATTTCAGAAAGCACTGAATGAATCGAAATCCCTTTAACTGCGGAGGAAATAGTTCACTTTGTAGGGTATGTGCGCTTTAACAAAGTCGTTAAATATTAAGACGTCATGAAGCAAAATAATACCTTTCAAGTCTTGTTCATATTTCTTTCGGATAGCGGGAGGTATACAGTACTGGTTTTACCCAGGAAAAGTGGGTGTCTGCCTCCACCACAAAAAAACTTACATGTGTTGAAAATGACGTAATAACAACATACAATTCATATTTCTTTGCCGTGAACCCGATCATAAAGTCACGTGTGCCAGCGTGATTATAGGTAGAATTGGTCAAACTACTATATTGTTGAATTAATGGGAGAGAGAGAGAGAGAGAGAGAGAGAGGTGAATGCGAACTTACGTGGATTACCTGCACCTTCCATGGCGACCACTATACTTTCCAATACCTACAGCTGATCTTGACACAACTTTACCTCGGTGGAACTCAATTGAATTCAACGTTTGCACTTTTTACCAACGCTTTTTCTGGTGCTAATTACACACATGTAAGATAATTCGCACTTGTTCTAACGTTGAAAAGTTCAGATCCTTTAAGGAAATTAAGTCAAACGATTTCAATATCTTAGCAAGTACATACAATTTCAGAAAGAAAACAAATGAATATATTCCGCCGTCATCATACAAGAACAAACAAACGAGTTACTCGTCACATAAACAGTACGACCACGAAGACGCGCATACATTATTTGATCAAATTAATGTTCATTTACAGATTGAACACATGCGTGATACAAGCCATAGCTGGTCTTCGTTAATTTCATTAAAATGACTTTTCTTCACATGTGCGAGTAAAACCTTTTCCGAAATCGGTGATCACTGAAGCTATCACAACATAAAATCGATTAATTAATATAAGTAAGTACTATGCTGAAGCATGCTATTGCGATACAGTGGACATAATATTCCAAACGGATGTGACCAGCCATTCAACTCAGATGTACATCGAATAAACACTTCATTATGATAACACCTTAAAAACAAGAGGCACACTAGGGTCTGTATTGCTCTACTGTTTTAAGATTGTACTACAGGGTGGCGAAACCACGTGACATTTTATCGGTTTCACGGCAAACCAATGTGAACAAAGCGATTGATTCACTTAGAGTTTTTCTTCATAACTTTCTTATGTTCAAATAAAGCGACACCATGCCCTTACAGTCTGAGTGCGGAGGAAAGCGCCGTCACCATGCCCTTACAGTCTGAGGGCGGAGGAAAGCGCCGTCAACATGCCCTTGCAGTCTGAGTGCGGAGGAAAGCGCCGTCACCATGCCCTTACAGTCTGAGGGCGGATGAAAGCGCCGTCAACATGCCCTTACAGTCTGAGGGCGGAGGAAAGCGCCGTCAACATGCCCTTACAGTCTGAGGGCGGAGGAAAGCGCCGTCACCATGCCCTTACAGTCTGAGGGCGGAGGAAAGCGCCGTCAACATGCCGTACAGTCTGAGTGCGGAGGAAAGCGCCGTCACCATGCCCTTACAGTCTGAGGGCGGAGGAAAGCGCCGTCACCATGCCGTACAGTCTGAGGGCGGAGGAAAGCGCCGTCAACCATGCCCTTACAGTCTGAGGGCGGAGGAAAGCGCCGTCAACATGCCGTACAGTCTGAGGGCGGAGGAAAGCGCCGTCACCATGCCCTTACAGTTTGAGGGCGGAGGAAAGCGCCGTCAACATGCCCTTGCAGTCTGAGGGCGGAGGAAAGCGCCGTCACCATGCCCTTACAGTCTGAGTGCGGAGGAAAGCGCCGTCACCATGCCGTACAGTCTGAGTGCGGAGGAAAGCGCCGTCAACATGCCGTACAGTCTGAGGGCGGAGGAAAGCGCCGTCACCATGCCCTTACAGTCTGAGGGCGGAGGAAAGCGCCGTCACCATGCCCTTACAGTCTGAGGGCGGAGGAAAGCGCTTACTTTCAAGTTGTATGTACAGTTCAGTTGCGAATAAAATGCCATAAATATTAACAAAGTTATGAAACGAACACCTACCTGAAGCAATGTATTCACAATGTGTTGGCCTAAAACCGACCAAAACGTCTAGAGGTCAATAATTTGATCTCATTGATAAACTTCGGTGGACATCCAGTGAAAATCGAATACTCTAAAGACAAAACAAACACAAAACAACAACAAAACGGCAGGGTGTGGGGTCATATCGGCTGGTTGTATACGTTAAACATACGTTAAACATAGCATGTTTACAGTTCTGTTGTTTCTTCTCAAATTTGGCTGATTATTAAACTTGTTCAAGCTTTCATTTGATATATTTGACGAAGTTTGGTGAAGATCATATGCAAAATGAAGAGCTAGAGTGAATACTGTTTAAATAGTGCAAGGGCTATAACTCTGCTTTTCTAGCACGCCATGTCAGATTTTATTTGTAATGACCGCGATGAAATATTAAAAAATGGCGGTTATGCGGAGTCGTTGGGCGGGGAAAGGATAGGGTGTGAAACAGTTAAATAAGAATGGTTTATTTAACTTGTCCGAGCTTTTATTCCTATTAACATTCTCAACAAGTTTGGTAAAGATATGTTGAAAGATAAAGGATCTATAATGTCAACCATGCAAAACATAGACTCTTTAATTCAGGTAATGGCCATAACTCCGCTGTTTCTGCTCGTATTGGGCTGATTATTGAACTTGTGTTAGCTTTCACTCATAAACACATTCTGACCATGTTTAGTAAAGATCATATTATATGAAGAATGAAGCAGCTGGAGATATACAGCATTTTTCAATAAATCAAGGGCCATAACTCTGATATTACTAATCCGATCTAGCTGGTTTTCCATGTATTTGAGCTTTTATTAATATAAACAAGCTGGCAGAGTTTAGAAAACATCAGATGGAAAATATAGTTGCGAACGGTCTAACGAAGCAAACCATAGCATTTTGAAAAATATCAAGGGCCATGTTTCCATTGTTCGCTATGTCTAGTTTATAATAAAAATAAAAAGACAATAAAAAAATGAAGGAGCTAGGGGGGAAACGAAGCAAACTATACAATTTTCAAAAAAAATAAAGGGCAGTAATTCTAGTGTTACTCATCCGATCTAGCTGTGTTTTATCTAGCTGGTTTTAAAAAACCTTTTTTACCTTTATATAATACTAGTACCAACAATCTGGCCAAGTTTGATAAAGATTGGATACAACAAAAACTATCATCTAAACAAGACAACACGTAACGGACAGACGACGGACAACGCGCCATCTCAGACATTTACGCGCACCTGACCTTCATCCAGTAGAAATCATACAAGTGGTGTTTATGTGAACTCTGGTCCTTTTTTTTTACAACTCTTATTTTAAATCCAAAATCGAAACACTTTGATAAAAAGTACAGATCAATACAAAACATAGGGGTCACCGTGGCTGACATTGACCTATTTGACCCTTATTTTGGTCAACAGTTAAGCTAAACTCAATTCCTAAGACACAATTTATCTTTCCAGAAAACGTCTTCAATCCAAATATAGAAACATTATATTGAGCAATACATTTTAATACCAAACTACGTAATCATGACTGACCTTGACTATAGGGGCGGATGCAGGGACTGACCCGGCGTGGGACTGACACGGCGTAATCCCCGCAAAAGCTGAGTTTACACATTCATAGGGATTTTGCTCGTGAAAATGGTTTCCATGTTTACACATTCATAGGGATTTTGTTCGTGAAAATGGTTTCCAAAACCCCACCTTTTAAAATATGGGATTACACTCCTTTAGAACTGAAAATCTTCAGGTAAAGCTAAGATTCCATAAACGCGGTACGCGGTATGCGGCATGCGACAAAAAATGGAAATCATGTAGACGCACGATCTTGATTCCATGTCCGGCTGCGAATGCGATTTGTCATGCGGCTGCGTACACGGGCGATCGGTGCGAATGCGTACAAATAAACGGATGGGAGAATCATCCCCGAATTTTACGTCATCGAATGGGGTTTTCCATAAAACACACAACTCTGAAAATGCCGAAGAGTGCTATTACCGATGAAAACAGCAAAAAGTTCATTGAGTTGGTTCGCCAACACCCAATATTGTATGACCCAACATGTCCTGAACATAAAGATGCGCAGAAGATGTACAATATCCGGGAGAGCATTGCTAAAAGCATGTCAAAAGAACACAATATGGCTGGTAAGTTTGTTTGTGTATTTCTCCCGTTCTGATATCTATATACACATGACACAGGTCAGCAACTTTGCAACTTGCAACTTTGCACTGATTTGCCATATTCTTCGCGCAAAAATCGTCAGCAAGAAAGACTGAAAACGCATGGATATTCGTATATATGGATTCACACAAATCGCATGCCGCGTACGCATTCGCATGACGCATACCGCGTATATGGAATCTTAACATAAAGCGTTCAAGACGTGCTGAGAACGCTTTGTTCTTTACATGCTTACCTGTACGTTTCACTTTGGCTCAGACTTAATTCAATAACAAATTCAGCTGAATACGTTTGTTACCAAGGATACTTCCACAGGAATCATTAATGTACTTAGATATCGCAGCATGTATTGCTAACCACTCAGCAAGTATGATCATGTTTAGCACGGACAGTAGATCTATAATCCGTGCTATTATATATACTCAGCAAAAATAGAAAGTATCCACTTTGTTTTCCTGCAAAATCTGAGACTGTAAGAAAGAACTAAAAAATGGTTGCATGATTTTCTTTAAATAACATCTTTGTTTGATGTTCACACAAAATTTCATCGAAATATACCGAATGCTTAAAAAATAAATCAAACTTTAAAAACATAAGTGTAAAAACAAAATTCACAAAACTTACCAAATGTAAAGATTAGCGACATAGCACAGATTTAGCAGTCTAAGCCCATTCAAATACACAGAACAATGTTCAAAACCTCGCTAATATCTCATGTGTCCATCGTTACACCGAATACACTCAAAAATGCGACGTCGCATGCTTCTGACGTAACGACTGACGAAGCATTGAGCAAATTTGGGACGTTGTATACGTCAGGATGACCCTATCCAAAGTGTTCAGGTATGGAAAGCCTCGGCTGCCTTCTGTTGGCCTTTTACATTTTGTGCAGTACGCTTCCTAAGTTGTCCTGTGCATTTTCTAAGTTGTTATGTGCATTTAGTAAGTTGTTATGTGCATTTTAAATTTTAGTAAGTTGTTATGTGCATTTTCTAGGTTGTCATGTGCATTTTCTAAGTTGTCTTGTGCATTTCTAAGTTGTCATGTGCATTTTCCAAGTTGTTATGTGCATTTTCTAAGTTGTTATGTGCATTTCGTAGGTTTTTATGTGCATATTCTAAGTTGTCTTGTGCATTTTCTAAGTTGTTATGTGCATTTCGTAAGTTGTTATGTGCATTTTCCAAGTTGTTATGTACATTTAGTAAGTTGTTATGTGCATTTCGTAGGTTGTTATGTGCATATTCTAAGTTGTCTTGTGCATTTTCTAAGTTGTTATGTGCGTTTCATAAGTTGTTATGTACATTTATTAAGTTGTTATGTGCATTTCGTAGGTTGTTATGTGCATATTCTAAGTTGTCATGTGCATTTTCTAAGTTGTTATGTGCATTTCGTAAGTTGTTATGTGCATTTCGTAGGTTGTTATGTGCATATTCTAAGTTGTCTTGTGCATTTTCTAAGTTGTTATGTGCATTTCGTAAGTTGTTATGTGCATTTTCCAAGTTGTTATGTACATTTAGTAAGTTGTTATGTGCATTTCGTAGGTTGTTATGTGCATATTCTAAGTTGTCTTGTGCATTTTCTAAGTTGTTATGTGCGTTTCATAAGTTGTTATGTACATTTAGTAAGTTGTTATGTGCATTTCGTAGGTTGTTATGTGCATATTCTAAGTTGTCTTGTGCATTTTCTAAGTTGTTATGTGCATTTCGTAGGTTGTTATGTGCATTTCGTAGGTTTTTATGTGCATATTCTAAGTTGTCTTGTGCATTTTCTAAGTTGTTATGTGCATTTTCTAAGTTGTCATGTGCATTTCATAAGTTGTTATGTACATTTCGTAAGTTGTCTTGTGCAAACTACAAGTCGTCGTTAAGTAGACTTTTTATCGGAATAAGTTTTGAAGGAAACACCGGTAGAAATAGCGGCTCCAGGAGCGGACGCTATGCTCTGCCTAGATAAAAGAAATTGGGCTAGGTACATTATACAATAAATTCTTAGAACATAAAACTGATTTCAAAATGTGTAAGGGATTGTCTGACGTGGAGTTAATAAATCTTGGTTTGAAAAAAAATTAAAAAAATGTTATTTGTTTGTCTTTGTGTGTAGTCCTAAGGTTTTTAACCAATAGGACGTCCTAAAGGTATAGGTAAAGGTATGGACTTCACGTGTTATTTGTTGAAAACAAACATATTTTAAATACGCTGGGACTTTTTTCAGGAAAACTTAAAATATGTTTGTTTTCAACAAACAGCACGTTAATATTACTTTTATTTAAATATATTTTTCAATTTATTATTATTATTATTTGTTAGTTCCCACACTGATGGGTAGGGGCTACGTGAGGTCGTCTTCTCCCTCCTCCCTCCCCCATTTCTCCCTTCTCCCTCCCTTATCCCCCTTCTCCGCCCCCTTTTCTCTCTTCTCTCTCAGAGTACTGATAAACAAGGGACAAAATCCATAAACGTATCTATCGTGGAGACAGAACGTGTACGGCAGACAAGATAATGGTCAACTATGGATTTTGATAGGATATAGACTGTTTTACCCAAAACGACTCTCAAACTATGATAATTCATCTTCTTTTTTTTACAAACTTGCTATTTTAACAACCTCACGCCCCTTTCTCTCCCGACTCCCGTCCTCTTGTCTTCCGACCCCTACCCTTGTCTCCCGGTCCCGCCCCTTATCTTCCGTACCCACGGCCACCTGTACCACTAGCGGATCCAGGGGGGGGCGCACCCGGCGCGCGCCCCCCCTAAAAATTCCGGATCATACATGTATGTCCATTTTACTGTAGATAAAATATCAAATACGCCCTCAGTATAAAAAAAATTCTCGCTCGCTTCGCTCGCTCGACGCATAATGGCTAATAAGTGGTTTAATTAACACATTGTTAAATCCGTTTATTTGAAAACGGACTTCTTTTATTCATACATGTATGTCCATGTTATTGTAGATAACATATCAAACAATTTCGTTGCACGCCCTGAGTATAAAAAAATTTCTCACTCACTTCGCTCGCTTGACGCATAATGGCTAATGAGTGGTTTAATTAACACATTGTTAAATTCTTTTATTTGAAAACGGACTTTCGTTATTCATATGTGTATGTCCATGTTACTGTAGATAAAACATCAAACAATTTAGATGGACGCCCTCAGTATAATTTTTGTTCTCGCTCGCTTCGCTCGCTCGACGCATAATGCCTAATAAGTGGTTTAATTAACACATTGTTAAATCCTTTTATTTGAAAACGGACTTTTTTACCCTATAAATGCACTACCGCAAACGTTTTATGAGGCTAGAGACGGACCCGAAAATTGACCAAAATATTACGCCCCCCCTAAGCTGAAATCCTGGATCCGCCCCTGTGTACCACACCTCCTGATACTGCCACCTGTGATCTATTGTTTTTAGACCAAGATTTATTAACTCCACGTCAGACAATCCCTTACACATTTTGAAATCAATTTTCTGTTCTAAGAATTTATTGTATAATGTCCCTAACCCAATTTTGTTAAAGTATGCAGAGCATAACGTTCGCTCCTGGAGCCGCCATTTCTACCGGTGTTTCCTTCAAAACCTATTCCGATAAAAAGTCTACTTAATGACGACTTGTAGTTTGCACAAGACAACTTAGGAAATGCACATAACAACTTACTAAATGTACATAACAACTTACTAAATGCACATAACAACTTAGGAAATGCACAGGACAACTTAGAAAATGCACATAACAACTTACGAAATGCACATAACAACTTACGAAATGCACATCACAACTTAGAAAATGCACATAACAAATTAGAAAATGCACAAAACGACGTACAAAGCGTACTGCACAAAATGCAAAAGGCCAACAGAAGGCAGCCGAGGCTTTCCATATTCAGGGCCTTGCAGCAGTACTTGTCCGCGAATGGAACACATTACCTCCAGAATTCGTCAATCGTTACGTCAGAAGCATGCGACGTCGCATTCTTGCGTGTATTCGGTGTAACGGTGGACACATGAGATATTAGCGAGGTTTTGAATATTTTTCTGTGTATTTGAATCGACTAAGACTGCTGAATCTGTGTTATTGTCTTACCTTTACAGTTGTTCAGTTTTGTGAATTTCGTTTTGACACCTGTGTTTTTAAACTGTGATTATTTTTTTTATTATTCGGTAGGCTATATTTCGATGAAAATTTGTGTGAACATCAAAGATGTTATTAAAAGAAAATCATGCTACAATTGTTAGTTCTTTCTTACTGTCTCCGATTTTGCAGGAAAACAAAGCGGATACTTTTTATTTTTGCTGAGTATAGGTTTGCTAAAAGCCATGGGTGATGCTCTTTATAACACAAATACTGATACCCAACCTGGAAGTATAAGGTGGATCTATAACGGCTTCTTTTCCAACGCAAATTTACAAGATTTTTGGCTTGATATTGTAATTAAATTAATTAAGACCAGTCTCTTAATTAATCTGGAAAATTATATATTTTTTTATCGAAATATCTTTTTATGTTTTAGTTGATATTTATCATACGAATTACAGTACATTACAGTTTAATTAATGTACACTTGTATAATAAAGACCACCGACTTAATAACTATATTAATATGTATGTGCAAAGAGGTGACAACATGCAATGCATTCATTTCATGGAAGAAGTAAATTTTGTTATATTGTAACGCAGCAAAAAAAAAGAAAAAAAAGAAACCCTACTCTCTTTCTCTTGTAGAACTCGTGCAAGTATGGAAGAATACATTTAAGAAATAAAAATCGGACGCACGCACTAACGAACTGACACACATACGCCCGGACGACAAGTCCGATATAGCGGACCAGTTTTTATTAATATCAAGCATCTGGCCAAGATTAGTAAGAGTGTTCTCAAGACAGAATACGGCGTTTTTCAACAAATCAAGTGACATTACTCTGGTGTTTCTAATCCAATTATTGTTTACTTTCGAAATTGTCCGAGCTCATCGTTTTTGCCTAGTTATTGTTCGGGGCGCTTGTTTCAGCCAAAGTTTTTTCTGCAGTAGCTTGAGCAATTTAAATAATACATACATTAATTATATATCATTCGAACTGTTATTTTTAGTAGTAAATAACAAAATCTCGGTCTGAGGGTGTCTCGCCCACCGCGGCAAACCGCATGTTTCCACCAAAGACAACACTTCATATGACCAAGTATCAAACAAATAAAAGCGAAGTAATCATATGAAGTTAAGTTACTGAGGTTAAGTGGTTTAACCAGGGTGTAGTTTTGGGAAAATAATGCAAAATATTACCTTGACCTTGGTATTTTTTGTCGTTCAGCGATGTCCACCAATGCCAACAATACATATGACCCAGTATCAGACATAAAGTCAGGCAATCATAAAGTTAACTGAGGTTGTTACCAAACCAAGGTTGTTACTTAACTAAGGTTAAGTTTGGGGGAAATAACGCAACAAATGACCTTGACCTTGGTATCTTTTGTCATCCAGCGATGTCCACCAATGTCAACTAGAGCTGTCGCCTTTTAAGGTCGACAAGTATACCCCCACTACCAGTCTCCCCATTCCCCACCCTACTGCTTGAGTAAAGATTGAGTGGAATAGTATTTTCATGATCAGGTAATGGTGGCCTTGACCTTTGACCTACTGACCTCAAAACCAATAGGGTCATCTTTTTATCACAGGCAGTCCACCTATTAAATGTGATGATATTTGCTTCAAGGGGAGAGGAGTTATGGAGCGGACATTATTGTTCATTATCTGGTCCCGGTAACCTTGACCTTTGATCTACTGACCTCAAAATTAATAGGGGTCATCCTCTTACCACAGGCAGTTCACCTCTGGAGTTTCATGAGATTTGCTTCAGGAAGAGAGGAGTTATGGAGCAGACAAGGTTTTTCATTATTGGATGCCGGCGACCTTTACCTTTGACCTTATGAATCAAATGGTCATACTCTCACCACAGGCAGTTCACCTATGAAGTTTGCGTTGTAAACCTTCGCCTCTCACCGCTGCAGGTTTGAATCCCACTGGGAGTTCGACTTGAAAGTGAGATGTACAGTACTTATAGTGATATAGTTGATTAAAATGAGGCAATCACATAAAGTTAACTGAGGTAAAGTTACCTAACCAAGGTTAGGTTTTGGGAAAATAACGCAAAATATGACCTTGACCTTGTAATTTTTGTCGTTCAGCGATGTCCACCAATGCCAACCATACATATGACCAAGTATCAGACAAAGTTAGGCAATCACATACAGCTAACCGAGGTTAAATTACCTAACCAAGGTTAAGTTTTGGGAAAATAAAGCAAAATATAACCTTGACAATTTCGGCATTGCGTGATGTCGCTTGACCAACAAAGCATCCGACAAAGTTTCAGAAAAAATCGAGCAGCAGTTGTTGAGATAAAGTTGATTAAAATGTGGCCGCCGGAAACGGGCTATGTCTCGCTACCCACTATGTTGGTGAGACAAAAATACAGTAGTTTTGAAAATTGATTGAGAAATATTTTACAGCCCAAATGATTTTTGATGGGGCTTTTCCCGTGTGACTTCCTTGGTGGTGGGACAGCAGAAAACTAAGAAATTTCGAATAACTTCAGTTAGCCTTCATCTTTTGCTATAAAACGTTCAGAGTGTGTTAAGCTACGAATTTAAAACCAATTTGGGATACAAATTCTAAAAAAAAAAAATCGCATTTTTTATGCAGCATAATCCATCATGCACGACATTTTTATTTCTCAATCGATTTCGAAAAAGTAAGGTATTTATATTTACCACTAAAAATATCTGTTTCACCGATATGCCACTTATTTAGGTACTAGATGAACTTGTTCTAAAACACCCAAAAAAACCTTGGCTGAAAAAAGCGCAACAAACAAAAGTTCCCTACATATAACACAATTATAATATATATCACCATGTGAAGTCTCGATTATGATACAACCATGATACATATCCCTTGGGAGAAAGTGTCGATTTTGATGGATGGTTGGAGGTATTCAGTACTGGTTCTATCCAGGAATAAGAGGGTCTGCCTCAACCACTAAAAAATCGACAGTCAAATATGGCCTAACATGCTAAAGATGACGCAACACCATTAACAAGCAACCATACAAAACAATCATTCTTGAATGGAGAAACTTTCTGAATGGAGAAACTTTCTGAATGGAAAATCTCATTGGATGGAGAAACTCCTGGAATGGAGAAACCCAGTGAATGGAGAAACTCCTTGAATGGAGAAACTCATTGAATAGAGCAACTCCTGGAATGGAGAAACTCATTTGATGGAGAAACTCCTGGAACGGAGAAACTCATTAAATGGAGAAACTCCTTGAATGGAGCAACTCATTGAATGGAGAAACTCATGGAAAGGAGAAACTCCTTGAATGGAGAAACTCTTTGAATAAAGAAACTCTTGGAGAAGCTCCTGGAATGGAGAAACTCCTGGAATGGAGAAACTCCTGGAATGGAGAAATTGAATGGAGAAACTCACTGAAAACAGTACTTCTGGAATGGAAACTCCTGGAATGGAGAAACTCATTGAATGGAGAAACTCATTGAATGGAGAAACTTCGGAAATGGAGAAACTCAGTGAATGGAGAAATTCCTGGAATTGAGAAACTCATTGAATGGAGAAACTCTTGGAATGGGGAAATGCCTTGAATGGAGAAACATACTGAATGGGGAAACTCCTGGAATGGAGAAACTCATTGAATGGAGAAACTCCTGGAATGGACAAACTCACTGGATGGATAAACTCCTGGAATGGAGAAACTCTTTGAATGGAGAAACTCTTTGAATGAAAAAACCCTTGGAGAAACCCCTGGAATGGAGAATTTCAGTGAATGGAGAAACTCCTTGAATGGAGAAACTCATAGAATGGAGAAACTCATTGAATTCCTGGAATGGAGAAACTCCTGAAATGGAGAAACTCCTTGAATGGAGAAACTCCTGAAATGGAAAAAATTCCTTGATAACACAAACTGACACATTATTTAAATATTTTATTTATAATAAATAAAATACGTATTTATATCATATATGTTTCTTTTGTTTACATAAACATACATTTGAGCTTAACAAACAAATTTCAAATACACATTTTAAATTTTTCTCTTTATTTTAGTGTTCTTGTCTAAAAAGAGTAAACAATGGTCTAAGTGTTATTAAACCAATAACTATACATATTTATACAATAAACTGCATTTAATTTATAACAATGACATTAATAGCAACACATTATTCAGGTTATTTAGATGTGTCCCAGATACAGGGGGATACAGCAGAATTGTGGGGATCACTCGACCGTTACTACAGGATTAATTCCTCGGGTTCTTCAACATACCCAGAAAATAAGACTACAGCACAATGAACAGCCCGGTTAACATCCCCTACCAGCAGATGTAACAGTGGGAGAGACTTGCTCAAGTTCACAAATGCAATGTTCTGCAGTGGCGTCTCAAACTTTCCAACAACTTTCGGTCACGAGGCTAGCATGATAGGTGTTTGCGCACCTTTTGAAAATAAATTACCAAAACATCAACAAAGTAAAAACGATCTCATCACATATTTATATTAACAGATGAACGAAAGTCTATTTCTCTTGAAAACCTCTACCTGCTGTTTCCTCTGCTTCTTGTTTGTTCAGGAACTTACTTCTCCATTTCACCCCTTACTATTCCATTTCACCCTTACTTCTCCATTTCACCCCTCTTCTCCATTTCACCCCTTACTTCTCCATTTCACCACTCTTCTCCATTTCACCCCTTACTTCTCCATTTCACCCCTTACTTCTCCATTTCACTCCTTATTTCTCCATTTTCCCCACTTCTCATATTCTGTGTCACACTCTTCTTCAATAATAATTAAGTTATCTGATTTTTAATATGTATTACTTTATGTGTTACATCAAGTATCCTCAAACAAGATAGTATTCTTCTAAAAAAACAAACACTTGTCAATACCCAATCTACTTGTCCATGGCAATATGGCAATAGGGTAACATGACAGGTTTAATTTACTTGCACAGGAATTACCAAAATATTGCTAATATGTGTTATCTCCTTCTACATTTCCATATTTGATGAGTTTTATAGTTCAATTTTAGTTGATCATGGAGAATCCATCTGTAACTATGGCAATTTTTCTCATGACAATTGAAATAAATTTTATAGTCTCAACAGCTAAGGTCATTTGGTGACTTTTCCAGTTCCTACTGGTAGAGGAAGACCCCATAAGCCCCTCTGTGCAATTTTCGTGCATGGACGGGCACCTGGGAAGAACATCGACATTCCGAAAGCCAGCTGGATAGCTTCCTCCCATAAAGATTCCTAGGTCCATGAGGGATTGAACCAACAGCGGTGCGAGGCAAGTGATTTCAAGTCAGAGACTCTAACCACTCTGCCACAGGCGACCACCTCTCATGACAAATTTTCATAACAATTCCAAGATGGCACCACAGGTAAATGTCTGGGTAAGTGCCTTGATATTGTATACATTTGATAAATTCAAAATCGCAAGATGACAAAAGTAAATATAACTGCCATAGTTTCATCATGATACAGAGCCCATGATGTCAATGATACAAGATGGCATCAGAAAGCCAGCGTTCCATGGTGGTCAAGTTTGCGTCTTCCAATAACCAGATCACAATAAGCACAAGGTTGGTTCCAGGTCGAGCTCATGAAAAATGGAATCCTTCAGAGTTGAAACAGTTCAGCAGGCTGTGAAGTAGATATACATTGTATGTAGGTATACGTAACACAAATGAAATCAAATTTATACAAATGTTTAAAAATTGTTCAACCGTAATAAATAAAGTTCAAGCATTTTGAAACAACTTTATTGTAAGTGGCTACAGAACAAGCGCATCTGGAAAAGAGGGAAAATTAAAACTAAACATAAGCAGGTTTTTTTTTTTTTATTGTTTTTCTTTACTTATTTATGGAAAAAAAGGCTTATGGTCCACAAATGTCCAAATACCTAAAAAATCTAATACAGGAAAACAATGACATTTTACTTACTACGTACTTCAATTTTAATACATATCAAAAATAGTTTTTTGACACATAATACTCAAAAAGCAAAATCTTGCATTATGTTACAGAAATAATAATTTTGCATTAGGATTCTGCATTAAGCTCCCTTTCCATCATTGCTTCCCCAATATGTTTAGCTACCCGTCCATCACTGCTTCCCCCCGACACATTTAGCTACCCTCCATCGTTGCTTCCCAGATACATTTAGCTACCCTTTCATCATTGCTTCCCCAATATGTTTAGTTACCCATCCATCACTGCTTCCCAGATACATTCAGCTACAATTCCATCAATGCTTCCCAGGTATGTTTAGCTACCCATCCATCACTGCTTTCCAGATACATTTAGCTACCCTTCCATCGCAATATGTTTAGCTACCCGTCCATCAATGATTCACCAATATGTTTAGGTACCCATCAATCACTGCTTCCCAGATACATTCAGCTATCCTTCCATCAATGCTTCCCAGATATGTTTAGCTACCCTTCCATCATTGTTTCCAGATATGTTTAACTACCCTTCTTCCATTGTTGCTTCCAAGGTACATTTAGCTACACTGCCATCACTGCTTCCCAGATGCCCTTCCACCATCCAGATACTTTTAGCTACTCTTCCATCACTGCTTCCCAGGTACATTTAGCTACCCTGCCATCACTGCTTCCCAGGTACATTTAGCTACCCTGCCATCACTGCTGCCCAGGTACATTTAGCTACCCTGCCATCACTGCTTCCCAGGTACATTTAGCTACCCTGCCATCACTGCTTTCCCAGATACCCTTCCACCATCCAGATACTTTTAGCTACTCTTCCATCATTGCTTTCCCCGAAACGTTTAGCTACCCTTCCATCATTGATTCACCAATATGTTTAGGTACCTTTCCATCATTGCTTCCCAGATACTTTTAGCTACTCTTCCATCATTGCTTTCCCAGATACGTTTAGCTACCCTTCCATCATTGATTCACCAATATGTTTAGGTACCTTTCCATCATTGCTTCCAAGATACGTTTAGCTACCCTTCCATCATTGATTCACCAATATGTTTAGGTACCTTTCCATCATTGCTTCCCAGATACGTTTAGCTACCCTTCCAACATTGCTTCCCAGATACATTTACCTACCCTTCCATCATTGCTTCCCAGATACATTTAGCTACCCTTCCATCATTGATTCACCAATATGTTTAGGTACCTTTCCATCATTGCTTCCCAGATACGTTTAGCTACCCTTCCATCATTGATTCACCAATATGTTTACGTACCTTTCCATCATTGCTTCCCAGATACGTTTAGCTACCCTTCCATCATTGATTCACCAATATGTTTAGGTACCTTTCCATCATTGCTTCCCAGATACGTTTAGCTACCCTTCCATCATTGCTTCCCAGATGCATTTAGCTACCCTCCCATCATTGCTTCCCAGATACGTTTAGCTACCCTTCACTCATTGATTCACCAATATGTTTAGGTACCTTTCCATCATTGCTTCCCAGATACTACCCTGCCATCATTGCTTCCCAGATACATTTAGCTACCCTGACATCATTGCTTCCCAGATACATTTAGCTACCCTGCCATCATTGCTTCCCAGATACATTTAATTACCTTCCATCATTGCTTCCCAGATACATTTAGCTACCCTGCCATCATTGCTTCCCAGATACATTTAGCTACCCTGCCATCACTGCTGCCCAGATACATTTAGCTACCCTTCCATCATTGCTTCCAGATACATTTAGCTACCCTGCCATCATTGCTTCCCAGGTACGTTTAGCTACCCTGCCATCATTGCTTCCCAGATACATTTAGCTACCCTGCCATCATTGCTTCCCAGATACATTTAGCTACCCTGCCATCATTGCTTCCCAGATACATTTAGCTACCCTGCCATCATTGCTTCCCAGATACATTTAGCTACCCTTCCATCATTGCTTCCAGATACATTTAGCTACCCTGCCATCATTGCTTCCCAGAAGCATTCATTTCTTTCTCCATAAACTCTTACCTCAGGAAATCGTCGATGTCCATAGTGCGTGCTCTCTTCTGATCAAACCCATTCGTCTCTAACAAACCCACTACTTTTGTCTTTACATCAAAATCTGCTGGTATCGGCTGGAACAAAATCAGAATTTGAAATACAGTAACAAAACGACAAAACTTTGACATAAAGTAACATATTTCACAAAAACATAAAAAAAAAAAAAAAAAAAATCATACCCAAATTTTCAGTGGATATGGGCCATTGACCAATGACAGAAAGTTATTGTAAAATAGCATACTTGCAGTCAAACTTTTAACATTACAGTTTTATCTATTCTATACCAAATTACATTTTTGTCAATGTTGCATTATATGTTTATCTTTTCTTCTTTCTTTTTACAAGGATGTATATTTGTCTGTTTTATACAACATAACATTTATGTCTACACCATTATAATTTATTTATTTTACTAAGCAGTTTTACATATTGTGAGTGAATAGTATCTTTTCTTATCTCTAGATTTTTAAACACCTCATTTTCTGGTTACCGGTTCACTGCATTAGAATGTGCAGATCTATTTCTGTGGACCGTTCTCTAACTGTGGGGGATTGTACCTTAATTGTGGGGGACTGTTCCGTAACTGTGGGGAAAGTTTTCATGTGAAAGGCACATTAACATAGTAGTATTCTCTACCCCAGTCTGTTCCATACAATCCGAGGGATGGTGTTGACCCTTTCCACTTCAAAACAAGTTGAACATCTTTTTTAAAAAGAAAATTGGTCTTTGGCTTACCTTATTTATTTTTTAGAGTTATTCTTTCTTCTCAAATATCTTCTTTTTTTTCTTTTTTTTTTTAATTAACTGATCTGAAAACTTCTGTTTTGTTTAACTTTTAGCATGAAGAGATGAACATATTATTTAAACCTGTATAAGAGGACAATATGTGAAGATATGTTCGGTGTGATAATATAGGGAGATATTACTATAGGTTATTGAATTTGTATGGCAAAATATCACTTGGAATGAGTTGTTTTAGCAAAGAACGACAAGGTTGCTTCCTGCGCCAAAACAATGAGTCCCAAAGTAATATTTTGCCATACAAATTTAATAACCTATAGTATTATCTCCCTATATTATCACACCGAACAATCTTGACATATTGTCCTCTAATACAGGTTTAAATATGTTCATCTCTTCATGACCGACATAAATTGTGGTTGTTATTTTCATCATAATTGTGTTATTTCCATAGCATTGGATAGAAATTCATATCTTGCCTTTTATTTTCATCTTGTGCTGAGGATTATTTGGCACAAAATGGTCAATGTATGACGTTGACTGATGTCATTCAAAACGTCAAGCGATCTCTGAAGATCTCTGAAGATTTCTTACTATTTGTTAGTGTTAAAATCAGTAGGTGAATGACAATTCAATTATTTCGTCAACTTTTTCACAGAACCTTGGAAAACCATGTTTTCATGTTGACACTAGGCCATTTTCGTCACTTTCCTTACATGTGAAAGTAGCTTCTTATATTTATTCCTTGTCAATGTTCAGTATCATAGAATACTAAATGATCAGACGATTGCAAAGTAAACTGGACAATATGAAAGTATACAATATAGGTGGAAATTGTCAAGATCGCTGCGTGTGATAATATAGGTGGAAATTGTCAAGATTGCCGTCAGGATTGCCGTGTGATAATATAGGTGGAAATTGTCAAGATTGCCATGTGTGATAAAATAGGTGGACATTTTCAAGACTGCCATGTGTGATAATATAGGTGGAAATTTTCAAGATTGCTATGTGTGATAATATAGGTGGAAACTGTCAAGATTGCCATGTGTGATAATATAGGTGGAAATTGTTAAGATTGCCATGTGTGATAATATAGGTGGACATTTTTTCAAGATTGCCGTGTGTGATAATATAGGTGGACATTTTCAAGATTGCCATGTGTGATAATATAGGTGGACATTTTCAAGATTGCCATGTGTTATAATATAGGTGGACATTTTCAAGATTGCCGTGTGTGCCTCGTGAATACTACTACTTTAGTGATACGGTACTTACAATATTCTGTACTGAACAATGTACTTTATAATTCTTTTCCATCAAACCTAATACTTTGGTAAATCTGAAATACAAATGAAAGTATTCCCCAAAATTAACAGTCATACATAGTAAATGATGTACATGCACAAGTGATGTGGACTCAGACTTACGTCAGAAAATGGCATTTCATTTTCATGCATGAACACAATTTTTAAATCTTACCTAGTGTACAGAGAATGACTTTTCATTAGCAAAAGTATTTGATAATCAAAATAGTTCTAACTTTGCAGAAATTGATTCCTTTTTAACTCTTCTAATAAAAGAAATAATTTCTAAATTGTTTTTAACAACCAGTTTTAAGCAAGTGCCTGAAACATAATGTGGTCGGTTAAATCAATGATAACAAAGTCTGCTGTCAACATAGAAACTTCAAACAAATGACCCATATCTCACAAATAAATTATACATTCATAAACAAGTTGCAATTATTCACCTATCCCATTAATTATGTGAAAACTTACTTAAACGATGCACCAATTGTCTTATTTTTTCTTGAAAAACATATTCGTACCAAGCCATCCCACTCCTATGTAAAAAGAAGTACACATATTACTAAAACAAGTACACAAATTACTGATACAATGTAACATGTACACATATTACAAAAACAAGTACACAAATTACTGAAACAAGTACACATATTACTAAAACATGTACACAAATAACTGAAACAAGTACACAAATTACTGAAACAAGTACACATATTACTAAAACAAGTACACAGATTAGTATCAGTGATACAAAGCAGCATTTATATCCCACTTCACTGACCTGCAACATCTGCCAGAATATAGTAATTATAACAAACATTTAAAACCTTAAAAGTATCAAATTTACATTCATTCTTTATTGACTTAAATCAATATTTTGTGAAAATATTATCATGTTTGCAATAACGCTTTATAAACTAAATCTGAATCAGCAGGATACTCCCATCCTTCATATTGAAGATCATAGGGAGGTGCGTTTATTGTGGTGGAGGAAACATCGTCCATATTTCCTGGGTCATAACCAGTACTCAACCCTCCAACCTCTGCAAACGTACTGACAAAGACTTTTTCACAAACCAACACATTTTTGACTCTGACCAAAGATCCGAAGTCACAACCCTGTGTTGATAGTGGTGAAAGGCGATATTGTCATAGTCAGCATGCTAGACCACGAGGCTCTTTTGATTATATAATTATAAAACCCAAATTTAAGTTTAAATAAAAAAGGTAAGTTTAAAACAAATATGTTAAAATATCCAAAAGATTACTGGTAAACATTGCTAGAGCTCCTCTAAGTATGGATGATTTAGCTGTCACAGACAGCGCATCATAGTTCTTACAGTCCAATATTCTGTTTTGGTTACATAAACTGGTAGTTCAACATCATATTCATGTATTGGACAGAGCATTATTTCCAACTGTGGCAAACAAGATCTCATTATGGTAGACTACCAGAGCTGTAGATAAGCTGAGTTTTTGAGTATTTTATTCAGACTTTTTTTTACAAAAACCCTCTGTTTTTCGTGAGTATTATAGGTTTTGTCCTGTGGAACAGTTTATTCCATATTTACATGATGAAAATTGTTACAATCATGTGTCTAATATTAAGGTCATACAGTGATTCTTTTGTTTTTACTTAACTTCCATTTAATCAAAATAGTTGTTTCTTTTAAAACGTATTAATTCACATCCATTTTGGAAGCATGAACTATTTAAAGCAACTGTTTATATGAACAAGTTCCCTTTACTCGTTCATGTTGAATCTGATGAGTAAATACTCATTGCAGTCAATAATTATCTACAGCTCTGATGGTAGGTAATATTTTTATGGTAGATAGTCTCGTACAAGCGTACAACATGTAGCTGATTACAAATTAGAAAAAATGTCCCCGACCTGCATTTTGGACAGTTAGCAGTAAGTATTATTTTTTAGCTTTATGTAACAGCAAGCAGTTGTAACAGTAACTGAATAACAGGCTGAAGATGTAGAGCTTTTGGTAACTTAGCAGCATACATTTGAAATAATCTCGTTTGAAATATGTCAGTTGTTAACATGAGTTTAAACTTTGGACAGCAACTCTGAAAGGTATTTTGCATAAGATTTACAGCTCTATTTGACCAAAACAGTATATTACCATGGTGGATCAAAAGTGATACAACAAAAGCTCACTATGGTTTTCAAGAATGTTACACAGATATATGACAATTCGCCCAAAGACTGCTGATACCACTGCTGATGAAAGTAAGTTGTTAAACATATTATAACGGCACTATGACAAATGACAGCACTTAAACAGTACATCAATATTTGTGATGTAAATACCTGAAAGTTGATGGGAGGTGGCGGATTTCTTGGTTCTATTCGTACTACACTCGATTCTACTTTAGGAGGTGGACGGAAATTATTTTTACCAACCTACAACAAACATTTAATGATAAATCAGAAATTAGCACTTGAAAATATGATAATGGGGGCTGGACTTAAAAATAAAAAGGTCAATGATGCTTAAATGGAAGTTTGTAAACATTTTAGCAACTAAAAACAATCGAGTTTGCCGTTCGCGGAGATGACATTTAAGTGCATTTGTTTAAAAACAAAACGCCATTCTATTAAAAACCCAAGAGGGCCTGTGGATGCTCTACTGCTCTATCAAGTGCTGTCGACATAAAATTCCCATCGGTAGTTTTTTAAAACATTACAAAAACAACAGGGATAGGATGGCCTTAGATCGCTCAACTGGTCATCATGGGCAATAAGTCTGCTGTGTCTAGTCTGGCATGGACATTTTTTAATTTGTCCCACTTTCTTCTATGAATGAAATTTCATAAAAATGGGTGTGGGTGTGGGGGGTATATTAACATTCTAAACAAACAAGAGCTGTCGGAGAACAGCGCAGCTCGACTATTCGATTTTTCAGAGAATAATAAATTTATAGCTAGTATATACCATCAGAAAACAAGGCTACAACAATGTGGGGTGGGGTTGGGAGCACAACATAACTATGTGTAAGAACTGACCAAAACTACACAGAAAAAATAAAAAAAAAGTAAAAAATTCGATTTTCAAGTGGGTGTGGGGTGTGGGGTGTGGGGTGTGGGGGTGGAGCGGGGGTGAGAGACGGTTGGGGTGGGGTGGGGGCGGGGGTTGGGGGGGAGGGCAACATATATGTGTAAGAATTGACTAAAACAACAAAGAAATATGTAAAAAAAAAAAAAAAAGTTTCAAGTCGGGGGGGGGGGGGGGGGGGGGGGGGAGGGGAGAGAGGCAGGGGGGGGGAGGGGGGGCAACATATATGTGTAAGAATTGACTAAAACAACACAAAAATATGTAAAAAAATAAAAATATATAAAAAATAAAAAAAGGGGGGGGGGGAGCCCATGACCCAATATGGGTGAAGTAATAAGATGCATAATGCTATGACAAATCCCAAACCAAAATTATAGATATATAAATGCTTACATGCAAACCTAGATCTGCCTTTATTGCACATTTTATGGGCCATCACAATTTGGGTTCCATGGGAGCCCAGAATTTGCAAAGACAAAATTACTTATCCAACCCTTTACAACAAACTATAAGGAAACCAATTCCAAAATTTAGTTCAGCTAGGACAAGAAATGTAAGAGATATAGACCTGTAAACACAGCTTACACGCAAAATTTGATGTGAAACAGACATATTTTAATGGCTATCAGAATTTGGGTTCCATGGGAGCCCAGGGGTTACGGGAACCAAAATTGCTTATGCAGCCCTTAAGATAATGCTATAAGGAAGCCCATGGCCAAATTTGGTTGTGCTAGGGTAAGAATTGTAAGAGACATAGACCTGTAAACAGACATATTTTAATGGCTATCAGAATTTGGGTTCCATGGGAGCCCAGGGGTTACGGGAACCAAAATTGCTTATGCAGCCCTTAAGATAATGCTATAAGGAAGCCCATGGCCAAATTTGGTTGTGCTAGGATAAGAAATGTAAGAGATATAGACTTGTAAACACAGCTTACACGCAAACCTTGATGTGGGACGCCGACGCCGTTGTGATAACATAAGCTCTCTTATTCTTCGAATAGTCGAGCTAATATGGTGAAGATCAGATAAAAATGAAGTAACTACAGATTTAACAAAGGAAAATACAATATAGCAGGCCAAAACCTGCCATTACTAACTAGATCTAGCTGGTTTTCGAACTTGTCCAAAATTTCATTTGATATACCATGCTTTGCACTCCTAGACATCATACTGAGGCTTCCTGCCAAATTTTGTAGAAATCCAAGAAGCCGTTTAGGTATTTAAAAAAAAAACGGGGCAAAAAAAATGCAATAGGCACAGCAATGCTTCCTGCTAACACGGCGTTAACATTAGGTCTAGTGCATACAGTTTGTGAAAAAGTGATCTAAACGCAAAAGTTGAACCTAAAAATTATTAAGTTATCTGCCCTTTGCTTGGAGGGTCAAGGTCACTTCAACATTTGCTGACAAGAAATTTAAAGTAAAAATGTCAAAGTGCCATAACTCCGTCATTAATCAGCAAACAGGAACAAAAGCGCGATATGCACAATTAGACATCTTACCGATGCTTCCTGCCAAGTTTCGTCGAAATCCAAAATGGCATTTAGGAGGTGTAGCACCGACAAGAAATTTGAAAAAAAAACGGGGGGAAAACTTAGCTGATATTGGTCCGATCTGGTTGGTTTTCGAACTTGTGCGAGCTTTCATTGATATTAACAATCTGGTAAGATCCGATGAAAAATGAAGGCCTTTGGCCAGTAGAGCTAAAAATCTTCAGCTCCAAAAAGTAGGTCAAGGTCATAGTGATATCCAGGCATCCAAAAAAAAGATGCACTACCGAAGACACAACTATGTCAAAATAGAATATGTTTTCTTCTAAAGATTAAGCTATAAATTAGGTTTAAAACATCTAGTGCATAATTCTAGTTCATGAGAAAGTGATGTAAATGTAACAAGTTATCTGCCCTTTGCTTGGATGGTGAAGGTCACATCCACTTTTGCTTTGTCATGTTGCAATGTACCACTCAAATATAAGCAAAGTTAGAAAGGTCTAAGTGCATAAAGTTTGTGAAAAAGTGACTTAAACGCCAAAGCTGAAGGTAAAATTTATAAGGTTATCTGCCCTTGCTTGGAGGGTCAAGGTCACTTCCACATTTGCTTTGACACGTTGCAATGTACCACTCAAGAAACAACTATAAGCAAAGTTTTAAAGGTAGTGCATACAGTTTGTGAAAAAGTGACCTAAACGCAAAAGTTGAACCTAAAAATTATTAAGTTATCTGCCCTTTGATTGGAGGGTCAAGGTCACTTCAACTTTGCTTTGTCACGTTGCCATGTACCACCCAAGATACAATTATAAGCAAAGTTTGAAAGGTCTAGTGCATACAGTTTGTGAAAAAGTGACCTAAACACAAAACTTGAACCTAAAAATTTGCAAGTTATCTGCCCTTTGCTTGGAGGGTCAAGGTCACTTCCACATTTGCTTTGTCACGTTGTGATGTATCACCCATGATACAACTATAAGCAAAGTTTGAAAGGTCTAGTGCATAAAGTTTGTGAGAAAATGACCTAAACGCAAAACTTGAATGTTGCCGCCGCTGCCGCCGGAAAAGCAACACCTATGTCTCTTTTTTTCTTCGAAAAGGCGAGACAAAAAGGACATGTTTATAATGCAAAAGGTATTTTGTAAATGAATTTAATACAAGTAATGAACAGAATGTTTTAAACCGTTCAAATTCATAAATTGACGAGAGAAGGGAGGGATAATTTTTTCAATGAATAACTCATAATTAACAAACGATGTCAAATGATAGCAAGAATCTTACATTCGTGTAAGACATGTATGAATAAAATGAAACTTGCTGAATAATCTGAATAAGCTCATATATTTATAAAAAAGATTTGTTTCAAGTTTTATTTGAAACGAACACTCGTGTGAGATCTTTATTTATGCTTTTCATAAGGTGTGGTCATTTGTTTTAATGTGCTCATTCTTCTTTTTTGTTCGCCCGATAAACAGACAGGACTGATGAACAGATGACACCTACTTTCATTAAATGGTCCACCCGGGCAAGAAGCTGTGTATTGACGGACAGCCTACAGTAAAGTTTATCCCCAGGCTTTGCTACCAATCTCTGGGCAAACTCTCGCTGGAACATCAATACTGCACACCTGAAATGTTACAATTATTTACAATATATATATATATGACATTTATAGTTTAATACTCAACACAATCAAATACTATTTACTTCTACTTTTCATGACCATTGAAAGTCCTGACATATTGATACAGGAAGCAACTGTAATTTTCTGTAAAGTATTGTGTACATTGAACAGACAATTACTTAATTTTAAATCAGGATTCATAATCTTGGCATATATCCTGCCATTACACGTTTTTGATGTTCTTCTGCTTATGACGATCTCCGTTAATATCATTTTATATCAGATTGTGCAGTTTTGTCTCCAAACATAAGGAAATACATTCCTTTAAACAACTTATTATTACATAACTTAACATTTCACTCATTCAAAACAATGTTGTTCCCATCATAAAGTAAAAATGTGTGACCTTGATAACACAAGACAACAGTGACCCCTGTGTGTGAATTACGCTAAACAAGTCACCCAAAAAGGAGATAATTTTGTAGAAAACATTATCATAAAAACGCCATACCTGAAGAATGGTCTGTGGAGAAGTAACTTGAAAACAAAAGGTGATGATATCTGAAATGATAAATAAATAGTAATATTCTGAATTAGAAACAAATGGGGATGCTATATTAAGTTAAGAAACAAATGGTGACGCTATCCTGAATCAAAAACAAACTGGTAAAGATATATGAAACTTGTTGAGGCCACAAGAAAGTGTGACGGACGGATGGACAGATAAACTCTATCACTATGTCCCTCTGCTATTCTTCATAAAGGCAGGGGACAGTTAGAAACAAGTGGGGATGAAACCATGTATTAGAAACAAATGGTGATATGTGAATTAGAATGAATAAATGAATGGTGTTTTAGGGCATGTCCACACATAAATAGGTCATATTGTGTGCAACAATTTATGAAATTAGAAATAAAATGGTGATGATATATAACGTATTAAAGTAACAAATGGTGATGATATATAACGTATTAAAGTAACAAATGGTGATGATACATGGAAATAGTAATGTTGCCACAAGTTGTAAATAGAGCAACATTAATGTTGATCTATTTCACTTGATATGCCAATTTGTCAAGTTAGCCCAGTGGATAGTTCTGAATCAGGAGATTAAAGGTTTGAGATTTTCTAGTGCCACGTGGTTGTCCTTGGACAAGAACGTTTTCCTATCCTCACCCATCAGATGGGAATGTATACAGGATGATCCCATGTATCTGAGTCTATGATTCTATCTTTTTAGCATGTTAAAAAACCATAGGCATATATCCAATAGTAAGACTCAGAGTAGGGCAATGAAGGAATACCATTACCTGATATGGCAAGTTATAACTGAAATATATATTTATGTTAGTTATCACATTATTTGATAAGATGAGTTGTAAATGAAACAACATAAATGTTAGTTGTCATATTACCTGATATGGCAAGAAACAACATAATTGTTGGTAATCACATTACCAAACATAGCCAGAGGTAAGTTCACTAAATGAAACACAATTTATATTGTTCGTCACTTTACTTAATAGGGCAAGTTGTAAATGAAACAACAGTATTGATGGTTGTGACGTTACCTGATATGGCAAGTTGGCAACACAGACATCAAAGAAGGGAAGATCGGTCTTGAGGACATCACCCACTATTATATGCAACTTGCTCTGTTGAGGGCTGATATAGAATATAAAAGACCATAAAATAATTATAAAAACAACATCAATTTTTGCAGAATGTAAAACTTGTTATTTGACTATTACTATTTTGTTTTCGAAGACACGCTGAATTTCCTGTCTTTTTTTTAAGAATTAAATTAACATTTCATCAGATTATGAAAAACATTATGGTAGTTCAAAGCGTACGGTTAGTTAGTCTAAAGAAACTCACGTGCCCATTACTCGCTTCTGTAGTTCAGCCACCAATCTGGGATCTATTTCACATGCATTCACCTGAAATGTTCAGTCAGTAATTTATTGTTTAGAAGTTAACAAGTACCTAAAGGGTATAGGAAAGAGGATATACAAAACAAGTTAAATTGGTTTACATATCCTCGACCTCTTAGTTTACGACCACTTAACGACAGTTGGCTACATATATCAGTAATGCATTATATATTTTGACATAATATGATGTTACTTTTTTTGTTAGCTAATCTAAAGTATTCAAACATTAACAAAAACTACCACGGCTTTGATTAAATTTTGTTCATTTTCCATCCGATAACATTTGTAAATGGATGACCTCAACTTGATTGTTTCCAGTGAACGGCATGTGTTTACGTTCGCCTTATTTACCATAGCTTTTATCCCGAGATGCAGTATTTTCATACAGGCAATTTATGCAAATGTGTTGACCAAAATTCACACAAGCTGACACATAAAAAAAATGCAACTATTTTTTTTAACTTAACAAGAAGCAACAAAGCCGTACTTATTTTTTATAAAAAAATATAAATAAATGTCTACACTCATCATCCTAAAATCGATTTTTTTAATACTGTGGACTTTTAAAATTATTGTCTTCTGCTGTTTTCAAAACATGTAAGTCTGCTTGTCAGGAATTTAGGTCACATGTCACGTAGGAAATGTACTAACATAACAATTACCAGATGTTTTTAACACAAACACCGATATTGCTGCATGTTTTATGCAGGGACCTCGTCCTTGATATTACCCATTTACCCATTTACTACTTCTCATTTTACGAGTAAATAAAACTTAAATTATCACTACATCATAAAATATTTTATTTTGTTTAAGTCTGATTTAAAATGGGATGCATTTTTAATAACGAAAACTGATAAAGAGATTATCTAGGAAAATTATCCGTAGCCTTAAAAATAAATATTTGTAAGTGTTTTCTGTTGTTCTAAAGAACAATTCATTTAGCAGACGATCATAAAATAAGATGACGAAATTGGCATAATAAAGGTGTGCAGACGTAATTTCCGCCGTCGGTCGAAATCACATGGTGGTAGAAAGATTATACTGTATGTAAGTCTTACTTGTGGTGGATATAAATAGCTCATTTGTTAACTACTTTGTGGTTTATCTGCCTTTGCATTAAAATATTTTTTATTTTTTTTTTTATTATTATTATTATTATCTCCCATGCGAATAAAGCACTTGTTCAGTGATTCAGATGCTAAAAGTGCTTAAGACTAATCCAATTATCCAAACATGTAGCAATGCATAATGGGGACTGCTTTAAAGAATAATAAATAAAGATCTGTTAAAGGTCATCAAGGAGAGTGACTAACCTAGGCATTATTCAGATTTAATTCATTCCTGCCATACTGTCATAAAGGAGAAACATGAACAACATACTAGACATTTAAAATAAACAAAAATGAATAACTGATACAGAATAAAAAAAAACTGCTTATCTCCTTTGATAGGTATTAAACTACAATGTCACTTTCCAACCTTACATATACAAAATGGTTGATTTCATTAATGAAATGTGTAACACACATAGGCATGTATTCAATTACTGAAACTACATTAGTCCGAGATAAAGCGGATATAATGCTCTTGTAGTGCCTTATAAATAATGCCTCGATTTGTACAGTACCTATAACTGTAAATGAATCACTTTTTAAATAATAACGAGTATGACCTGCCTGAATGGGGATCAAACTCACATTTACCTCCCGCATGCGAGGCAGAGGCTCTACCATTAAAAACAACAACATGTTTATTTACTTCCATTCACACACAAGCTGTACCTTTTTGACTTTCTCCAGCAGTTTGACAGTCATGTTACCGGTACCTGGTCCTACTTCCAACACCACATCTGTCGGCCTTAATGCAGCCTGAAATAGATCATTCAAGTATTTCTGAGTGATATGATGTAAAACTGAGTGATTTGATGTAAAACTGAGTGATTTGATGTAAAACTGAGTGATCTGATGTAAAACTGAGTGATTTGATGTAAAACTGAGTGATCTGATGTAAAACTGTTTCTGTGTGTTCTACTTCCTTTAGTTTACACATATTTCTTTTACATTAGTTTCAGTACAAGTTCTTGCAACTTCTATTAATCCCTCTTGATAGCTTCCTGTGTGGAACCAGTACAAGCAATTGATAGCTTCCTGCGTGGAACCAGTACAAGCAATTGATAGCTTCCTGTCTGGAACCAGTACAAGCAATTGATAGCTTCCTGCGTGGAACCAGTACAAGCAATGTGGATTAATTATCTCACTCAATGATAAACATCATGGCCACAGCGAATCGAACCCATTACCACTTGATCTTGAGTCTGATGCTCTACCACTGGGCCACGCACTCTACTACCTTTGAGTTGATAAGGACATAAAAAGAAACTGCCTGGTGAAGCACATCTGCGAGCATGAATTCCATTTATATGAGAACATAATGAGGGTGAACATGAAGGAACTACAATAATTATAGATTGGTTGGTTTACCAAGATATTATTACACTAAAAACTTTATTTTTGACAACACAATTCTCTAAATCTATAAACTGTCTGAATATATTCTATGTTTAAATCTTATCCAGGACCTTTTTACCTTTCATTGCAGACACCCGTACACGGCTTCTTCCCAACCCAAAATAGCTACTTTTCCCCAACTATTCTGGCATATCATTTCCGAGTTTGACAAAAATTCCATCAGACTTAAAGCGTGTAGGGTTAAAGTGCCTTCCATTATTTTGCATAATGACAGACTGAAGATGGTTCAACATTTAACTTACATAATATTTACAGATCGTCTTCAATTATTATTTCAGATTATAAATAAGGATTATATTTACCTTTTCAATCATACTGACAACAACAAGAGGATTTTTCAGAATGTGCTGACCAAAATCCTTGTTGAAATTGATACCTGAAAAGCCAGAGAAGTACTTGATAATATACGAATATGGATTAGCAGTCACTGATTGGTAAAAATAATTTTTGACAATATAATTTTAAAGTTACAATGCGTCTTCGAATTAAATTGTGTATTTCAAATAAGGTTATTTATCACAAAAACACAACACCAATACACTGGTATATTGAGGTTGAATAAAACAAATATTGAATCAGTGATTTTGTTGGCTGTTTTTCTAGCTGTTATTGGGTCATGGGTATTATTCCCAATGCCAAAACATATATTTTTCCAGTGCTCAAGAAATAGGATAGCCCGACGCCCGGGGCTCCTCGAAATCCATTCCGGGCCTGTCTCATTTTGCAGACGAGGAGCCCGTCGGGCCTGTCTAAAAAAAAAAAAAAAAAAAAAAAAAATCAGTTTTACTGGATCTCAAGCTCAAGTTCCTCAAGACAAAATACTCCCATGTGTATTGTGAACTGTGAAAACACTTGCAATAAAGTAATTAAAATGTGTTATACACACATTGAAACAATAAGAAGTTTGAATATTTTGCCTGGCTTCGTGTCGGCAGTTTATCACAATTTTGAGGTCGACAATTGTTGACATAAAACTCATTATTCTGCTATTAGGGTTGTGTTTTCTTTCCTTTGTGATAAGAAATACTGTTTTTGTCATTAAAAACACACTAATGCATGAAAAAAATTCGTTATTGATGGTATTTCGATTGAATGTTTGTGAAATGTTCGGGCCGTAAAAGTGCGGTGCGGTGTCATAGTAGTTCGGATGGTACATAATTTCGGATATATTATTATTATTATTTTTTATTTTTTTTATATAATCAAATAAGAAAAACTGCCCTTTACAAATACATGTTGGTGGAAAGAAAAATATATATACTGTTTGGCTCCAAGTTTAGCTCCAGTTTCCCCACGTCGGCTCTGATTATTATCGTTTGGCAAAAGTGCTAGTACTCTCCTTTGCATTGGTTATAAATTACTATGTAATATTCTATTCTAATATATTTTAAACGAAATGGTCAATAAGTCCGCTGACCAGGGAGCATAAAGTGGTAGCAAAAAGAAAAATATAGTCAGAGGAGGTTCTCAGCTTGATTAATACATACGTAACAAAATTAATGTGTGCTATAAAAGTGAATAAAGTCACATTTCCAATAAGAAAAGAATATTGGACCTTTCCATTTTAAATCGGGGCCTGTCCATTTCAAATCAGGGCCTGTCCATTACAAATCGGGGCCTGTCCATTTTCAGAAGCAACAAGCCCTGGGCCTGTCTCTTAAAACAATTTTCTTTGAGCACTGTTTTCCCCCAACTTTGAGAAAGAAATTCTCAGAAGAAAGGTGGAGAAAAGGAGCATCAGTGTGACACATAATGAGTACAAAGTGCTTTAAATGCCTCTGTTGACCTTGGTGTACTGAAAACAGTATTAAAAATACACTTGTAAAATTAATGTTTTATTGTATATTTTTCCAGTTTTATGAAAATCGTGCTAAAATTCCCAATTGTGACGGTCTGGGTTATGTTCCCAAATTATAGTAAAATCACTATTGTACCATGCTTCGGATTTGTCCAAACCGGTTTTCTTTGAAAGAATTGAGTGAGGAAATAATAACTAGACGGGTGTTCAGCGGAACACATGTTTCGCCTGCCAGTGCTTTGTCAGTATAACAAGGTTTTTTGGACCCAGATAAATGATCTTGACAAACTGGCCTGACTAAGTGTTTGTGAATAAAAAAATGAGTATTTAACCAATATAATGACCTTCAGTGTGACCTTGACCTTTATATTTTAGTATGGTCATGTCGATATGGTCATGTCGATGTTGTCATAAGTTTGATGAAGAAATGAGAAAGTTATAGCTAACGTTAATTTTTCGTGAAGAAAAAATGAGTATTAACCGATATAATGACCTTCAGTGTGACCTTGACCTTTATATTTTAGTATGGTCATGTTGATGTTGTCATGATGAGTATATATTGAAAGTTTGATGAAGAAATATCAAGAAATGAGAAATTTATAGCCAACGTTAAGTTTTTGTGAAGAAAATATTAGTATTTAACCCATATAATGACCTTCAGTGTGACCTTGACCTTTATATTTTAGTATGGGTTATGTCGATGTTGTCATGATGAGTATATATTGAAATTTTGATGAAGAAATTTCAAGAAATGAGAAAGTTATAGCCAACGTTAAGTTTTCGTGACAGACGTCATACATAACCTTACATGTTCAAAGCGTTCTCCATGCACTTGGTATCGATGCTTTTCATCTCCCCTCAAGGATGGCATACCTTCTCAGTAGACAGTACCTTGTCCGAGATTATAAGTTGCTAAGAGACTGGCGTTATAAAAAAAAGGACTACGGGAAACGAACCTGGTACCTCTACTCTAGATCACGAAGCAAATGTGCTAACCATTCAGCCACAACTGCTTCCTAGCTACATGTTTCGAAGAAGAGATGATGTAGAGTTGTTGTTGTTGTATCTTGTATGTAGAGACCTAGAGGAGACAAATCCTAGCACCAAATATGATCTGTGCAAATGATGGCTAAGAAATAATGAACAAAAATATGTTTACCTTGTTTTTGTATTTCATTATGCTGTCTCGATTTCTTCTGCACCCTTTCTTTTGGCATTTTTTGCTATCAAATGTTTTCACGTGTTCAACAAGATTTCACAACAAAACATAGACGCTTGCATTTACTGAGATTGTATTTTGTGCAATCGTTTTCATGAACATTTTCAGACTAACGCTTTACTTTTACTTTGTATTGTGTATTAATGAAACACAAAAGCGTCTTGCTGATTAAGACGATTTCCGGAATGAGACTTCCGGATTTTGGATTCCACATCACAACAAAGTTTTCTTGACAATTTGTTTGGAAGTAGAATATGTAAACCATATCTTCATTGGCCGAAATTCATCTATATAGCACAAACAATGTTTTCAGATATAATATTATTTGGGTAATGTTTGTTTTGTTATTCCATTTGCGCCCGTCTCTGGTTTTCGCGAATATTTATTATCACTAAGGTATTTTGATGTAACTTATCTGGATTTACTTGTCTAACTGGGTATCATATACTCATAATTGGTATGTTTTTTATAAAGAATATTCTTGTTTTTATGTTGCATGGTATGCTGATTCGTAGCATAGCTGGAATGGGGACATAGGTATGGAGAGGCATTGATTTTTTTACAAACCGTTATTTTACCATTAATCAAAATCCGCTCATCTTCGTATGGAGATTTTGAGTTTAGGGTGTCTGTGAGGTCATATCCGCCATTACCCCAACAACAAATTTCAAAGGCATTCAGAATGCTGTATACATTCAACCTTTAAATTTATGCATCCATATTTGTTATTGTTTTAATAAATTTGTCTCAAAGGATTCTTAAGTACTAATATTTTCACACTCAACCTTTAGATTTTGCTTTTTCCTTTGATTCATTCTGAATTTAACTTTAAAGTGAACTTGCTCAACGTGGGCATTGTATTAACAATGGGACAACAATTATGTATAAATTTGGTCGCTAAACAGGGTTGGAAAATTATTCGGAAGTGTACTCGTCCTGTAACTCTAAAACTTACTCGTCCTAAACAAAATTCTACTCATCCTTATATTTTGGTGATTTTCATATGAAGCTTGAAGTCTTTAATTTAATTGAAATGCTCACTTTAATCGCATTATGTTTTATGGTAATAAAATGAGAATCCAGGCGAATGTTGGTATTTGTTTAAAATCCGGGACCTAGATTGAGCGATTTCTGTCAAAACAAATATTTTTTCAAATATAAATGCAGCCAATAGTTTATATGTATTTTTAAACAGTAACATTATTTTAATTTTAATGATCTTAGTTTATTCACACAATAAACTAAATATATATGTGTGTTAATATCATAGCATTCACACTTTACACATGGAACATAAAATACGGTCCCGGGTTATAAACGGTTTACATCCAGGAAAACAATAACGGCATTGTTATTGTTGCGTTTGTCAGTAGCTAAATGTTAAGTTACAAACCGAACGATTTTATTGTATTTTGGACGATTCATTGGATTGTGGATGATTAAACTTCTACTCGTCCGGCAAGACAACTGAATGTAAATATTTACTCGTCCTGAACCAATAGTTACTCTCCATGGCGAGCAGAGGAGTGGAATTTTCCAACCCTGCTAAATTTATGCATTTAACTTTGTTGGTTTTGGATCAAATTTGTCTTAAATGATTCATAAATACTTTCATTTTCATGCTCAACCGTATATATTATTTTTTTCATTGATTCATTCTGAATTTAACTATAAAATGAACTCGCACAACTTTTACAATGCATTTACTATGGGACTAAGCTGGCGGGAGGTACCCAAAGATCGAGATCTCGCACAAACGAGCGAGATTTGATAATGGCAAAATCGAGAATATTCAGCGGTTTTCAGAAAATCAAATGCATGTTCCTCGCTAACATAGGAATTGCTTTGTCTGTCACCTTGACTGTTTTTATAGCTGTATGAAAGATACAATTATTAAATGAATGTTTTACCGTATTTTTTTCCCAATATTATACAATATCGTGCTAAAATTCTCAATTTTTACAGAATTGGTTATGTTTCCAAAGTGTAGAAAAAAAACACTGCCTTGGTTATTTTGCTGTGTTTCTTTTATGTAGTCTAAGTTTGTTATCACGTTTTTATATTTAGCTTGAACTGTGAATGATTTGATCGAACTTGATATATTACCTCTTTCTGACTCACTTTTTCAAAGCGACCTAATTCAAAAGATCTGGCAGTTTTTTCAGCAAGTTGAAGTGGGCCAGATACAGGCCAGATACTCATAGTGTGGTAACAGTAAATGATATACATGTATAGTTTAAAGGAACACCAAATTCTAGTTTTAAATTTTATAATAAGTTTTAACTATTTAACACAGAAAATCTGAGAAGTGACAGACTGTGTGACATGAACTATAACAATTTATCACATAAATTGGTTTCTGGAAGTATAATAAAGTCATGACTTATTTATCGTAATACACTAGTGTATTATAGAAGCAAATGAGGACCAAATAACATTTAGTCCCAATTGTTTGCATGGTATATCATATGATATGTACACCTTAAATATTTATCTTACTTTGTAAAATGCATGTTAGTAACATGATAAAAGGGGTCACATTATTTGTAGTGCAAATGCGTTACAAACGCATAACGTAGCTGACGTCATGTAAATAACAATACAGCATCATGATTTCTCTTAAAAATTACCACCATATACAAGGTAAATGGACAACATTAAAGTGAAACAATCACGTCGTAGGTGTTGTGTGATAAATAAAATCTTATCATTGAATAAAAGATAGGATACTTGGCAGAGCCCCATATCCTATCATTTTATCCAAGTTGTTTATTAAAATCAATAATACACATGTAAGATCTTCTATATAACACTATTTGACCTAACAAATTTCTTCATGTGAACTTTTTAAATGAAATAATCCAGTTTAAAACTGTATTTTCATTTGTGTTAAGCCAAGTAATAGTGATATTAATTTCAATAATTTCATTTCAGAACGTTGCTTGTCAATGCAGGTGCGATACTGAATTTTAAATTGTAAGTATCCATGAACCATAATATTTATCTATTAGGCCATCCTTAAAAATATATTTGTTTCCCGACCCAGGATTTTATAAGTGGGTAGGTGAATTATTTTCTGCCAAAGACAGTAAAAAAACATAAGAAATTAAAGAAAAATATCATAAAAACAGTAAAAAAAAAGAATTGCTATAAAAAGTTTTGGGTAAGGCCCTTTTTGGTGGGTATGTAGGGAAACGGCAAACCAACAATTTTTTTATTTAAAGTGTACTGTGTCAGATGGCATTTTCTTGTCACATGTGTAGCATGGAAGACAAAGAGATCCATCCAATATAAACAACTTAGCACTCCTGTAACTTTTTCATTTCTTAATATTTTTTCATTACACATTCATTGTATACACTTCATGGCAATAGTCACGTGATTACACCAATATATTAAAGTCAAGGTCACAGCTTTCAGTTGCATAGCATGGCAAGACATAGTGATCGCTTCGTCAATTGTCTAGAATGGTTGTCCAACCGTTGATACAAAAACTAAATCCCTGTATTTTTATATTCCTTATCACTGGGTATGAACTCGGTCAATACAGAAAATACGTCTCTACGAAAACCAACCATATAACTCTATAGCATCGTGGAGACACTGTGACATCGATAATTTTTTGTATTGACTGAGTTCATACCCAGTGTTAATTGAGCTTCAATAAGGTCTTTGTTCAAAAGTTGTTTTTTTGGGCATGAAAACTAAACATTCCTTGTTACTTTTTTTTTATATATATTTATCAGACCTACAATATATACACGTCATGACAATAGTCACGTGACCTCACTATAAAGATCACGGTCATTCTTATTGCCTTGGTTCACAACACGAAAACTTGAAATGTGTATTAAATTGAGCTGCATAATCTTGTCTTGTTTTATGTGTATTTATAAACATTAAACTTGACAACTTGGCAGGTTTCTGTTGTTAAATCAAAATATTATTTTGCATGGTACTCATATAGTTAGCAGTTGTACATAAAATATAGTGTACTCTGGTCACAACACAAGAATTTATTATAGCTTGATTTATTATAGCTTTCAAGCATCTTATGATATGTATTAATGATTTATTTAACAAAACTAGTCAGTCGTCATGTTTTTCAGACGAAACTATTCATTGACAGTTATTAAATGAGTCATACCATTTTGGCCTAGTTCAGATCATATGTTTAAGTCATATTTGGATTGACACCCGTACTTTCAGATCACCGCTTGTCCATTGAACATTTCCTGTATTTTTCATTTCATTTTATCATTCGTCAAATTTTCATGAACGTTTCCATGATAAATGAACTTTCTTTGTTCATCAAACAAATCATTATATATCAAATGACCATAATATGAAGATCAAGGTTGTAGTCTGGGTTAAAATAAAATTGCGACAAAAACTTTACATTCCCTAAATTCTTTTTTTTCTATTAAACTATGCATATCTACATTGTTTAACCAGATTCACCAGGCCAATATGTCAAGGTTATAGTCTTGGTCTACTGTCATACATTATTGGACAGGCAGGCGACACACATGCTCCAGAGATAATCCATTCAGTTTATGCTTCCCGCTTTTTTTATTTTACATTGTCACGCAACACTTCCCACTGGGTCTCTTCAATTATTTAAAATTTGATTTGATTATTAAATTTTACAAGTACATATTGTGACGGTTACTCATATATATTGTAGGAAACGTGGAAGAGAAGAGCCATTCGATGCTGATGTTGAGCCAAGCGTAGGTAAGGTTTCAATCATATTTTCATATTAAATATTCTATATTATATAGTAACAAACAGTTGGCATTAGTGAATGTGTATTGTCTTTACATTCATTTCCTGACAAAATCAGTTTATCAAAACCATGAAATTGATTATTATTAAGATAGGAATCAGTGGTCAAAAGGAAATGTGACAGCTGATTTTTCTTATTACCTACTTTAATATAAGTTTTAACAACTATAACTATCACTGAACAAAGGGCCATAATTCTATAATAGACAACAATGGATGATGTAACGGGCCATAAGGTCATCAGTTGTTATGTGTATATGAAGTTTGGGAACAACCCATTCAAAACTGTTTGAGGAATGCAAAAAAGTGTGTTGTGGGACCCGACCTGACTTGTCAAAATGCGACGGGACGGGCAAAAAATGTGTTGCGGGACGTTGCGGACAAAGCGATTCCTATTTACACCCAGTTTGTGAAAGCGGGGGTGTAAAAAGATTTGTTGCAACTGATCAATCATTTCGATTTTTTGATAGTTTTTTTTAGAATGTCAAAATAATTGTAAGTTTTAATCTCAACAACAACCTAGAGCAAGTTTGTTTTTGTTAACAAATGCATAAGCTTCATACGTTTGAATGGTACAGTACTGATGTCACTTGGAAAAGGTATTTATATATAATATATAATCGATATAGATGAGACATTTATATGCTGTAATATACAGATTAAAACACTGAAAAGCTGAGGCTGCTGTAACACATTACGTGGTCCCGCCTTAATTCCACTAAGCGATGGGAAAGCTTATGTTAACAGGATTTTATAACGGATGTTTCGACAATAAAACACGTTTAAAAACATTGTTTTTCTGAACAAATGTGAAAACCTGTTTAAAATTACCTATTAAATGTTTTAATTTTACGATATGCAAACTTTTAAGCCGAAATTAAGGTTTTATATCATACCCCAGCTAACCCGTTTTCGCTTCGGAGTAGGGGGTTGGATGGGGTATGAAAGTTAATACTCGGACAACGTAATGAAGTTAAGAAGATAATGTATCTTTTCCTTCTAAACCTTTTACTGTTAACAATTGGCTGAAGAACTTTTTATGAAGGAACAGGTTGCTTCATTTGACAATTGACTGTAGAACTTTTTAAGAAGGAACAGCTTGCTTCATTTGATTATGCTGTTGAATATTTTTAAGTTAGAATTTGAAGGATTCTTTAATCATTTATTTACCTTTTATTTCAGGTGATAAAGTGAGGGAGTTTTTGCTGAGTCTCAGATACTTTCGAATCTTCATAGCCTTGTGGAATGTCTTCATCATGTTTTGTATGCTTGTGTAAGTCCTCTCTGCCACACTGTATACTTATAAATTTATAATGCATAGCTCTATGCATTCTTCACAATTTTTATTTTAATCACCAAGTTAATTGTGGTCAGTTATTCATCCCGTAGTTTGTTTTTCAGATTCAGGATACGCCACCACTCTACAGACCTTACAGAAATACATGTAATATGCAAATTATTTAAAAAGAAAGTAATAGAACATTACCTTAAGTTGAGCCTTAAAGTCGGCGATTCATTAGTTCCCCTTTTTAGCCGGATTGAGTAGCTAATCCAGACTTCGTTTGGCAATTTCCATCCATTTGTCTGTCCGTCCGGCTACGCATTTTGATCTTTTGGTTAAAGATTTGTTTTTCCTCATTCCTCAACAACGAAATGTCAGAAATCTTTGAAACTTAGCCCACATGTTCACAATGTTATATGACAAGAATCAAGTTTTTATGTTTTGTTATTTTCCATTTTCAGATTTTTTGGACACTGATCATGAGCGTTATATCACAGATTACATTACACAGCGTGTCAGCACACAACAGTGAAATAAAGACATGAATGTACAAAGTACAGAATTACTGAAGTCTCACAGAACTGTAAACATATTTTGTGCTCAGTCTGTGTTTTTTTTGTTTAGAGGCAATCTGGGAAAGAATACGTGTATATTATCTCCATATTATGCTAAGAGCTGTTCCATTAAAACATACATAGGACCCCATGAAGGCACTTCTGAAATTGAACACCCACCTATAGATGAAAAATTGAGTTTAAAGAACCATTTCAGAAAATAGGGTTCACCTATAGATGTTTATTAAATTGCCTTTCTGGGGTCCCAGATATGTTTTAATGGAATAGCCCTAATATTCCGTGCTGTTGTGATAATATTGTCTGCTGCTTTCTCGATAGTTAGTGTGACGGTAGCCATATTGGTCATTTTCAGTTCAATGTTTATGTTGAGTCTAACACTGGTTCTATGCTTTACCACAAGGCACTGAAATTCAAGAAATTATTATTAAAGTAATAAATTAGAATAGTTTAATTGATCTATGAAAATATTTTTTTTGTCAGAGCTGGTTAATAAAATGGCAGGTCTGCAATCATGTTTCAGAGGGCATATCAGGTTATTTTTTATGAACTATGGACGAATGCAATGCTAAAATTGTCTAAAATTAGTTCATGTTGATTTTATTGGTATTCTGGTAATTCAAGCAGGCTTTTATTGAGTTTTGAATCATAATAAGAATGAGTGCTATTCCATTAAAACATACATTGGACCCCAGGAAGGCACTTTCGAAATTGAACACGCACCCATAAATGCAAAATTGCATTTTAAAGAACCAAATTTCGAAAAATATGGTTCACCCATAGATGTTTTTTTAAATTGCCCTCCTGGGGTCCCAGGCATGTTTTAATCGAATAGCCCCGAGTTTCTTCAATGAAAAATAAATGTTACAAAGCTTCATGAATCCATGGCTGTCACAGCAAATCATGCAAAACCTCAAACCACCGACTCATAATCAAGCACCTTTATAAGAGGTATTACATAGTGTGTCAGGTCATATTTGATTTTCCGTTGCGAATGCGTGAGTTTAAACACAGTCTGTGTTGCAGATAGTTTATAATCATGAAGTAGAACTAGCTTCTTTACTTTAAACGGACAAATGTCAATCTTGAGTTTTAGATGACTTTAAAACTGCTTGCGTATAATTAAATAAAAACTTGAGATATATTATTGGTGCAATATTATCAATATTGAAAAAAACACATTTGATTTGAACCATACTTATAATTAATATTAGTCAGATTGGAAAATGCAAGTTATGTAGAAAAACTACGGGGACGCTGTGAGTTAACCCGTAACCCGCTACATATATATAATGGACTGTTCTTTCTTTGAATGAAGACCATTCCATTTATGTGACAAAGGGGTGTTTTGGGGAAAATGACTGATCTGCAGCCGGACATTGTAAACCCTTAGTCAGGCTATTATAGTCGTGCTTAACGGGTAACGGGTTAAGCAAATCAAGATTGCCATGGTCCCTTTAAAATTGACTCTTTTTTTTGATTTTGTTCTTTTAAATAAATTTCGATATACTCCGACAACAACAATTAAGGTGTAGCCATCTAAGTACTGGTGTGATGTTAATTGTTTAAAGTGTTAACAGTCACTTCTCCTCTTGTTCAACTTTGTGACTGGTCTTCCTTGTGGGTTGTACTGAATACTGGTAGTAATCTTAATGTGTGTGGACATTGTAGCCCCAGTAATCTATGTGAAACAATGCTTGCTTAGTGCTTATTATGAATGCATGTTGTAAATATTGAACGTGGGAAGTAAATTATTTTATAATATGGTTAGTCTTTTCTCTTCTTTGCAATCCAACACACCTATAGAAGGATAACATTTTTTAATCCAACACCAAAGCAAATAAATGTTACTCTGATGACACAGGATACACAGGGCCAGCAGAGCTTATGGGATGACGAGTTGTCCGTCGTCCGTTAACTTTTGGCTCGTTAAGAAGATAGGACCTTCATTTTTCATCAGATCTTTACCAAACTTTACCAGATTGTTAATATCAATGAAAGCTCGGAAGAATTCGAAATCCAGAGTCATGGCCCTTGTTTTGCTGAAAAACGCCGTATATTCTGCCTTGTGAACACTTTAGCACCTTCATTTTGTATTAGATCTTTACCAAATTTTGCCAGATTGTTGATATTGATGAAAGTTCAGAAAAGTTTGAAAACCAGCTATATCGGACCAGGAACACCAAAGTTATGTGCCCTTGAATTATTGAAAAATGCCAATTTCAGCCTTGCGGACACTCTGGCACCTTCGTTTTGCATTTGATCTTTACTAAATATTAACAGATTGTTGATATTAATGAAAGCTTGGGCAAGTTCGAAAACCAGCTATATCAGACCAGGAACAGCAGAGTTATGTCCCCTTGAATTATTGAAAAATGCCATTTTCAGCCTTGTGAACACTGTAGCACCTTCATTTTGTATTTGATCTTTCCCAAGCTTGGCCAGATTGTTGATATCTATGAAAGCTCAGACAAGTTAGAAAACCAGTCAGATCAAACCAGTAACACCGGAGTTATGGCCCTTTGTCAGTATTTGGTAATGTACACTGGAAACCCCTGGGGTCGTGGGTTCAAATCTCACTAGAGATTGGGATGATGTGCTGTCCGTCCATCCGTTAACTTTTGCCTTGTGAACACTTTAGCCCCTTCATTTTTCATGCAATCTTTACCGAACTTGGCCAAAGTCTTTATATCAATGACCGGCTGGATCGGATTAGTAACACCAGAGTTATTGCCCTTGAATGAACAAACAAGAGCTGTCGGAGAACAGCGCAGCTCGTCTATTTTTTTTTTTAGAGAATAATAAATTATATAGCTAGTATATACCACCAGAAAATAAGGCTAAAACAATGTGGGGTGGGGTTGAGGGCGCAACATAACTATGTGTAAGAACTGATCAAAACTACAGAGAAATATATATAAAAAAATCAAGGTTTGAGTGGGGATGGGGGTGGGGAAAGGTGGGGTGGGTGGTGGGGGTAGTAATGGTGGTTAGGGCAATATATATGTGTAAGAAGCTATGTAATAATTCACCAAAACAACACAAAAATATGTAAAAAAAAAATAATTAAAAATCGAGTTTTGAGTGGGGATGGGGGAGAGGCGGGGGTGGGGAGAGCAACATATATGTGTAAGAAGCTATGTAAGAATTGACCAAAACAACACAATAATATGGTAAAACATAGAGGGGGAGTGGCGGGGGAGGGGGGTGCGAGTGGTGTGTGGGGGAGGGGAGCAACATTTATGTGTAAGAATTGACTAAAACAACACAGAAATATGTAAAACAAAAAAAATAGTTTCAAGTGGGGGGGGGGGGGGGGGGGCGGGGGGGGGGGGATGAGGGGGCAACATATATGTGTAACAATCAACCAAAACAACACAGAAATATGTAAAAAAAAAAAAAAAAAAAGCTGTGGAGGGGTGGGGGGAGTGGGGCCTGTGGGTGGGTGGGGGGGAAGGAGGGAGCCCATGCACCAATATGAGTGACGTATGAATAAGATGCATAATGCTATAAGAAATCCCAAACCAAATTTATAGATATATACATGCTTACATGCAAACCTAGATCTGCCTTTATTGCACATTTTATGGGCCATCACAATTTGGGTTCACGGGAGCCCAGAAATTGCAGAAGACAAAATGTATTACCCAACCCTTTACAACATACTATAAGGAAACCAATTTCAAAATTTTGTTCAGCTAGGACAAGAAATACAAGAGATATAGACCTGTAAACACAGCTTACACGCAAAATTTGATGTGAAATGGGACACATTTTATGGGCTATCATAATTTGGGTTCCATGGATTACAGGAACCAAAATTGCTTATGCAGCCCTTAAGATAATGCTATAAGGAAGCCCATGGCCAAATTTGGTTGTGCTACGATAAGAATTGTAAGAGATATAGACTTGTAAACACAGCTTACACGCAAACCTTGATGTGGGACGCCGACGCCAACGCAGACGCCGACCCCGGGGTGATTACATAAGCTCTCTTATTCTTCAATAGTCGAGATAAAAATGCTATGTAATTTTGCATTGTGAACACTAGCACCTCCATATATAATTTGATCTTTACCAAACTTGCACATAATTATTGTTAATATCAATGAAAGCTTGTACAAGTTCAAAAATCAGTAACACCAGAGTTATGACCCTTGTTTTTTTCTGAAAAATGCCATTTTCCTGCCTTGTGAACACTAGCACCTTCATTTATTATTTGATCTTTACCAAACTTGCAAAGATTGTTAATATCAATGAAACCTCGGAGAAGTTCGAAAATCAGCCAGTTCGGATCAGTAACACCAGTCATGTCAGACCCTAGTTTTGTTGAAAAATGCCATTTTCTGCCTTGTGAACACTAGCACCTTCATTTATTATTTGATCTTTACCAAATTTGCATTGATTGTTAATATCAACAAAAGCTCAGACAAGTTCGAAAACCCGGCGAGATCAAACTAGTAACACTAGTTATGGCCCTTGATTTAGTAAAAAACGCTGTATTTTCCCTCGTTTATGATAGGGCTTTCATTTTTCATCCGATCTTTGCCAAACTTTACCAGGTTGCTAATATCAATGAAAGCTTGGACAAGTTCGACAACCAGCCAAATTGGATAAGTAATACCAAAGTTATGGCCTTTCATTTAGTTAAAATGCTGTATTTTGCTTCGTTAAGACGATAGGGCCTTCATTTGGCCAGATTTCAACGAAAGTTTGCAGGGATGATCAGTATCTAGTTGTGCAGGTCGTCACAATGTTCCGGTTGAATGATTTTGGCAGAATTATGGCCCTTTAAAGGTTTTAGTATACAACTTTGTCCGGACTAATTCTTCTGAACCCCTGGCTGAATCTGTACCAAGCCTAGTTGTGCATATCATCACCGTGTTCCAGCTGCAAGATTTTTGGCGGAGCGATGGCTCTTTATAGTGGGAGGGCTGGCATGGCGCAACCTGTAGCACGGCGGATTTGTAACCGGAGACCCCGGGTTCAATCCTCCGTGGTGCCACTGTGTTCCGTCGGTGTGTTCTTGGGCAAGACACTTTCCCTTAGCCTCGTCCTTTGGATGGGGACGTTAACCGGGCAGTCCCGTGTATCGGTCTATCCTCTGAGCACGTTAAAGAACCATAGGAATCTATTCGATAATAAGAGGAGGGCACGTTCCCGGATTCCTATGTATCCTTCCCCTCTCTCTGGTGCGGCTCTAAATAACCTATACTGTGTTGATGTGCCGTTAAACAACATTCAATCCAATCCAATCTTTATAGTGTTTAATATACAAACTCTGCACTAGTTCTCCTGAACCCCTGGCCGGATTTCAGCGAAACTTGGCAAGGTTGATCAGTATTAAGCCTAGTTGTGCATACCATCGCCTTGTTCCAGTTGAATGATTTTTGGCAGAGTTATGGCCCTTTAAAGGTTTTAATATACAAACTGTCGAGATTAGTCTCTTCTGAATTCATGGCCGGATTTCAGCGAAACGTTTTAGGGATCATCAGTACCAGGCCTAGTTGAGCATATCATCACCGTGTTCCGGTTGAATGTTTTGGCCCCTTATACACAAACTTTCCCAACTAGTTTTCCTGAACCCCTCGCTGGATTTCAGTAAAACTTGGCAGGAATGATCAGTACAAAGCCTAGTTGTGTTCCCTGCCACAGACTCCATATAGCCAGTAGAGTGATACAGGCCCTCTTGGGTCTTTTTTTTTTTTTTTTTCATAAGAAACCATGGTTCATGGGTTAATTTTTTTTAATTGGGAGCCCTTGGGTCAGTGTTACATAGAGTTATAGGGAAGAACTTCTAAAATCTTCTCTGAAACTATGAGCCAAAGGTCTAATATTTTGTATTTACCATCAGCTTATTGTCCTCTACCAAGTTTGTTCAAATAGTATTGAATTGAATTAGATTTTATAGTCACACCAACAGCTAAGGTCATATGGCGACTTTCCAGCTTCTACTGGTGGAGGAAGACCCCAGGTGCCCCTCCGGGCAATTTTCGTGCACGGGCGAGCACCTGGGTAGAACGACCGACGTTCCGCAAGCCAACTGGATAGCTTCCTCACATAAAGATTCCTAGGCCCCTGAGGGATCGAACCTACAGCGGTGATGGGCAAGTGATTGCAAGTCAGAGACTCTTACCACTCGGCCACGGACGCCCCACATAGACTTATATAGGGACAAACTTAAAAAAACTTCTCTGAAATTACATCCAGATCAAACCTTCCGGCAATATTTTATATATAAAGAGTTATGGAAAACATTATTACTGAGTGGTCATTAGTGTCAACCTTAATCAGCTTGCACATAGGATGCATCTTAATCTTGGCTTACACTGGTCGTAAAATCAGTTTTCGACTGTAGCAGAAAAAGCTTTATTTGGAATGCAAGTATTTACAACACAAATTAAAAACAACTTTTATTCCACAATCAATATCAAGTATTTTTTCTTTATAAAATAATGAATGAAAGTAAATACTTCTCTTGCAAAAGTTTACACTTTATAAACACAATTCTGAACTATTTTCTCGTAAATGATTGTTACGTGTAATGTTTTAATTTGAATTGATTTAAATCGCTGACAATCCAAAAACGTGCATGCACCACTTCCATAATATATTTGAATGGAAAAATAATTTATAAATTTGAATGATAAATGACAGCATAGCAATTGTCAGACTTTTACTTTATATTTTATTGAACTAAATCAACAGAAACATGATTACACATATCTTTTTTACTGAGAACACTCATGGGTTTATTTTATAGGTTTGACTGCATTGTATTTGATTATAATCACGAAACATATAATTTCTGAAAACTGGTTTGATGTTGTAACGGCGAGCAGAAATCTTCAAATCAGTGAACGACAACTGCCTGAACCACAAAATCGTACAAATGATGCACAACATTCCCCACACATGTATTCTAGCACAAGATCAGTTTTAAATTATCTGGCACGAGATAACTGAATTATGTTCAACTTCCATTCTTGTTTTTATCCTTGCAGACACATGAACACATTTGATGATATTAGTTCTACACAGAGCTGTTTGTATCTTCAATCCACATATCATATCAAGATTTTTTTCCATTCTTGCTTGTAAGGCTTATTACTTTCTAGAGCTATTTCACCATCATTCTTTTTTTTATCTTCTATCAAGACGCTTGTAAGTTTCTAGCAAGCTGTTTCACCATGTTCTTATTTACTTTTCCTTCTATCAAGACATTCTCTCCATCCTTGCTTGCAAGGCTTTAAAGTTACTAGCGAGTGTGCGTACGTTCATGTCTACACTGCTGATGGACTGGAGCTCCACTAGGTAGCATGCGATATAATCCAAACCCATCGTACTGAACTGTCGTCTGCAAAACAGAAAATATTTGGTTTTACAGTAGAACAGAAAATACTGCAAAACAGAAAATATTTGGTTTTACAGTAGAACAGAAAATACTAGAATTAAACAGATTTTATTGTGGATTGCAATTTATCAGATAATTTTGTGTTACAAAATATTGTCAACATCTAAATGAAGCATCAGTACTGTATTTTATACTGAAGGCATTAACAGGCCAAAATACGAAATGAAATGTGGGTTTTAGTGTCCAATTACAGTCGTACAAGTATAAGGTTATACAGGGACAGCAGCCTGAGCTACAAAAGGGAGATAAGCTGAAGGATGAAGTTACCCTCGCAGTGCATCCATGTGAGGCAGAGGTTTGTATATTGCAAGGTAGTTTACAATGGCTGCTGATCACTTTTGGATTAGTTAGTATGATAACAGAAATCTTCTACTCAAACCTTCAAAACTAATAAACGTAACAGCAATCTTTTACTCAAATCTTCAAAACTAATTAATGTTGACATACCTTTCATACGCAGGTAAAAGTGATGTGTTTTCCACGAGCCTAGTCAACAAACTGTGTATAGCCAGTAGGAGATGTAACGGTCTGTTAACTGATGACCAGAACGGATCCTAAATTAAAATACAATACTTTATTGGCATACATGTACAAAAGTCTTGAATATCGTTTGATATTTTGCTAGTCAAAATTGCAAAGCTGAAAGTATACATTGGCTGGCTATTTTTTACCCCCATAAATTAAAATCTCAACATTATTTGACAACATAATATGCATTGTAACAGTTTTACATTTAGAAACCTTTTTAATATGAAAAAAATTGTCAACGCAAAAGTACAGTTTTTGAAGAACTGATTTGGGTTTTGCAGCACACCAACACAAGAAAGTTTATACGGCACCAGATGGGAATGAACATGCCAAGGTTACATAAATTCTTTGCTGGCAGCTGTAATATTCAGGAGGATCTAATATATTTAATCTTAGAAACTAACATACAACAAACCATAAAATGATGTCTCTAAAGAAACTGCCTTGTGTCAAAACATTTATGCTTCTTATTCCAGTAATTATATAAACATTTAATACATACCCGAGACTTGAACATCCTGTCATACAGTTCAAGTATTTTCAGTGCTGCCACTCCGATGTCTAACATCAGCTGATGTACCCAGCCGGCCTCGAGATGTAATTCACAACTCCTTTGTTCCAGATACTTTACAATAAAGGCTGAAATATAATCATTAAATATTTACATCCATTGATGCATCCAGCTGGCCTCGAGATGCAATTCCCAGATGTTAACAATAAAGGCTAAATTATAACCATTAAATTTTACACAAAATCCAGTACTCTTAGTGTCATCACACTAGGCCCCCGTATCTCGAAACTTGAAAATCTGAAGCTCAAGCTCAGCAGTTATACAATTTTGTATTGTACACAGTTTTGTATTGTACAGACAAACTTATAGTTAGAAGGCTTCAAGTAGCTCACACACATACACATACAGGCCATACTTGTAATGTTACACGTAAGGCCATACCCACGTATTGTACACTGCCAGACGACCATAGTCAGAAGGCTTCAAGGAAACGATAAACAAAGAAGATATAATCATTTATCTTAAGCATTGTCAAAGATCCATATATTTTGTGTACTTTACATTTTTTGTCAAATCAACTGCATTGCCCTTTACCAACATGCAAAGTTTCATAAAAATATTTTAAGTAGTTTTCTCATTATCGCAGGACCCATATTTGTGGGATGGACTGATGGATGGACGGACAGAAGGACAGGACAGGGAGCAAACCTGAAGTCCCCTCCGATGACACATTTCTTTTAAGAAATTTAAAACAAGACTGAAATCAACTTTATCAACTTTATCAAATAACTCTTTCATACTATTTACTTGGTAGTGTCTTGTAGCATAAAATCAAAGTCTAACAATCTAACAATATGTTTGACCGTTAAAGGATCAAAACAGGGTATACTTTCTTGTAATTGCTCACCTTATAATAGATATGAATGAGTATAACATCGGACTAAAACAACTTCTTCCCGACGAATGGCTTTACTAGAAGGTTGCTCTCGCCAAGTAATGGTTTTATTGAATGAGGTTTATTGTTCACGAACACTCATTGAAAGAAGTTATTGCTAAAATAAACATTTGAGTTTAGAGCATGGGGTTTTGGCCGAGCAAGTTTCGAGAATACGGGGCTCGTGCTTTACATTAGCTTATGTACAACCAGCTTCAAGATGTAACTCACAACCCCTTCCAGATACTTCACAACAAGGCCCGAAACATAATAATTCAACACGCCAATTCCTTTTTATATTTTTATGCGAATGTCTTCAATGAATATAACAAAGATGTTGAAATTGACTCTATTTTTACAAGAGTTGTTTTATTTATTTTTAACAAAATCTATTAAGGTTGTTGGCCATTTATTTAAAATTATGTATTCTTAATTTTTTAAGAGTATTTTTCAAGGCTGACCTTAAATTAACTTGTTCACTTACGATAAGGGAAATATCTTTCCGCCTTGATGTAAGTTTTGCCGATAAGGCACAACTTGTTGCTGATGTTTCTCACTCTCACAGATGCTGTACTGGAACGTGTGTTTTCAAACTCTGCAAAACATCAAGGTTAGAATATATAGATCCATAGACGGCGATTACCTAAGATACTAAGCTTTACACCAAAGGGTACATCTGGATATTTCACAATTTTTTTACAATTTTAATGTAATATATATCCAGTAAGTAACACGGTTCAGTTTGCCAAGCATTATTACACACTTGCATAGCACTGTTTATATGGAAAAGAATGTCATCTTATTACAAAGAGTACATGCTCTTACAAATAGGTTCGTCAGAATATGTTTATTGTTAACCTTAACGAAGATGATATAGACTTAGTGTCAAGTATTTGTGTATAATATTACCGTCAAATGTGCATTAAATCCCCCGATGTACCCAGCCGTTAATAGAAACAACTGATTAGAAACGTACGCTTCGTGCAGATTTCCCACCCTTATTGGAAGGCCAAATTCAAGGACTTTCAATGACCTTTTCCCCAAAATTCAAGGACTAATATTTGCGCAAGCGACATGGTTTATGCCACAGCAACAAATATCCTAGGAATGCACAACTAATAGCCATTTTTGGGATGAACAGCAAAAATCCAGATTTTAAGGACTTTCAAGTACCTCATCAGATTTTCAAGCACTTTCCAGGCCTTGATTTTTTTTTTTCAAATTCAAGTACTTTCAAGGACCCGTGGAAACCCTGCTTGTGTTACATAAACATTACATGTGCTATAAATAAACCATGTGCTATAAATAAACCATTTGGATCGGCACAATTCCTGTGTTGCGCTTAGCGTCGGCGCAGCGTGTAGGGAATATAGCGTAATTAGTACACAAATATTTATTCGGCATAGTGTGTAGTTTAATTTAATCCAGTTTATTTGTTAGTGTAATTCTCTAAGTTGTAACGCTTCCGAGTGCTTCGGCAACTGTTTTAGTTTATGTGTTAATAAGCATATTCTGCCTTTAATTGTTCAATTTGAAATTAACATGATGCCAGTTGTCAATCATTGATCCATTTAACCAGTCAAACTAATATAATACCTCCGACAAACAATAGCATGTGCAACTCACTGTAGTATAATAAAACCTATTATCAACTGCGACATCAACAATAGGGCGGAGATATCTTAGTACTGGCATGATGCTAATTACCATTATACCTTGCCAATTAGAAACCTTACTTTAGTTATCTGAAACTGAAACAGCTTATGGTGAAGCCAATTCCAGTTAAATAATTTTCTAAAACACATTTGTTGCAAAAAAGAGAGGCTTTTCAAGTGTTCCAATTAATCAATGACAATTAGTGGTGGCGTCTCAAAAACCACTGATCCATGACTCTGAAAATCATTCTAGCCACTCACCTTTGTCTATGATATTTTGCCAGAGGTTCTCAACCAAGGCTCCATCGTAGAGTCCTGCACAATGGACTATGGCCAGTTTACATTCCGACAGGTCAAACCGGTCTGCAAAATCTTCATAAAGCTGAAATATTGACATACGAAAATGACTTTCTCCAAAAAGAAACACGGCCCATTACATTCAGATATTCAAGTCAAATATGTATGCAGTAGTAACATTCCAGTAACAATTTGTTCAAGTCACATTTTTATTTTTAATGTTGGACCAACTCCAACACCCTCAAATAATTCCAATGTAAAAACTACAGCTGTCGCCTTCTACCAGTCCCCACACCCTCTCATCACAGGCAGTCCACCCATGAAGTTTTATGAGATTTGCTTCTGGGGGAGAGGAGTTATGGAGCGGACAAGGTTGCGTCTACAGACAGACGGTGAAACCAGTATACTCCACTAAACTTTGTTTAGCGGGGGTATAAAAAAGACCAATATATTCACTGATTTTTTAAAAGCTTTCTATTACTAGGAATCAATCTCTCCATTACTAGCAATCAATCTCTCCCTCAACACGATAATCAAATATGACAGAATTTAATTACCATTGTGATATCCAGAAGATCCGACTCGAGTCGTGACATTGCCTCCTGTACGTCCGGTCCACCAACGGTCTCCTGTGTCAGCGCACGCAAAACATTCATCTGTAACCTAGCAACCTGCAATAACAACATGTCTCGTCACTACTTGGACACACTTGAAAAAGATGCACCATAAAAGATGTCAATGATTTACAAATGAAGAACAAATCACATCCAAAAGAGCCAAACTGCACCTTGCCTCAGATGACGGGCTACAACAAAAAACACAAATCTGAAATGGCACCACCCACTAGTGGTAGTGATACAAGCTGTATTACAAAAAGTTAACAAATGGGATGCTGATAAATGGTTGATACCAATAGCTCTACCTTTTTCTTTGAATAATTGCTGTGAGAAACAGATCACGACTGTTTGTATCACTCATTGAGTAATGAGTCTCTTGAAACCAAGAATCAAAAATTTCAAAAATAAAATCATTCTAAAATAATTTGGGTTGTGGTGTAACATAGCTATTGGTAAGAATTGACATAAACAACACAGAAATAATTCATTCTAGAATTATAATCATTCAACCTCTAGGGCGGAGCCATCATTCAACCTCTAGGGCCGGGCCATCATTCAACCTCTAGGGTGGGGCCATCACGCAAACTCTAGGACCGGGCCATCATTCAGGCTCTAGGTTCGGGCCATCATTCAACCTCTAGTGCGGGGCCATCATTCAACCTCTAGAGTAGGGCCATCATTCAACCTCTAGGGTGGGGCCATCATTCAACCTCTAGTGCGGGGCATTCATTCAACCTCTAGGGCGGTGCCATCATTCAACCTCTAGTGTGGGGCATTCATTCAACCTCTAGGGCGGGGCCATCATTCAACCTCTAGTGCGGGGCATTCATTCAACCTCTAGGGCGGGGCCATCATTCAACCTCTAGGGCGGGGCCATCATTCAACCCCTAGATCGGGGCTATCATTCAACCTCTAGTGCGAGGCACTCATTTAACCTCTAGAGTAGGGCCATCATTCAATCTCTAGGGCGGGGCCATCTGAGGGGCTTTCATTCAACCTCTTAGGCGGGGCCATCATTCAACCTCTGGGGCGGGGCCATCATTCAAACTCTAGTGCGGAGCATTCATTCAACCTCTAGGGCGGGGCCATCATTCAACCTCTAGGGAGGGGCCATCATTCAACCTCTAGTGCGGGCATTCATTCAACCTCTAGGGCGGGGCCATCATTCAACCTCTAGTGCGGGGCATTCATTCAACTTCTAGGGTGGGGCCATCATTCAACCTCTAGGGCGGGGCCATCATTCAACCTCTAGTGCAGGGCCATGATTCAACCTCAAGGGCGGGGCCATGATTCAACCTTTAGAGTGGGGCCATCACTCAACTGTTAGAGTGGGGCCATCATTCAACCTCCAGAGTGAGGCCATCATTCATCTTGACATCATTGGTAATCCTGTAAAGTTTCGAAGCAATCAGTTGAAAAGTGTGGGAGGAGATAGACACACAAGATATCTTTATGTAAAATTTGATGAAAAAAGTACATAACTATTGTAATACTGGGTCGATTTTGACACCGTAACGATATGCACATCTTGACATCGATTCATAGGTAAGTATCCTGTAAAGTTTAAAAGCAATCGGTCGAAAAGTGCGTGAGGAGATAGACATAAACCTTTTGGGATGACCGGAAAGACGGACGTACGGACGGTGGTGGGGGCATAAAAATAACTGCAAATTGCATACAATAGTTCTTGAGAACATATGATACTCTAGCACACTACTGCCCTGTCTAGGTCGGCTTATCCACCACCCCAGTACACTATATGATACTCTAGCACACTACTGCCCTGTCTAGGTCGGCTTATCCACCACCCCAGTACACTATATGATACTCTAGCACACTACTGCCCTATCTAGGTCGGCTTACCCACCACCCCAGTACACTATATGATACTCTAGCACACTACTGCCCTGTCTAGGCCGGCTTACCCACCACCCCAGAACATTATATGATACTCTAGCACACTACTGCCCTATCTAGGTCGGCTTACCCACCACCCCAGTATTCTATATGATACTCTAGCACACTACTGCCATGTCTAGGTCGGCTTACCCACCACCCCAGTATTCTATATGATACTCTAGCACACTACTGCCATGTCTAGGCCGGCTTACCCACCACCCCAGTACACTATATGATACTCTAGCACACTACTGCCCTGTCTAGGTCGGCTTACCCACCACCACAGTACACTATATGATATTCTAGCACACTACTGCCCTGTCTAGGCCGGCTTACCCACCACCCCAGTACACTATATGATACACTAGCACACTAATGCCCTGTCTAGGCCGGCTTACCCACCACCCCAGTACACTATATGATACTCTAGCACACTACTGCCCTGTCTAGGCCGGTTTACCCACCACACCAGTACTCTATTTGATATTCTAGCACACTACTGCCCTGTCTAGGCCGGCTTACCCACCACCACAGTACACTATGTGATACTCTAGCACACTACTGCCCTGTTTAGGCCGGCTTACCCACCACCCCAGTACACTATATGATACTCTAGCACACTACTGCCCTGTCTAGGCCGGCTTACCCACCACCCCAGTATTCTATATGATACTCTAGCACACTACTGCCCTGTCTAGGCCGGCTTACCCACCACCCCAGTACACTATATGATACTCTAGCACACTACTGCCCTGTCTAGGCCGGCTTACCACCACCCAAGTACACTATATGATACTCTAGCACACTACTGCCCTGTCTAGGCCGGCTTACCCACCACACACTATATGATACTCTAGCACACTACTGCCCTGTCTAGGTCGGCTTACCCACCACCCCAATACACTATATGATATTTTACCTCCATTTTCTCCTCAAGTTCATGCAGGAATTCTCCCTCCACAGCTGAACTAGATCGTGATGTTGCACTCTTGGCACACATGATGGCACGTGACAGTAACACAATACGCTTCTGGAGGTCAAGGTCAGTCCTGTAAATATGAAGACTAACTGCAAAACATATGCCAATAACATTAACCTAAATTCAGACATAAATTATAAATAAAATTGGAAAATCCAATTATTAATTGAAAATTTTAACTAAAAATTTCAATGACCTGATAATTTTTCTCGTACTTTAAAGTAAAGATACATTTCTTGCAGGTACTATTATTGGAGGGATGAAAAGGTGACAATTTTACTGTTTTTTTTCTATGCCTATTTTAGTACAAAATAATAGGGCCATCATCACAGAGAGACATGTGCTTTGAGATTCATACGCAAAGGTTTTCATGATGCGCGCTGAAAATGAGAACTAGTGAAGTATTTAACATTTATTTTAGAAATATTTTAGAATTATTCAATACAAAATTTAATTAAGAAAGTAGTTCCTAAAACAAGAGGCCCAAGAGGGCCTGTGGACGCTCTACTGGCTCTAGATAAAGTTTATGTATAAGGGGCCATAACTCTTTCAAATATCGTTCAACCAGAACATGGTGATGATATACGTAACTAGGCTTGGTACTGATTGTCCCTGACAAGTTTCGTTGAAATCCAGCCAGAGATTCAGGAGAACTAGTCTGTACGAAGTTTGTGTATTAAAACCTTTAAGGGGTCATAACTCTGCCAAAATTCATTCAACCACAACACGGCAATGACAGGTATAACTTGGCTTGGTACTGATCATCCCCATCAAGATTCGTTGAAATCCAGCAAGGAATTCAGAAGAGACTAATCTGGACAACGTTTGGCTATTAAAACCTTTAAAGGGCCATAACTCTGCCAAAAATAATTCAACACGAATATGGCGACGATATGCACAACTAGGCTTGATACTGATCATCCTTGTCAAGTTTCGTTAAAATCCAGTCAGGGGTTCAGGAGAACTAGCCCGGAAAATGTTTGTGTATAAAAAACTTTAAAGGGCCATAACTCCACCAAAAATCTGTTAACCAGAATGCCACGACGATATGCACAACTATGCTTGCTGCTGATCATCCCTGTAAAGTTTCGTTGAAATGTGGGGAGGCGTTCAGGAGAACTAGTCCAGACAAAGTTTGTGTATTAAAACCTTTAAAGGGCCATAACTCTGCCAAAAATCATTCAACCGAAACACGGCAATGATTTGCACAACTAGACCTGATACTGATCATCCTTATCAAGTTTCGTTCAAATCCAGCCAGGGGTTCAGGAGAACTAGTCCAGACAAAGTTTGTGTATTAAAACCTTTAAAGGGACTCCACCAAAATCATTCAACTGGAACACAGTGACGATATGTACAACTAGGCTTGGTACTGATCATCCTTGAAAAGTTTCACTGAAATCTGGCCAAATGAAGGCCCTTTTTTCTTAATCAGGCCAAAATATAGCATATTTCAGAAAATCAAGGGCCATAACTCCGGTGTAAATGGTCCAATCTGGCTGTTTTGAAACTTCTTGGAGCTTTCATTGATAGTAACAATCTGGTAAAGTTCGGATGAAAAATGAAGGCCCTATCATAGTATTAACGAGGCAAAATATAGCATATTTAACTAAATCAAGGGCCATAACTCCGCTGTTTCTCGTCCGATCTGGTTGGTTTTCAAACTTGTCAGAGCTTTCATTTATATTAACAATCTGGTAAAGTTTGGTAAAGATCGGACGAAAAATCAAGACCCTATCGTAATATACTTTTTTTCAACTAAATCAAGGGCCATAACTCCACTGTTGCGAGTCCGATCTGGCTGGTTTTCGAACTTGTCCAAGCTTTCATTAATATTAACAATCTGGTAATGTTTGGTAAAGATCGGATGAAAAATAAAGGCCCTATCGTCTTAACGAGGCAAAATATAGAATTATTAACTAAACCAAGAGCCATAACTCCGCTGTTATTGGTCCGATCTGGCTGGTTTTTAAACTTGTCCAAGCTTTCATTGATATTAACAATCTGGTAACGTTTGATAACGATCGGATGAAAAATGAGGGCCCTATCGCCTTAACGAGGCAACATATAGCATTTTTTACTAAGTCAAGGGCCATAACTCCGCTGTTACTGGTTCGATCTGGCTGGTTTTCGAACTTGTCCGAGCTATCATTGGTATTAACAATCTGGTGAAGTTTGGTAAAGATCGGATGAAAAATGAAGGCCCTATCGTCTTAACGAGGCAACATATAGCATTTTTAACTAAGTCAAGGGCCATAACTCCGCTGTTACTGGTTCGATCTGGCTGGTTTTCGAACTTGTCCCAGCTTTCATTGATATTTACAACCTGTTAAAGTTTGTTAAAGATCGGATGAAAAATGAAGGCCCTATTGTCTTAACGAGACAAAAGTTAACGACGGACGGACGGAAGACGGACAACTCGCCATCCCATAAGCTCTGCTGGCCGTTGGCCAGTAGAGCTAAAAATCATTTTCAACTCAAATGTTTTTTTAATAAGTTTCAATGTATGGACAACACTTCATAGATTTTAATAAGAATTTCGTCTGAATCATAAAAGTGTTAAGCTCAAGCTACATGAAGGAAAGGTATTTGATTCATCAGATAGAAGAAAATGTAGCCGACATTTCATACCGAAGTTTAACGCTTCCATTTCATAGGAGAGCAACAATTTTGCAATTTGCAACTTTCTGGTGGGTAGCTAGGAATCTGGCAGATGCGGTATAACCAGAAATATTGTTCATTAAAACATGATCAGACCAAGTTATCGCAATAAAAAAAATAAGAACAAAAAGGACAATCTGTTGGTGCAGACCCTCAACTTTCAGGCCTTGACTATTTACTGGAAAACTAAGTAGAAGGACATAATTCTGCTTCAGAACAGAATTATGGCAGGTGAGTGAGTTCTTCATATGACAGCGAATAAATGTGTGATGTTCCACTGAAAAGTGGTTTCCGAGATGTATTCAATAAAAAAAAATAGTAATATATACGATATTTGTTGGTTTGGAGTGAACAAAGGATTTATTTTCACCGAGAACTGAGAAAACCTATATTTTCACGAGGACTTTAGCAAGAGTGAAAATATATGAGTTTTCTCGCTGCGAGATGAAAATAAATCCTCTATTCACGACAAACCAATAAATATTTTACTTATTATATACTCACAACCTTGAAACTTACGCAGAAAAAAAATAATGCGCCAAAACAATGACGGCAATAACGTCAACAGCGGCACTACGTCATTTTCGGTATTTCACATGTGAAATATAAACAATGAAAATATATAGAGTTTAATTAAAATTGTTGTTGTGATATAATTCCCTCGTGAGAAAGACTCTTGCGATATAGAAACGAGTGCGCTTGCGCACGAGTTTCTATATTGCAAGAATCTTTCTCACGAGGGAATTATTTTCCGTATCATGACAACAATGTTAATTAAACTATATATTATATATTCTGTGATGAATTTCTTTCCAATCGTCGTTTGACACAAGTATTCCTTCTTCTGTCACTCCTTTGGCGACAGCGCGGAGTAATACATAAATATTGTGATGTCACTCGCACTATGTGACGTCACGCTATTGCTGCACAGGCTGGAACCGTCCTGTAGACGATGATGGCTGGGGTTCAGGGTCATTTCCAGCATTTTTTGGTTGCACAGGCATTTCAGGACCGCTTACTTCTTCAAATTCAGAAGTTTTTAAGTTCTTCAACCTGCTGTCTATTTTTAAATAGGGTTTTAGCCTAGCACTTTATTTTTAGAAGAGGGGAGGGGTTAAGAAAGTAGTTCCTAAAATCTGGCTACTGTGCTATCTTGCACACTAGGCGAGATAGCACAGTAGAGGAAGAGATATGTTTTAGATATACTCAAACTGTGAAATTTCTGTAATTCATCACAGAAAATATAATATAAGGTTTTATTTTAATCATGAAATCAAGTATTTCACTGGAAAGTATAAAATAAAACCTGGCTCTACGATTCTAATCTGTCTAATAATGTCGCAGACATGTGGGAAGTTTCAACCCTTTATGTGAAGTGGTTTCCAAGATACAATCTTACAAACAAAACTTTAACCAAATGTTTCAAAGTATAAAAGGGGCCATACGTTTTTTAAAATAAAAGCCGGAGTTATAGAACCTGTGTCTATGATGTTGTCTAATAGTGCGAAATAATGTGTCCATTATGTGAAGTAATTTCCGAGATACAAGCTTACATACAAAACTTTCACTAGGGGATGCAAACGACAGTAGAGTGATGACAATGCTTATTTTTTATTTTAAAAAAGTGAAGCTAAAGTAGGTATACTAACCCGTGTCTTTCAGCAAGTCTTGCCAGAATTCTAGCTGCTGCCGAGTAGTTTTCTGTCTTCTCGTAATATTTCCACAGCAAGTCCAGGGCACTGACATCGCCTGTCTGGAAACTGGCACGCCTCTTCAAGTACGGCTCAAGAAATGGGGACTGGATCTAGAATAATAAAGCACCTGTATAAGCAATAAACTTTTCTTTTATTATTTATTTTTTTACGGACAAAGCAAGATGACTGGCAAAGTGATCCTTATGTATTACATTTTTCTGCAAAATGTCGACAAAACAAAGAGAGAGATTGAGGAATCCTGAATCACCCAAACAGATTTGTCTGGTTACTTAACGTTCTCTCAGAATATACTCGTTAATTTGATGGCCATATTTACGTCCCATCGGACAAATGACTCGAATGAAGTAAGGTCCTAATATTCATACCAACTCATGAACATGCTGGTTATCTTCATGAAAAATACAACCATTACCTTTTCATATCAAGATTGTTTAGAGTGAGTTACAATGTTCAAGAAAGATTTGTTTGCAACAATTTTAAAATTATAATGTACTACTTGAAGATGAAGAACTTCCTGATTGAAGGGAACTGTTCATAACCTGTTCTACAGTTTTATGAAGAGAGTATTGATTCTACCAAGCCGACAATACCAACCTCTAGTAGTTTATCAGTCATGTTCATATTGAAAAGCCAGTCATACAGCGACACGTGGAATAATTCATCATCCGATTTAAGGGCCAATCTGAACACTTCTGCTTTCTGTAAAATCAAAGAAATAGTTTTGACTCAAAATAGCTTTAGCCGAAACAAAAAACTCGGCAATAAAGACATGTTTAAGGATACTATAAAAATATTAAGCAAATACTGCAATATGATGTCAGGTGTGTTTATACCTGAATTCCAAGTATGTACCAATTATTCTATCTACATTTTAGTCAAAGTGATCAACATACTGTTGCATGAACATGTATACATTTGCCAGTTTTACTTGTCAGTGTGCATACTTACTGGAAATCAAATCTGTGATCACTGATCACCGTAAACTTAATTACTGAATCAAATTATATTTACATATTGTTCTGCATCATCCACCGACATTCTGCTGGCACCTGGGGCTGGTGGGGGCCCTGGGGACTTTGGGATCAGGGTAGCCCCCTGGGGGACGCTGGCAGTCATCAGGTAACCAAGGGTCTCAGTGATACACTTGTAACATTCCTTCCTACAAAATGTGAAATTACCAGGTTTTATTGAAGACGACAATTTAATTGTTCAGTGTGTCCATTTTCTATCATATTGCCTTCCAAAACATGTTTAAGTTTTACTAAAATATTGAAATTGTATATATAGATAGGATCTAACACGTACATGTATCATATCAATTTTATCTGAGTTCAATATATTTAATAAACAGGCATGAATACAAGATTTTTCGTTGTTGTATGATGCTGTATGTTGCTTAGACCTTCTCCGTACCTTCCCACTTGTCCATTTCCATAATGCAGTATTGTTTTTAACGCTTACGGAAATCGACAAGGCAATTTCGATTTAACACCGAGCTAAAAGGAAAAGCCTGAGCGATTCTTCATTTGCATATTTTTCATACAGTGCATTACAATATTTATGTCATGGCTTTATTGCACTCCGACACCGCACATTCTTGATAAAGTAATTAACCCACCTCTGCATGAGCTCCTGCACTCCCTGCATGTCTTCAGGGGGCTCATCATTGTTGTAGAAGTGTAGAGCCAGCTTCTGAGGGTCTCGCTTGTTGGCCATCGTGAGACACAGATCCACAATTCCTTCGTAGAAGTGAATACTCGCAAACTGGTTACAAACCTCGGACAGCTGCAGGGGCTGGGTTACACCCTTGTATAACTGAATGAAATGAAGAACAACGTTCTTTCACTTACGTAAGGACGTGTTTATTGTACATATAAACATTTTAGTGAATAACTATAAACCAAGGAAATTTCAACCATATATGACCATATTTTGAGACTTAGTTTGAGTGATGAGAGTTATAACTTTTATAAATGACCAGTTTTATAGTACTAATTTCTATTGATTATTAAAGAAAGCACAATTACAACTATATTTATTTTTAAAGTAACATTGTCCATAACAGTTCATTCACCATCTGATCTATAATAAACACAGCGTGGACAAAACTGATGCAACTAAACGCGAGTATACCAACTGGTGTGCTATGTATCAATTTACTTAGCTTCTATTAGTATGAACTACTTATTTCACATTCAAATCAAATAGTTTCAAGATATTCATGCTGTGCTATTTTTTTATTATTATTGATTTAATAGAAAAATTGCAATCTTAGCAATTTTATTTGGCAGAATATATTCTGCTCATGCCAAACACAAAGTCAACATATGGACAAACTTCATTCTAAAGGCAAAGTAGATCTACTTGCTATATGGCTCTTATAATAACATGGCTCGTCTTCCTATAGCTTCAATATGAAGGATAAACAGATTATTTAACTGCTGGGATTGATTATAGGGAAATCCTTCACGAGTGGTAGACGTGTGGTTCTTTTCACGAATGAGCGCATGCGAGTGAGTGAAAAAACAAAGCATGTCTACCATCAAGTGAAGGATTACTCAATAATTGATCCCAACAGTTAAATAATCTATTTATTACATTTTAAATTACGTTTTTCAAACAAATATTCGCTTTACTGAACGTTATCGGCGGATGACGTCGACGTCAGCAACGCTTTGTTGACGTCACGCCTTAAATTCGCAACGTTAGTTATTATTGTGTTCTGAGTTAGTTATTAATATTTAGCGATTATGAATATTCTTGCACTGAGAAATCCCGATCTTTCACGGATAGAAATGTAATGAAGAAGTATCCTGCAAAAATAACTAGAACTATCACTGAAGGTTATGAATACCCCCATTAAATTCTAAGACAAAGAAAGGACCATAACTCTGTAATAAATTAGGCAACTGATGTAGAGGGACATAAGGTCATCAGTTGTTATGTGTATATAAAGTTTGGGAAAAAATTATTTAAAAATTGAGGAATGCAATTAATAAAAACATGTTACGCGACGGGATGAGACGAGACGTTACGGACAACATGATTCCTATATAGCCTCCAGTTCACTTTGTGAAAGCGAGGGTATAATTATTGAAACAACATTATCAATATATATACTAACCCTGAGTGCGTCTGTGAGATGGTGTCGTCTCTCTACGGGATTCTGACTCACTTTGGCTGCCTGCAGCATCTCAGTGGCCTAAAATACAATCATACATATTGTGTCCTAAAATATAAACGTGCTGCCTCCTTGTCACAAAGTTATACAAGAGACATATCTGACTTCAATAACCAGCACGATTTTATTCAGTATCAACAATTTTTAAGTTTATAATTGTACTTCAAGCCATTTAAATAAAAGTTAACAATTTAAATTACATTCCATTAAAACATACACAGGATCCCCAGGAAGGCAATTTAATAAACATCTATGGGTGAACCCTATTTTATGAAATATGTTTTTTTTAAACTATAATTTAAATCTATAGGCGGGTGTTCAGTGGCAAACGTGCCTTTCTGGGGTGCCACGTAAGTTTTAATGGAATAGTCTTTATCTGGAATTGATCTGAATGGTTTTACCATGTCAGGTCAACTTTCCTACTGAAAACATTGTGGAACACTTATTTTCATTGTCCAAGTTGAACGTGCCTAACATTGTAGCAGTACAAGTTGTTTGTACCTACATCATGTGACCGGTAAAGCCCATAAGAAGCATATTCTGGAGTAAGACTTTTACTATTCGGTGTCAGACAATTTCCGTAACCCATTCCACAAAACGAGCATATGCAATATCATTATGCAGATTATATAGAGAATATTATGTCAGTGCCTTTTACTATCAAGTTATTAGGTGAGGATTGAAAAACAAAGAATGGCGGGAATCTGCTGAGCCATTATTCGTTTTTCGTGCCGAGCCTAATAAACTTGATAGTAAAAGGCACTGACATAATATTCTATTTATCATGTAGATTATCCACATTTTCTGTATGAATTATCTATTTCGCAGAATATTACGCTTATCGAGGTTGCCGCCATGTTGTTGTTTTTGTTTGTTTTATGACGTCAGACAACCTTACGTACTTGACATCAGATAACGTTACGTACAATAAACGCCGAGTGATTCCGCATTGATTTGCTTTATTGGTCAGTGCCTAATAAAGCAAAATTTATTAGGTCATGCACAGAAAAGTGCATATCTGCATGATAAAATGGTTTGTGAACCTAGTTATTGTCACTTGAGTGGATTACCTTGGAGCATGTAGCATCGTCGGTACTGTACAGTGACGGGCAGATATCCCTGAGTCTACTACTGATGGCATCTGTCGTGGCGTTGTCGTCGAGGTAACGGTTGATGAGGCACGAGATCAGGGATCCACAAAGCTGCAAAAGAGTGTTTTGTTTTGAAACAAATGACATTTTGTGGTTTATTTTAAAAAGGACCTGTCTTGATCACAGCTTTAGAACTAATGTAGGTCATACTGACAGCTACATGTACAGCTTCTTCCACTCTGTGATCTGCCCGCAAAACCAGCTGCATCAAAAATTTGTCAGGTCCAGCTACCTTTCACAGTGAACTGGCCAGTCATCCACTATTTTATTTTATTTTAATCACACTATATGTAAGCTTGTGGACTTGTTCCGAAATCCCATTGCCATTTTATTCAAGGTGAAAATATGCAAATTAAAGCATATACTTATAGCAAAGAAGTATTAAAATGAGACCAATGCTGCAAGGGTTTTCTCATAAATTCATTTACTAAAACTAAATTGCAATAATAACATTATCGAACTAGCTTCAACTTAAATAAAACACATGTTCTTCAACAATAAAAATAAATACACAATAATGATATAAATGAACAACATTGCACTTTGATAATCCCATTAACTAGATGTTAACTACAAACAAGGGTAAACAATGAAAAATCATCAAACCAGAATGCAGCGACTTCATATAGTTACTTTCCTTCAAGTTTCTGCTGAAAACTGTATCATAAACCAGCAAAAAAACTTTGTGATATGACAGGCAGGTGGACAGAAAACATAAACACAATGTTTCCTCAGCACAAGGGAGGAGAAAAGATAAAAGTTAAATAATTCAAACTTACATCTTTTCCACTGATAACAAACTGCTTGAACGACATTGACCTTATCTGATTTTGCTGGTCCTAAAACAGAAGAAATATACCGTTAAAACAAATTTCTTAACATTTCTATAGGCTGGTCACCTTGGTAGGTTTGTGTAGTGTCTCTTCTATCTCTCCACCTTTTCCCTTCTTTATCTACTGTTATTTCCTCCCTATCTGCAAGTTACATGGTGCTATGTCGACAGATATTAATGTCCCAACATTGAACCATGGACATAGTAATTTTTCAGAGGTTTTGTGTCTGGAAGTCATAATGTATAAACATACATTTAATCTTTTTTTAAAGATTTCAAAGGGATTGGTTTTTATGATTCTTTTTGTCCTTGGCATCGGACCAAATATTTATAACAACTCCGATTCAGGTATATATATACCTTGGTCAGTGCTGCTGCCAGGATATGGAACTGGTGATCCACCAGCACCTTCAGTAGACCCAGGACCTCCTCCACTCTGTGTATTAGTTCCTGTAGATGCTGCAGCGACAACTTCTCTATTTTCTGGGCTTCCGCTGTTGATGAATAAGTCATTTAAAAGATCAACTGTTATATTTTTATATATATATACCTTTATAATTTTTCAAAACTACTGAGTGTTCCTCCATACACTTGTATTACCTCAGACTACTTTAATTGCATGAGAGAAGATTATTCAACGCAGTGTCTATGATACATGCCATGGACAGGACAGAGGCAAGCAGGCCACCATGTGAGTCATACTTTACAGTTGACACAAAGATGTCGAGAAAACATATTCATGAACAAAATTACATGACCTTGAAGGATTTAAAGAGACAGATGGCAATCTTCAAATTTTAATCAAGAATTAATTAGCACCTCGAATTATTAATCCAGCATTGTTTTGACTTAAACTGCTTGTGGATGTTTAAATAATATGTTGAGTTTTCATGTGTCCATCTTAATCTACCTCTGGCTTTAGTATATTATTGGTGCAATATAATCAACAGTTAATAATAAGCAAAGTTTTTAAAATATCAAGATTGCCGGGTGTCCCTTTAAAGGAATGCTATCTGCCATTTTAAATTCTCAGCTTTTGGAACACAATTTATTTTAAAAGATCCAGATGTTTTTAATCTCAAAACTATCTTAGACTGTATTTGAGAAAAGCAAATCGTATTTCATACCTTGCAGTTTTCTTCTTGTCTGGTCATCTATATGGCCCATGATATGTGGTGTGAAGGGGACCCCACCAACACCCCTGACAACAAAACAAACATATTGTTAATGATTATCACAAGACGGACTTACTGAACCAGTCTTAACCCAATAGGGGCTGGCGTGGCGCAGTCGGTAGCGCGGCGGATTTGTAACCGGAGGCCCCGGGTTCAATCCTCCGTGGTGCCACTGAGTTCCGTCGGTGTGTTCTTGGGCAAGACACTTTACCTTAGCCTCGTCCGTCGGATGGGGACGTAAACCGGGCGGTCCCGTGTATCGGTCTATCCTCCGAGCACGTTAAAGAACCATAGGAATCTATTCGATAATAAGAGTAGGGCAGGTTCCCGGATTCCTATGTATCCTTCCCCTCTCTCTGGGGCGGCTCTAAATAACCTATACTGTGTTGATGAGCCGTTAAACAACATTCAATTCAATTCAATTCAATTAACCCAATAGCCCGAAGCCCCGGGCTAGTAAACTGTCATTTGGGCTAGTGACTTTTTTTTAATTTATATAGTTGGGCTAGGAAAATGTACGGATTTTTATTGAGTATATAAAAATTCAGGCTAGTGACACAACAATTTTAATTAAAAAACTGCTGAACTAAATAAAACAAATTGCTATGAAAAATTCCAATAAAGAATATGTATGTATGTACAGGGTTTAATGTCACTTTTAACAATCGTTAAGTCATACCATAGCAGTGTCTACTTCCTCTACTTCATAGTACTGCCTCACTGGAATACCACACCATAGAAACATGACATGATACCCCACCAATTCACATTATACGGACACCTGGCCGACCAGTCCTAGCACTTCCCTTTATAGCAAGGGAACTCCTGCTACCACAACGTCCTAGCACTTCCCTTTATAGCAAGGGAACTCCTGCTACCACTTTTATAAAGCCTTCGTGACATGGCCGGGGATTGAAGCCACGACCTCCCTCTACGTGACATGGCCGGGGATTGAAGCCACGACCTCCCTCTACAAGTGACATGGCCGGGGATTGAAGCCACGACCTCCCTCTACAAGTGACATGGCCGGGGACTGAAGCCACGACCTCCCTCTACAAGTGACATGGCCGGGGACTGAAGCCACGACCTCCCTCTACCAGCCTTCGTGACATGGCCGGGGACTGAAGCCACGACCTCCCTCTACCAGCCTTCGTGACATGGCCGGGGACTGAAGCCACGACCTCCCTCTACCAGCCTTCGTGACATGGCCGGGGATTGAAGCCTTCGTGACATGGCCGGGGACTGAAGCCACGACCTCCCTCTACCAGCCTTCGTGACATGGCCGGGGACTGAAGCCACGACCTCCCTCTACCAGCCTTCGTGACATGGCCGGGGATTGAAGCCTTCGTGACATGGCCGGGGATTGAAGCCACGACCTCCCTCTACCAGCCTTCGTGACATGGCCGGGGACTGAAGCCACGACCTCCCTCTACCATTATGCCACTGCCGCGGTCTAACCCCAAAAAGATAGAGGTCATAATTCATGAAGGTAATTCAAGCAGAACATAAGATATTGTGTGGAAACCAACTTCTTGCCAGCCTGCGTAATTGACAGAGATGTTTTCTCTAACAGGTGTTTAAAACGTAAATGTCTTAAAACACATGCATGACAATTAGTGTTATTAAAGTAATAAAACAGTCGAGAATTATAAAGGTGTTACCCAGAATCAGGGGGTCCAGATTCAAACTTAGAATTAAAGTCAACAAAGTCTGACAACTCTCGTATATTCTCCAAAACAAAACCCAGATCTTCTGATGCGTAATTACATGTCAACTGAAATAAATGATGGGTAAAATATATTTTGGATAGGAGCAAAAACAACCAGAGGGACTTGATGGTGAACATGGTCAGATTCAAAGACTTAGCATTTTAATTTCAGGGCTATTCCATTAAAACATACCCGGGACCCTAGGAAGGCAATTTAATAAATATCTATGGGCGAACCCTATTATCAAAAAAAAATAATTCTTTAAAGGGACACATGACAATCTTTAGTTTTATTCAAACATTAAAATGTACTCCTCCATTTAGTTATCCTGCATCATTTTGACTTTAAAACTGCTTGCATATAATTAAATGAAAAAATGAGATTTAAATTTTCTTCACTATTTTACAAAAGTTTTAAATATATTATTGGTGCAATATTATAAAAAGTTAGTAATATGTAAAAACAATTTGCTTTGAACTATTCCAACAATTAATATTAATGATTGAACAAATGCAAGTTAAGAGAAAAACTGACGGGATGCCGCGAGTTTTCAACAAATCATGATTGCCGTGTGTCCCTTTAAACTTATTTTTTGCATCTATGGGTGGGTGTTCAGTTTCAAGTGCCTTCCTGTGGTCCCCTGTATGTTTTAATGAAATAGCCCTCAATAAATACATGGATAATAACAAAATATTGTGGAGTGCGCGGTCCAGTATTAAATCATCAGACTCAAAGTCGAGAGATCGTGGGTTTAATCCACACCATGGCCTTGTTATTTATCCTTGAGCAAGACATTTGACCTGCACTGCTTAGTAATGGTTCTAAGATATCAAGAGTGATTAATATTAATTTGCAAGAACTCGTTTCGCAAGCGATTTTAAAAGAAATATGTTCAGACTTAACAACATAACATTTTCCTCAATTGTAGATGAATCAACAAGTCAAAATAAACTTGCCACAGTCAACTCGAGTTGAATAATGGTTCAGTCACTAAAGAAATAGGGAGATAAATAATTTTATAGGGTTATTTTTCAGACTATGGACTTGTGCGTGGATGCTATACTACATTTGACAGTCCCGATATTGTTAAGTGAAATGACCATTAACGAATTTGTTGGGTATTTGCAATAATTTTCTGTCTGTCCATATTTCAACTTCAAGAAGCACAACAAATCAGTGTTTTTTTTACACTAAAGATAGGTACTTACATAGATAACAATGCCCTCTGGTGTCTGACAGGGAAGCTCTTTGGTGACCATCAACTCCCAGATGGGTCTGTAATAGAATAATAAACCCCACATAGGACAATATTCAGGAGAAGATGACAACAACAACATGGTCACATATAGTTGGCTCCAAATTATACACTCATTTATCACATATAACTTACATGGTGTAATAACATAATTCAAAACAATTTCAACAATCCACTAGTCAGTGCTCACACTGGCCATTCACATATTTTTTAGTTTAAAAAGCCGTCACATAATATAATTTTTGCCAAGTTTTTAAATTAAATAATAATAAATGAGCACTCATGCAAGATCCTCGGTTTAGAAATCGGTGTTGAACTTGGAGGGTACGCAAAACATTACATGAAGTATTCTGTTCTCAGCAATTATGTACATGCAACCTAATATAGAACATTTTGGACGCATAGGAATCTTTTATTTTCTTCAATGATAATTAAAGCATCATTCTAATAATTTGTTTTAATTTCGACATACATTATAAAGAAATATTGTTCCAAATTCTTTAAACCATAATTAACTACCATCCCTACCTGAGTATTCTGGACAGATATAAACAAATTCCGTTGTGTTTCCCGGAGAATGTGACGTCCTGCATGAAGCCTGGCATGTTGGGCATGGAGTGGTACACATACTGCATGGGCATGGGTGTGGATGTCTGTGATGGGTGCATACCTATAGATATAATATTGTATATTAGTATAAATATATTACCAACACTATGTCAAACAGATATATATACTTTTTTTTAAATTAATTTATTTTAAAAATATCAGATTTTATGTAATTTACACTATTAAATGTTCTGCATAGCATAAGGCACCAACAGATCACAATGTGGATATATTTATCAAGTTTCATTAAGATACCTCAACTGGCTGACACATTTATTATCTTGTTTCACTGGAAACGTACACACTATTGATATTAGTAAAAATGTATTTGTTTGCAGACTTTTCCAATGACCCATAAAATCACATTAACCTAAATTATGTTGAATTGTATCTTTACATTTGGTTAGTTACAAAACATATACATACTTGGGAGATAACTGTTCACAACATATAAACAATGAGTAACTACAACATATATGCATACATCAAGTGGTGTATACCAGTTGTAAATGGGCATGTGTGGCATCAACATATGTGGCATCAACATTCATGGCACGTAACATGGAGCATCAACATTTGAATATAATCACAATACGAAACTAGTACAAAAACAAGATGTGTAAACATATATGCCCCCATTCAACGACCATGACACAAACATTACTGCCAAGTTTCGAGTTTGTAGTTATCACGAAGATAAGATATTTAGTGATTTTTTACACGTTTTGGTACTATAGCAACCACACTTCTTAAGTGAATCTACCCAAAAGGGGAGGTGCCCAACTAGACCATGAAACGAACATTCCTGCCAAGTTTCGAGTTTGTAGTGCCAGATTTTCTTATCGTGAAGACGAGCAATTTTTAGTGATTTGTTTACAAGTTTTGTTACCACGGCCACCACATTTCTTAAGCAAATCTACCCAAAAGGGGAGGTGCACAACTACACAATGACACAAACATTCCTGCCAAGTTTTGAGTTTGTAGTGCCAGCTGTTCTTGAGTTATCGCGAAGACAAGCTTTTTTTAGTGATTTTTTATACATGTTTTGTTACCATGGCAACCACACTTCTTACAGGGCTCAAATTTAAGCTGGCATACTGGCAAAATGCAAGTGACATTTTCAGAATGCCAGTAAACTTTTTAAGTACTGGCAAAAACAAGTTTAATTTAGAATATCATGTCTGCCTTTTCTTTTTAAACATGTGCTTTTATATCAATGATGTTTTAATATGTTTAAGTTTTCCTGATATGTCTTTGTATTTGTAGGACACATATGGAATCTAGCATGGTTGCTAATGATAAATTATCTTGTGCTTTTTACTTATTTGTTACATATTTGTACTTACACACACAACCATAGAAATTGCAAGTAACTTTTTTCGTTTTGCCAGTTACAAAAAATGCTACTGGCGAAATGTTGCCAGTCCAAACTGTCACTAAATTTGAGCCCTGCCTTATGCGAATCTACCCAAAAGGGGAGGTGCACAACTAGACCATGACACAAACATTTTTGCCAAGTTTCGAGTTTGTAGTGCCAGCTGTTCTTGAGTTATCGCGAAGACAAAATTTCTGGACCGACCGACATTTTCAAAGCGAAGGGGGGCATAATGTGACACTATGACGACATTGTTTCCTGTGTACAGTTGAGCGTTAATAACTACAACATCTACAGTGCAGTGTTATGTAACAATATATTTACTACTATAGTGAATTAGTTATACAAATGTTCTACATATTGTCACCTGAGCACCATTTCTAATATCAAGTCTACTGAAAGCTAGCATAAGCTTACCCCTTAACCCGCTAAGCACAACTATAATAGCCTCGGTCCATTGTATACCCACTAACTCGCAGGCTGATCAGGGTTTACAATGTCCGACTGCTCAGTCATTTCCACCAAAACACCCTTTGCCACATAAATGGAATGGTCTTAATTCAAGGAAAGAACAGTCCATTATATATATCTAGCGGGTTAAAAGTTAATGGCAGGTTACAGTTAGTAGGAGCATGTTGTTTTTTTGAATATTGCAAAAAGAACATTGCAATTCTGTGGCAACTATACTATATAATCTAGGGTTGTGTGTATCTACCTTGCATGGGTGTGGAGAAAGAGGACATATGCTGCTGATGCTGCTGAGCCCCGGGGCTGTACATTATTGTGTTACTCGCACCAAAACCACCACCTAGACACACCCAAGTAGAAAAGTACACAACTTTGTAATATTTCGGGACATACACCAAGATAACAATTATGGGAAAACGCTACACCATTGTTTATGTCACAAGGGCTTCTGACATTAGGTCAAGAATTTAGTACAGGGTCTTCCACATGGCATCTAGGAGCATATTTCCCCTATCCCTTAATTCTAAAATAAAATTTCTCCTAATGCTTAACTGACACCCATCATTTGATCTTTCTACCCTATCCTTTAAAAACACCAATGAACCTGCAAAATGCATAATACCCGTCTATATATAGCTCCTGGATGGACGACGCACCATGGCATAAGCTCAGTAGAGCTAACAAGAGGCCCAAGAGGGCCTGCGGACGCTCTACTGGCTAACATGGCTCTTATAACATCAATGAAGCGAGTGACTGCAATTTACTCTTCTTTTTTTTTAACGTTTTGGGCAAAATACAGAATTTTTATGGCTGTTACTGGTCCGATATGGCTCTAAACCAAGGGCCATAACTCCGCTGTTAGTTGTCACATCTGGCTGGTTTTCGCACTTGTCCGAGCTTTCACTGACATTAACAATCTGGTAAAGTTTGGCAAAGATCAGATGAAAAATGAAGGCCCTTTCGTCTTAACGAGACAAAAGTTAACGACGGACAACGGACAGACGGACAACTCGCCATCCCAAAAGGTTTGCTGGCCCTTGGCCAGTAAAGCTAAAAATCCTTTAATTTGAAACATACTTCAAACTGCATCTAAACAAATCATGATCCCTAAAATATTGGTCACCCAAAGGGTAACTCCCTCACACATCCACCCCATGATATTCAAATTAGATTTCCCCTATCCCTAATTTTTTCTGTGGAAGACTATGATAATTATATTTTTAATCTTAGGATCACCTAGAAGTAAGTAAAACAAACTACTGTGCCAAATTGTACATATAACATATTTCTTTATGGGTGGGTCTTCTTTTTTTCATAAATAAAACACGAATATTTGAAAATACAATTACTTCATAAATATTTCTGAAATTGCCCTGACTGAAGTGAATGTGGATGGTCGTTGTTGCAGCTTTTACGATGACGCTGCTATTTGATTTATTATGCTATATCAATTTTAAGATAAACATACAGAGCTGTAATTAAGCTGGGTTTCTGAGTATTTTACTCATACATTTTTTACAAGATCTCTCAGTTTTTTAAAATTGTCTATCATTACTCATCAACTTACTAAAAATACTCATAAATTTTAAAAAATCATGAGTTATAGGTGTATGTATAGTCCTGTGGAACAGTTTATTCCATCCATATTTACATGATGACAATTGTTCCAAGCATGTGTCTTATTAAGGTCCTACAGTGTTCCTTTTGTTTTCATTTAACTTCCATTGAAACAGAATAGTTGTTTCTTTTAAAATGTATTAATTCACATCCATTTTGAAAGCATGAACTATTTAAAGAAACTGTTTACTCTGAACGAGTTCCTTGTCACTCATTCATTTTGAATCTGATGAGTAAATACTCACTGCAGTCAAAAAACTTCTACAGCTCAGAACATACTATTAGGTACATAATGATGTTTGGTCTAGTAACATGTTTCTTATATATAATGATGAAAAAAACACCAAAAACATGCCGTGATCTAATCCCGTGCTAATGTTATTACACTTAAATAGTTGTTAAACCAACAACATTTTAATAAGCTTTCAGAAAACATGTTCCTATAAACCTGTATTGACACAAACAATGGAATACAAGCAAAATGTTACAATTAGCAGAGGAAAGGGTAATTATGTAGTGCCATTCTAGTGCTAGGCTTCATTGTGTATAATTGCCCTATCAAAGCACTGCCTGCAATTTATGTGTGAATGTTACTAAAGTACTTCTTAAAGGGAATATAACGACACAGTTAAACAATCTTTATTATTGAGAGTTCTGAAAAACTTGGAAAAGGTTGAAAGAATTATAAAAATCGGATGATAAACAAAGAAGATATGATCGTTTGAATGTTCTGTTGAAACGCATATGGAAGTCACCATTTTTAGAGCTATGACATCACAGTTCTAAATGACCATATATGGAATATTGATAAATATGCAAATTTACTTATTTATAGGAGAAAAAAATAAAGTAACTGTATGAAGAATATGTATAACTAATGGCAATAATGCTTTATATGCCCAGTTAGGGAATTTGCATTCATTTGCAGTGATTTGCTTTGCTTTGCTTTAAATGATATTTATCAATATTCCATATATGGTCATATGTCATAGTTTTAAAAATGGCGGCTCCCATATCCATTTTAGTACAACCTTCAAATGGTCAAATCTTTTTGTTTATCATCCGATTTTGATCTTTCACCTTTTTGCAAGTTTTTCAAAACTCTCAATAGAAGAGCTGTTTGGCTGTGTCACTACATTCCCTTTAAACAAGCTCAGATAAGGTATTCAAATCTATTGTTTGGGGTGCTTGTTTCAACCCAAAGGTAGTTTGACTATTTCATAAACTTGAGTTATATACCAGGGAAACATGTTTTTCAGTGGTAAATAAAAGTATCTGGCTTTTGAAAATTGTTTAAGAAAATAAAATCCAGTCTTTTTTTTTTTAATTTCTATCAAAAAATGGTATTTAATGTGTTGGAAATATATAAATTAAACACTCTCAAACTTAATCACCAAATATTTGAACTAACTGTTCAAGTAAGGCGAGATCTTAAGTTTTTTGCTATCAAAGCAACATGAGAAAAACACAACTGAAAATGTAATTTTACTGTAAAATATTTATTTCTCAACCGATTTTCAAAAATAATGTTTATATACTACTAAACATTTCTGTCCCATTGATAAATAATTTATCAGGTACTACCCAAAATGTGCAAACAAATGTCAAAACACCATTTCTCAAACATAGCTCTAAACAACCAATTTTCTATTTCCATACCAATGGTTTCGCAAATAATATACTATAAGCAGTAAGACATACTTAACCTAATATACATATAATTTGTTTTAAACTAGACCCATAATCAGGGCCGTCTCCAATTTTTGAAACAGGTGGCTACTTTGATTTGACAGGCGGCTACCATTAGTGATCGAGCAAAGCGAGAGATGTTGTTAGGGGGTTCGCGGGCATTCTCCCCCGGATAAGCATGGATCGAATCTCCTGTTTTTGGTGCTGAAGTCAGGATTTCCATAATATTTGATACAGATTTAAAAAAAATTGAAAAAAAAACAAACTGTTACAGCTGGCTCAAAATTCACAATAGACGGCGAATATAGCCGGCTGCCGGCTATTAGAGACAGCACTGCATAATTCCATTCACACCTTTATTGCCACTCACCTAATGGCCCTATATTACTGGGCATCATGGGCCTGTCCCCTGACAGTCCACTCCCTCCGTACGTATATTGGGCTTCTCCCCCGTACAGGAAGAAGGCCATCTTTGCCCAGTCTGCCACCTGTTGGTCCGTGGCAAGTCTTGTGCATGCCAGGATGAGACATGTCGCACACGCTTGCTCTATCTGCAATGCCAAGGATCATTTGAATATTATGTTCAATGTTTATTTTGCATAAATGCCAGAAACAACTTTTGCTAAAAATGGTGTTGCATGTACATATGCTACCGTTATAATCAAAATCCATTTTAATTTTACATATCCAATCTTAGACATGAATTTTATATTGCAGACAACATTATGAGGCAAACAAGCATCCATTTATACATGCAGAACAGTTCTCTTTTACTGGTTTTGCCATATACTGTAGATATTCATAGCAATCAGCAGCTGGGTATATGTTAGACAGACATGATGATATTTTGAGTAATGTTAATTTATAGGACCAGGCAGTGATGTACATGTGCAAGATCTGTCAATTCGGAATGTTAACACATCACAGGAATCTTTTAATAGTAAGAATAAGAATAGATCTAATATTCCTTTATATTCCTCTTCTCTCTCTTAAGTAGCTGATCTCCATGACCCGTAAATCGCCCACTATTCCATCGAAGATTATCCTGTTACATTATATTGTATACCTTGTGTAACCTGAAGAAAGCCTTGACCTCCTCAGCATCTGGTCCCTGACAGTCTATCAACAGCTGCCGTAGTTGGTCCACAGGGCGCAGCTTACTCATAATGTGACTGCCCTAAAATTATGCATCAGTGTCAGAATTACATACAATTATTATAAACAACATTTGTTAAATATGAGTTTTATTTATGTGATTCAATCTACTGGACAAATGGTGTGACAGGGGTTAGAGAGTACCATCCCCAGCTTGCCAAAGGGAAGATATGTAAACGTTAGTTATAAGAAAATAGTTGTGCAGATAGAGCTATCTATCTTATAAATTATACCAACCGTAACAAGAGTCTTTAACTATAAATTTACTTAATTATCAATTTACTGTTTAATTATCTTTAACTATCAATTTACTATTAACTATCATATAGGCTATGCAGGATGAAGCAACTTAAGTGAGCCTACAGGGCTTTTTACAAGAAAATTGGGAAAAGGCCTAGGCCAGCTGATTTTGGGGAAAAAGAAGCCCGAGACTGTCCAAATCGGGGGAAAAAATAGCATGTTTTTTTATTTAGGGGAATGTTTTTCAAGGGAAATTTTCATTAAAATGTATGTTTTAGGTAAAATTTTAAATCAGGTTTTAGAACTTAGTTATTTTAACATGCAATTTATGTCACTTTTATTAAACTTTTTTAAAGATTGGACAATTTTTACCTCAGAATTGGGAAAATATAGACGTTTTTGCAAATTGGGAAGAGGGCGAATTTCGGCCAAACTTAAATAGGTTAAAAAGCCCTGGTCTAACATTTCCAAACAAGGTATTTACTCATAGCACAAGTCATGCTTGTTACTAAGTAGTGAAACTATTGGTCAAGTTTTCATTTTTGTCTACAAGCATATTGCTTGTTGATGCTTGTTGATACATACAAATGTTTTAAATGGCTACAAATGACAGCGTAATGGAGCCATTTGGTTAACTTTGTTAAATGAGGGTAGAATGATTGTTACCTGGGCACTGATGATGACAAACTTGCGTGGTGGCTGTGCATGCTGGGTAACAACCACAGGCGGGTCACGACCCACAACGCTGCCCTCTTGTGGGTTCACAGGCTTCAGGTGCAGATATTCCACCTCATTAATTGCCCATGTTCTGCCATCAATGGGTACTGTCGTCTGCACAAAATACAAAGCTTAGTTTAGAAAGAGTAAACCAAGATCTTATGAGGCCAATACAAACCACTGTAGCATATATCTAGACTATTTGTAAATATAAATATGGCCAAAATGCGTAATCTACTAGTAAAACAGGCTATTAAATTTGATTTCATAGCAAAATAAGGTTGTAGATATACGTGGTGATATACGTACATGTGACTCCATGAGTTGATTCTGGAAAGGGAATGAGTCACCACCAATTGTCCACATCAGGTCACTGTTTTCTCCCTGGGATGCTAACAGCAACATGCAACCTACAAATATCCATACAACACTTTCATATTCAAATTAACTTTTAAAGAATTTAACCCTTATAAACTGCGTTAGTATGACAAACTAAATAGCAATTTCCATTTTAACGAGAAATATCACAGTAAATAACAAATAACAAATGCTCCTAAACTTTTTTTTTTTACCTTTGACCTCCAAGTTGAGGTACAGACCTGATTATGGCGTGCGACACACCTTCTTATTGTGATAAGATTTTTGTGTGAACCTTCATGCAAATTCCTTTACTACTTTCAAACGGACAGACGGACAAGCTGTGCAATTACTATATGCCTCCCTTCGGGGAGCATAAAAATTAAAAGAAAGGAAAGTATATATGTATGCCGTTTAACGTCATTTTTAACAATCTTTCAGTCATATCACAATGATATCTTCTTGTAGCAGTGAGCTCTGTGCTCAACTTTTGTAGTGTTGTCACACTGGAATACCACGTCATAGATACTCCACCCAGTCACATTATATGGACACCAGGTCTACCAGTCCTAGCACTACCCTTTACATGTTGTGCATCAAGCAAGGGCGCTACTAGTATTTTAAAATGTTTGGCATGGCCCAGCTAAGGATTGAACCCACGACCTCCCACATGCGACGCTCTATTGTAACGAAAAGTAAATCGTCAGTTTTTACAGCTAGTGCCATGGAGCAAGCCACTGCTACATTTCTTGAATGGCGAGGTTATGTCTGATGTTAAGTACTTTCTGTCAATCATACACATCAGAGAAATACAGTAATGTATTCAATACTCACAAGTTTTCTATATCCTATGTGCCTACATGTACTAACAAGAGCTGTCGGAGAACAGCGCAGCTTGACTATTCGATTTTTCAGAGAATAATAAATTATGTAGCTAGTATATACCATCAGAAAACAAGGCCAAAACAATGTGACGGTGGGGTCGGAGGGCGGGGCGGGTATAGAAAGTCGGGCTGATATAAAATTATTGTTAGAATCTCATACAAACTAGAAATTGTTGTTGTCCATGGACAAAATCGTATGGCTCCCCCATTCGCCCGCCTTTCTCTATTGATCAGAGATCGTTTTGATATTTAATATCCCTGTGACATTGACCTTTGACTCACTCTAAAATGACTCGAAAAACTCCATTGTGACTGACGTAGTGACCAAGATGACCTTTTATTTTTTTGACCTAGTGATAATAGGGGTTATCTACTTGTCATGACCAACAATCGTTCCAAGTTTGAGGACCCTATGTCTAACCGTTCTCTAGTTATTGATCGTCAAGGTCACCACGACCTTGACCTTTGACCATAGGGGTCATCTACTTGTCATGACCAACCATCGTTCCAAGTTTGAGGACCCTAGGTCCAACCGCTCTCTAGTTATTGATCGGACATCGTTTTGATAGTCAAGGTCACCGCGACCTTGACCTTTGACCTAGTGACCCCTCTACTTGTCATGACCAACCATCCTTCCAAGTTTGAGGACCCGAGGTCCAACTGTTCTGTAGTTATTGATCGGACATTGTTTTGATAAGTCAATGTCACCGCGACCTTTGACCTAGTGACCCCTCTATTTGTCATGACAACCATCGTTCCAAGTTTGAGGACCCTAGGTGCAACCATTCTGTAGTTATTGATCGGACATCGTTTTGATAGTCAATGTCACCGCGACCTTGACCTTTGACCTAGTGACCCCAAAATCAATAGGGGTCATCTACTTGTCATGACCAACCATCCTTCCAAGTTTGAGGACCCGAGGTTTAACCGTTCTGTAGTTATTGATCGGACATCGTTTTGATAGTCAATTGATAGTCAAGGTCACCGCGACCTTGACCTTTGACCTAGTCAGAGATGCCAACACTGTTTGGATGCAATCTGTAGTCATTGGTTGTTAAATCTGTAGTGCGAGGGTCACAAAGTGACCCGAGGTGCTCGTGGGGTTCGGGGGCATGCCCCACCCCACCCGCGAAAATGTTTGGTTCTGAGATGCAATCTTCTGCATTCTATGGCCAAAAATGACACTGATATATGCTAAAAAATCAAGCTATTTTTAATCATGTTACACTGAAACACAACATGAAATGTCACATCACTCTGGCAATCTGTAAAATTACTAGAGTAGTCGTTCTACTGTTTTAAAACAATTGACTGAAAAGTCATCTCACTGACAATCAGTGATCAGTATTTATACTAGAGTGTATGTACATTTAAGAGTTATTAGTTCTCATGGTTTCAATTATGTTAGTCGTAGAACATTTCCTAATTCAGTCACTGTATTTTTTTTAAAAAAATAATTTAATTTTTTATTTTATTTTTTTATTTTTTTCACAATCACAACGAAATTCGTATTTGCATGCAAACTGGTCGTAGTGGGGTAAATGGAATAGAAATTCGTATAAAATACGGACAAATCGTAGTGGTTGGCATCTCTGCCTAGTGACCCCTCTACCTGTCATGACAACCATCGTTTCAAGTTTGAGGACCCTAGGTGCAACAATTCTGTAGTTATTGATCGGACATCGTTTTGATAGTCAATGTCACCACGACCTTGACCTTTGACCTAGTGACCCCAAAATCAATAGGGGTCATCTACTTGTCATGACCAACCATCCTTCCAAGTTTGAGGACCCGAGGTCCAACCGTTCTCTAGTTATTGATCGGACATCGTTTGTGACACAGACAGACCTACAGCCTTGACCTATGACCTAGTGACCCCAAAATCAATAGGGGTCATATACTTGTCATGACCAACCATCCTTTCAAGTTTGAGGACCCAAGGTCCAACCGTTCTGTAGTTATTGATCGGACATCGTTTTGATAGTCAATGTCACCACGACCTTGACCTTTGACCTAGTGACCCCAAAATCAACAGAAGTCATTTTCTTGTCATGACCAACCACCCTTCTAAGTTTGAGGACCCTAGGTCCAACCGTTCTCTAGTTATTGATTGGACATCGTTTGTGACACAGAGACAGACCTACAGCCTTGACCTTTGACCTAGTGACCCCAAAATCAATAGGGGTCATCTACTTGTCATGACCAACCATCCTTCCAAGTTTGAGGACCCTAGGTCCAACCATTCTCTAGTTATTGATCGGAGATCGTTTGTAACACAGACAGAGAAACAGACAGAGAAAGAAACAGACAGAAAGCACAAAATCAATATGGCTCCCCTACCACACTTTGTGTGGGGGAGCCATAATTATAGCAAAATTTAGGCAGTGGTGAAATTGTATTATTTTTTTTTATCAGTTTTAATCCAAAATGGCTGTCATTTTAAAGAAATTTGTGGTCGAAAGGCAACTCGGGGAGATAAGGGATATCTGGCAATTTTTATTGTGGCCTCATTTCAGTTTTTTTAGTGATATTTCATCTGTGTATCTGCATTTAATCTAAATTTTTGGCCAACATAGCTATGTGTAAGAATTTACCTAAACAACACAGTAAAATATTTAAAAAAAAATCCAGTTTCGAGTGGGAGGGGCCGGGGGAGTGCAGGGCACGAAAATTCCACTCATCCGCTCGCTATGACGAGTGCTCATTGACGCAGGACGAGTAGAAATTCAGATAAATTCTTTAACAATTTATCAATTTGGCCATTCATATATTGCGTAGGACGAGTAATTGAGAAACAAATTTTCTTGCCCTGGAGTGAAATGGGGGGGACTGAAGGGGCCAACATAGCTATGTGTAAGAATTGACCAAAACAACACAGTAAAATATGTAAAAATATGGGTGAAGTATGAATAAGATGCATAATGCTATAAGAAATCCCAAACCAAAATTATAGATATATACAAAAGCTTAAACGCAAACCTAGATCTGCCTTTACTGCAAAATTTGGGTTCCATGGGAGCTCAGAATTTGCAGAAGACAAAATTACTTACACAACCCTTTACAACATACTATAAATATATATATTCTATAAGGAAACCAATTCCCAAATTTAGTTCAGCTAGGACAAGAAATGTAAGAGATATAATAGACCTGTTAACACAGCTTACTTGCAAAATTTGATGTGAAATATACACATTTTAAGGGCTATCACAATTTGGGTTCCATGGGAGCTCAGGGGTTACAGGAACCAAAATTACTTCAGCAGCCCTTAAGATAATGCTCTAAGGAAGCCCATGGCCAAATTTGTTTGTGCTAGGATAAGAAATGTAAGAGACATAGACTTGTAAACACAGCTTACAAGCAAAACCTTGATGTGGGACGCCGACGCCGGGGTGATTACATAAGCTCTCTTATTCTTCAAATAGTCAAACTAAACTATTAATGTTCTCTAGTATAAAAATCACATTACAATCAAACTTAAAGGCGTCATTGCTCACCTTGTTTATAGTATGCCATATGGACATTGTTGCGTCTCTGTGATGCCGCTGATGTGAGGAATTATTGCTCACCTTGTTTATAGTATGCCATATGGACATTGTTGGGCTCTGTGGTGCCGCTGATGTGAGGAATTATTGCTCAACTTGTTTATAGTATGCCATATGGACATTGTTGGGCCTCTGTGGTGCTGCTGATGTGAGACATTATTGCTCACCTTGTTTATAGTATGCCATATGGACATTGTTGGGCCTCTGTGGTGCCGCTGATGTAAGGAATTATTGCTCACCTTGTTTATAGTATGCCATATGGACATTGTTGGGCCTCTGTGGTGCCGCTGATGTAATGAATTATTGCTCACCTTGTTTATAGTATGCCATATGGACATTGTTGGGCCTCTGTGGCGCGGCTGATGTGAGGAATCCTGGAGGCAGGCGTACGTGTACTAATGTCAACATCGTGGGACGACCTCTCTGAGTGCCAAAGGGATTGGTTGTGAAGTACAGCCTTACACCTGTAATCCGAAATATGTGCTAGGAGATATTGTAACTTAGCGATGCATCAACAAAATGTGTATTAACTTTTCGGTAATAGAGATTTGTCGTCAAACAAAACATATATTGACTTTTTGATTATGTAGTGCTGCATCGTCAACCAAAACGCGTATCAACCTTTTGGCAATTAGAGATTCATCAACCAAAACAAGCACTGACTACTTTTTTTTATATCTTTCTCTATTAGCCCAGCTCAATGATGTTTTAACCTCAAATTAATCTTATTTGCGGGAACTGATTGATGCATGCGCTTTGTATCGGCTGCCTGCATCTACCTACATATGTTATAAATGAAACATTGAAATTTCACGAAAAGCAGAGTTTCTGTGTTTTATTCTTTGCTCATGACATGAAAATGATTGCTGCTCATGATATTGGTACATTGAAAGACACATGCTATGAAATAACAAATGTGACCTTGAACTGAAAGTCAATGTCATAGAAAATAGTATGGTTGGACAGGTAGGACTAATATTTCTTGCCTACCGGACAAGGATATCTGTCATTTTACCGGGGCTAGATATTTCCATCTCACCCTAGGGTCGAGATAAAATTCATGCGCACCAACATCCCGTATGCCGGAAAACATGCAAAACGTTAGTAGCTCAGATAGGGAATTTCAACCCTCGGTATAAGTGTGCCTCGGTTCCGATAAAAACATGTATACCTCGGGTTTGAATTCCCTATCTTCACCGGATACCCATGAAAGATTTTTATAGTAACAACTGTGCGAATATCAAAGCAATCCTTTTCAAAGTTGTCAGAGTTTTTATAAATTTAAACAGTCGGACCTTGTTTGGTAAAGATCTGATACAAAATGAAGGTAACAGTATTAAAGTTATGATGTACTGTACAAACTTTTTATCAAAAGTTGACTCTTTCAATCAAGTGTGACCTTAAGATCAAGGTCAGGAAACATTGGCACTGTTGGATAACTTACGCTCATTTGTAACGAATGTCCAAATATCAAATCAATCTGTTAGATAGAATGCAAGTATGGTTTGGAAAAACTCTAACAAACTTAGTAAGAGGAGAGAAAAGAGATTGATTGAATTGGATTTTATAGTCGCACCAACAGCTAAGGTCATATGGCGACTTTCCAGCTTCCATTGGTGGAGGAAGACCCCAGGTGCCCCTCCGGGCAATTTTCGTGCACGGGCGGGCACCTGGGTAGAACCACCGACGTTCCGCAAGCCAGCTGGATAGCTTCCCCACATAAAGATTCCCAGGCCCCTGAGGGATCGAACCTACAGCGGTGAGGGGCAAGTGATTTCAAGTCCGAGACGTTAACCACTCGGCCACGGACGCCCCTAGAGAAAAGAGAAAGAGAGAGAATTGTTACCAGTTTGTGTAATGGCCACCAAGTGTATGTTACTGGACTCTGATTTGGTGATGGGGGCTATGTGAACCAGTGGTTTGAAGTTGGATCTGTCTATAGTCCTGTAATGTATAAAGCACGTTTTCCATGGTAACACAAGCTCATTCCGACGATAAAATGCTGTTATAATGTCCTATCACACACTTCTATACCTCAAAAAGCAGCACAACTACAAAGCAGCACAACTTTGTGAAGTATAACGGGTTGTATTAGAATAAAATATACAGGAGTCCCATCACACATCACAGACCCATCACACACCTCATAAAACAGAATAAATACTGTAGATCACATTATTTCAGCGTGATATTAAGTTCGCGAATCACTGGGTCTCTGATTTATTAGCGTGTAAATAATCATATTTTCTTACAAATAATATATTTCTTTGGTGTTTATCGTCGAGTTTTGTTTATTTCAGTAGGTATTCCCTGATGCATGTACATGTATTTCACACTTAATCCTTTAATACATCCGCTATCAGAGTTCTGTTTGTAGCGGGGGCACATCAATTATCCAATCAATTATACAAAGTGATACAATAACTGTAAAGATTTTATTGATTGTATTAATGGTTATCGACGTTGCGTTGTAAACCTTCGTCTTTCACCGCTGCGGGTTTGAATCCCACCGGGACCTCTACTTGTAAGTGCGGAAGTGTCGATTCTTACGGATGGCGGGAGGTGTACAGTACTGGTTCTACCCAGGAAAAGGAGGTGCTCTGCCTCCACCACCAAAAATCGACTGTCATATAACCTTACATGTGTTGTAAATGATGTAAAACACCACACTAACAAACAAATACGATTTGTAATGCTTAGGCCATCCTTAAAAATTGTTGGTTTGCAGTGCTCCGACCTAGAATTTCTGAGGTGGGTAGGTAGGTAGGTAGATGATTTTTATTATTTTTATTTTTGTTGTTGTTGCTTTATGGTTGATTACCATTTATATGTTAAAAAACATAAAACAGTTTAAATCCTCACCCTCCAAGGCACTAAAACTAGGTTCACTATACACAAGGCAACATTAAACAACACCATGAAGATGTTTGTATAAAAGACAATGACTTCTTTAAACATTTTTAATATTGTCAGAATACTAATTTCATAATTATATTCTCTATAAGTGCCTTCCAAAAAGACTGGGTGTTACTTAAAGCTGATATCTCGCCAACAACAGGGAAATTGTACAGAAAAATGTAGGCTACACCGTTTCTAAGCCTAGTACTGATGTAACTTACATATATCTGCTACCATGTTATACTTTGTATAAATTTGTATCCTCACAGGCTTTATATTTATAGCCTATTGGAAATTTGAAAAAAAAGTATCTATCTATATGTTGCGAATTTGAACGCTTTTACTACAATATCAACCTATTTAACAGACGCGTGTGTAATAAACACTACATACATGTACATGGGTTAAATCAGGCATAACAACTTGATCCTGAGATTGACGAAGTTTTTAACTCAAACGGACGTTTTGCAGCCATTTTGACAAGAGTTTCATCTTTTGTTAATATACTGCTCCCTCGATAATCCTATTGTTTACCAAATTGTCTATGACTATGAAGTTCCTTACCAATTAAAGACATCCACATCTAAAAATAATTTCATAATTACTTTCCAATCTTTAATCAACACACGCCGAAATTGTTTTCATATTAATCAATACTGGATCGACTTTGTCAATTAAATCGCTGCTATATACTGTTTTATGCGGTCACTTATTCAATCAATCAATTACCTAATCAGTCAGCTAACTAATCTGCTTTTACAATCAATCAAGAGTAATTATTGCCAGTCATCCTAAAACTGTGAAATCTGACGACTGTTTATTCCAATTATGCCGTGTAGGATGCGAGTGTAATTACTTTTGACAAGCTGGGTATCGGTTTTTTCCACTTTGACTGGCGCATTATGCAACATCGACGGAGAACCAGTCTCGTTTATATGAACCGCAAAAAAAAAATCTAACGGAAAAGATCGAGAAAAAATAAATCGGCGCCATGAAACACCAAAAAAAAAGTTTGAGTCGCGGCCAATTGTATGAATCAATAACCTCGATTCAACATATTTATTAAAATTAATAATTCTTAGAACTATTTTTCAAGTATAGACAAAATACATAATTTCTACTTTAAATCAAATCAACATAAACTAATTAAATAAGTAAAATAAAAAAAATAATACAAGTACCGTATTCCTCGGCCTATAGCGCGCACTTTTTTACCCCAGATTCTGTGGCTGAAGTTGGGGTGCGCGGTTTAAGCAACAAGTAATGTTTTACTCTTTTTTTTTCTCAGCCAAGACGAGAAGTTTTGTGGGTTTCAAAAACTCGCAAGACCGGCCGTTTACTAGAGAAATTGAATCTAACAAAAGTTGGCTCGTTTCTATTGTTTCAATAAAATAAGTTGTATGCTATATGCTTATTATCAATAAAAATAATAAAATCAAACTTTACCATGTTTTATGTTGATTATTGTTGAGAAAATACCATTGAAATGTTGAAAAATATCATTGTTTACATCAATCGGCAAAGTGAAATGATAACGAGGCTGTGGTTTCCGTTTTACGGGTTTAATGTGAATAGAAATGAATAGAATATTATGTTTTCTTCCTAACGACGACTACCGGGTACTGATTTACCGCACATATTTATTTGTTAAAGTCGATTCTGAATTTTGACAACGTAGAATCTTGATTATTCATAAAGGGTTTCATTGACTGGGAAAATGTGTGAAGTGTTTGTTTTTTGCTAATCTGACCGCAAACAACGATGACTATGGTGATTATTAAACAAACATGTAACAATACATGTACACAGAAAAATGTCAATTCCTTAATTGTCCTTGATTACTTCAGAAGTTTGAGTAGGTGCTAACAAGATGTGTTAGGAAAATACGTTTAATAGGTGATGCCACAAGACAATGCATCTCATTTCGAGAAACCTCTCAAACTGTCAACACCTTCAAATTGTCAACACCTTTAAATTGACAAGCAAGAGTTAATAACCTGGAAACAACACCAGATTAATAAATTTAATATGATCGTAATAAAAGTTGAACACGGGCGTGGGGATTTTTATTTTATTGAAACTTGAGTAAACAACAAAAGTACACAACAGTACAAGTTTATTTACACTTGAGTAAAAAAACACAGTCTAACATGCAGCTTGTTTTAGCCAATCAAAATTCGTTATACATTTCCTCTTTGGTCAATGATTCAAAATGGCGCTCTGCTGTCCTGAAATTGAAAACACATGTTTTTATGCGCGGTTTACGCTACAATACATAACAAAAAGGTTTTTTTCCAAGGATTCCAGGCCCAAAGTCGGGGTGCGCGTTATATGCGCATGCGCGCTATACGCCGACAAATCGGTAGTTAACCACTCTTTAGAATAAAGCGTTTTTTGCTTGTACAGGTATAAATACCCACCAATCATGTGATAATTTAAATCTTCTTAATTTCGTTGATTTTTCGAGTTTATTATGCGGGAGTTCTTAAATTCGCGAGACAGTGGATTAGCGAATATTAGCGAAAAATAAAACCCTCGCGAATAATACCGGATCTACAGTAGCTAAAACTACAAGTGTAAGCTTAGAGCTAAACACTATCCTCATTGTAATAGTTTATGGAAAAGGTGTATCTGTGAAGGACAGTAACTCTAAATTAAGGTATACGGACAAATGCCCCCCCCCCCCCCCCCCCCCACCCCCGGACAAATGCCCCCCTGCTCATTTTTGTATAGGTGGACAAATGCCCCCTCATGTTTTTGCAAGGGTGGACAAATGCCCCCCTGAACTTTTTACAAGGTGGACATTAGCCCCCCTGATATTTTTGCAAGGGTGGACAAATGCTCCCCCGGACAAATGCCCCCCTACTCATTTTTGTAGTAAAACAAGCAGTATTTTCAACATTTTATTAAACATGTCCAGATAAGGAAAACAGCAAAACAATATACATATGCAGCACAATATAACATGTAATATGTATTTACAGTTACCTTAAAACTAACTAAATCCATACAAAAAAATAATCACATAATTCACAGGTAATTCCCAGTTTGTAAGTATTCAGAGCTATAAAAAAAAAAAAGTGTGACCAACACAAACAGATTAATTACATGCACACAATTATAGGAAGTATATGTTTGCAATCAAGTTTTAAAAGTGTGACCTTTAATTTGATAATTAGAGATAATTGATTGAGTCATACATCAATCAACCAAATAATAAAAAACTCATTATCAAATAAATATTTACATTTTCTGTTGATGTTCTTAAATGTTATAGCACATAATATATTTTCATATAAAAACATCATGTAATAATTAGCACATTTGATCTAATATAATCATTTTCATTTATAATACAAAGTTGACCTGTGTTTTGTTTTTGTTAGAACACTTTTCATGTTTGATAAACTATTCAAACCTTCTTAAAATAATGAGCAAAAGTTAAGCTTTTCACCTTTGTTCTATCACTTGTGAAAAAATGACTCGATGATGTTGGAAAATCAAACTTGACCAGTATTTTGTAATAAGTGTTACATAAATTTGAGACAGCCATGTTGTTGTAATTTCTTGTTGTATCCTACTTACCTGGCAGTATGTGAAGCATTATGTACAATAGTCTGAAGTGGTATGGCTGCAACTTTACTCAGCCCCTTCCCGTCCTCTCCCAGGTCATACACTTGTAGTGAACCTTTCTCTGTGCGACAGTACAGCACATTCCTAGAGTTGTCTACCTTTATCTGAACCAGGGGATCTAGAAACGAGTATTGTATATTTAATGCTTGAATAGTTATTTCACTCTGACACAAACGTTGTGATATAACAACAGTTTTCCTGTATAAAACAAGAGCTGTCGAGTGACAGCACACTCAACTTTCGAGGAATTGTCTATTTATTGGGGTACCTAAGCAGAAAAAAGGGCATAATTCTGACGAAATTCATAACAGAGTTATGGCACTTTTCTGTATGAGACATCTTGTGATAATAACAGAGTTATGGCACTTTTCTGTATGAGTTCATCTTATGATAATGATTACATGTGTAAAGTTTCATTGAATTTTTCGAAGCAATTTCTGAGATATGAGCTTACCGAAAAAGGTCAGTCATTTCCGATGGAGACAACGACACGAGTAGAATAACTCGGCATTTCTTTGAAAAGTCGAGATAAACAACTTCAGCAATCTTGACATTGTTACTTTAATGCTGCATGTAAATAATAATATTTTACATTCAGTTGATACTTTCTGTGTATCTAAATAGAAATTCGGGGCTACTGTGCATGCATCCGATATGTCTCAATAGAAAGGCAGAGCTACTGCACAAGTATCCCAACGTGTCTCAATAGAAAATGATATTTCACTGTCTGAAAATACACTTGAAGGTAGTTGTCTCTCCTGCACTGTTTTATTATTATCATTCTCCAAAAGTTAGTTATTGTTCGGCATTAAAGTGGCAAGTTTTAAATTCCGATAATAAATGGCAAGTTCTATGAAGCCCGTCATCAGATCCACACCATTCTTTGATTTCTAAGCCTTGTCTAACAAACTTCATAGTAAAAACCACCAAAATAATATTCTCTATATGTCGCGATACCATTCTTTTAAGCGATGAAAACTGCCGCCTCAAAAAAGCAGCACATGGCTGACACAAGACAACAGACCACGTGATCCCTAAGTGTCAATACAACTTAAAAGTTTTACTTACCTTCCTCGCTGAATGAAAAGTTGAGAAATGATGGCACAAGAAATGACAGCGTGCTTGTAGAGTGGTTGATCTTTCTACACTTGCGACTGAACCAACCATCATCAGCCTACAAACACAATAGAACACATTAACAATCACAGGTTCATGATCTTTAAAGTTCAAGTTTGTGATCATACACAAGAAATACTCTCGAAACATTGCCAGCAGAACATTAACAAGCAATACACTTATAAATTGGAAAGATATTTGAATGTTAATGCTGGAAATGTGCCGTTAGATTTGACATGAATGGTGTTTTGCATCATTTTAGCACGTTAGGCCATTTAAGATTATAGGACTATTTTTTGTGGTAAAGGCAGGCCACCTCATTTTTCCTGGGTAGAACCAGTAATGTTTCCTACACAAGATTCGACCATTTCACACTTGACAAGTCAAGCTCCCAGTGGGTGAAATACTGGAAGAAAGAACTGTCACCTGTCTGTAATTGTCAACGATTATATTTTACAGAGATGACTCATTGAGGTATATCTAAGATGAATCAGGAAATGTTTGTGAATATGGTGTGCTGTGAAATCAGTTGTTTTCGTAGGAATCAAATTTTGTTGTTTCACTGTAAAACATTTTGTGCGGGATTGTGTATAAATATTAATTGTGGCACTTGAATTTGTGGTTTGATCAGCGGCTTCCGTAGCTCAGCGGAAAAGGCCTTACCAACACACCTCTGCCCCGTGTGGGTCGCTCTTTGCTGGAGGTATGTCTGATGGGGAATCTTCATCTTAACAGAACCTAAAACCCCATTTCAATCATTTGATTTATCAATAAAAATTTGAAAAAAAAAGAGCCCAGTGAAGCAAATTGACAATATCCCATCTAGGGAGCTCTTACATTAAAGACAGCAAGGCATAAAGTTTACTCATTACAAATCTATAGTTACTCACCTGATAGGCGAGTTCATACAGACAACCATCTTTTCCCGCCATGAAGATCCTGCCACTGTCTGTACCAACAAGACTCATGATGTACGTGTTGTCTGTGGGTATGGAGAACAGGGGCTCTGGTAGCAGGTGCATCTCCTCATACCCTGAAATAAAGAACTCGGTGTTTTAGATGGTGTGGATAAACAAGAGAACCCAGGTAAAACCTGGGTGTCCATCCTGCTCTTGCACATACCAACATGTTTAATCTTTTTTATATCCATATGGCATTCATTTATGGATATTTTGGGTAGGAATTAAGTACTTAGAATGTCCAAAAAGGGCCAGAACTCCCTTCAAAAATGCTGTATCAAAATGACAACTGAATATGATCATCTTCACATGATGGCAAACAATCCTACCTATATAAATTGAATCCCTTCAAAACTGAATAACAAGTTGTGGCCACAAGAAAGTGTGACGAATGTAGGGACATTCACTATTTCTATTTCCATCCCCTTTTTCTCACTCCCCTTTTTCTCAAAAAGGCAAGGGACAACAAATTAACAGAAAACTAGACAATGAAAAAACAACAACAGGAAAGTGGAAAAAAATATGAACAAAAGAACAGAAAACTGGACAGATATATGAACAAGCACACAGGAAAGTGGACTGATAAACATACACACCTGTATCTGTTTGTGTAAAGCTGGCACCCAGGAGAACTATGTCTACAGGTGTGGCCAGAACCAAGAGGTACTGTATATGTGGCTGGAATATACCTGAAATATACGGGTTGCATGGCTGAATACTAAACATTCAAAATGGACAAACTTAAGAAAATAGGCTTTCAAATCTGCTACTTTCTTAAACAAGTAAATTTAGTGAATAAGTGTAAACTTGATTCACACGTCAGAAAACAGTTTGCTCAAACTGGCAATGCAAGTCTTACAATAACGTAAGACATTAAGTCTGAGCGGGAAAGCACAGGGCCGATTTCTACCAAACATTTTTACCAAGGCCTTGTTCTAAAATAAATGATGGCCTTGTTTCAATATCAATTTCCTAGCAAAATATTCCGAGGTATGTCTGGCGATAGAGCCTTACAAACATTCCAAACTCTTAAGATCCTCACACTATGCTGACTGGTGCAATAAAATAATATGTATATATTGAATTCACACAATACCGTGTTTGGGTTTGACTAAAGCTGCAGCAAGAATTGTCTCATTGATACCGTCAAAGTAGGCAAGATCACCCCTGAAATATAAACAGACAAAAAAACAATCAAAACAATAATCAGTTGCAGGGCAGGAGGAGGGTAAAAAAAAGAAGAGAAAATATTTTTTATTTGCAAATATTCTATGATATATAATCACCTAAATAGCAGTAAGGAAGCAATCAATACTTGATATCTGGTATGCATCTATCTCTGTATTTTGCGGGTTGTTCATATTTCTCATTAAATGAATTGGTTTTAAGGCATGAAAGATTACATGGCGACAGGAATGAATGTGCCAGGCTCATCCTCTATTTCTCATTAGAATATCAAACTATTCTTTTGTTGTTTACACAGATGTCGTAAAGGTTGTGATCGATTTAATTATCATTTTAATACAAAAAGTGCTTTATATTTTTCTTGAAATTAACTCTTCAATAAAAAACAGCCCAACCAAAAAATTCCTATATTCAACACCATCTCTACTTTAATTTACAAAATGTAACCTTGCAAAATATAATGCAAACAATTATTCTTGCAAACAAGTTTATCTATTTAATATTATTCTATATATGTTAACCCTTAACCCGCTAAGCACGCCTATAATAGCCTTTGCGTCCATAAAGGGATTTTTCTAGGCCCAATCCAAGTTATCCTCATATTTTCCCCAAAAAAGCAAAAGAAATCCCAAAATACAAAAAAAAAAAAATCTTATATTAAATGTAGCCCTATTTGACAATGTATTTGTTGCAGAGCGTGTATATTAAGAGCTTGATTTTGAAACTATTTCAAACATTTTTATTGCCTTATTATGTAATATAGTAGGATTATTCTTTTCCCAATTTGTAGATTTCACACACATTTTTCCCCAATTCAAAAGGTCCATGGCCCCACTTCCGAAAATGCAGAAAAATCCCTGCCATTGTAAACCCAGATCAGCCTGCGAGTAACCCTTTGTCACATAACTGGAATGGTCTTAATTCAATGAAAGAACAGTCCATTATATTTATGTAGCCAATTAAGGGGTTAAGATTTTCTGTAAAAAGTAAAAGTATATCATTCTTCATATTTCCAGACCAGACAAATATGTCGCTGTCTATAGTCCTCAATGTCCTTTTTAAAGAGCTGTGGGGACAATCCCATCTGCCTACATCAGTCTACATCATGCTGCTTACTCATCTTCATATTTCCAGACAAATATGTCACTGTCTATAGACAACCATGCCCTACATCAGTCTACATTATGATGCTTACCCATCTTCATATTTCCAGACAAATATGTCACTGTCTATAGACAACCATGCCCTCTCTATCTCCGGGAACAATCCCATCATGCAGTTACACTGCATACCTATATCTTGTTAAGGAGACAACTTACACATACCGTAAAACAACACTTTACAGAATGCAACATGTCTGCAATCAAAAATCCCACATAAAAGCCATATGAATTGTACATTTGTTTGATAGCATCATCCTCCCACAAAAACAATGCATGCAGAGCGGTAAACAAGCTGAGTTTTTGAGTATTTTACTCATACCATTTTTACAAAAACTCTCAGGTTTTTGGGGGGTGGGTGGGGGTTGGTGGGGGTGGGTGGGGGAGCAACATAGCTATATGTGTAAGAATAGACCAAAAATATGAGTAAAATTATAGATATATATAACACTTTACACATAAATCTTGATCTGCCTTTATTGCACATTTTATGGGTTGTATGAGAGCACAGAATTTGCAGAAAACAAAATTATTTATGCAACCCTTTAGAACATACTATAAGGAAAGGAATTCCCAAATTTAGTTGAGCTAGGACAAGAAATGTAGACCTGTAAACCCAGCTTACGCGCACAATTTGATGTGAAATTGACACATTTAAAGGGCTATCAGAATTTGGGTTCCATTGGAGCCCATGGGTTACAGGAACCAAAATTGCTTATGCAGCCCTTAAGATAATGATATAAGGAAGCCCATGGTCAAATTTGGTTGTGCTAGGATAAGAAATGTAGACTTGTAAACACAGCTTACACGCAAACCTTGATGTGGGACGGCGACACCACGGTGATTACATAAGCTCTCTTATTCTTTGAATAGCCGAGCTAAAAATGTGTTTTACTCTGAGCATGTTCCTTGTTACTCATTTAACAATTAATCTTTCAATACTTTTTTTCACAGTTATCATGCTTTTTTTTACAAAATGACCAGGCTAGGGAGTCTTCACAATTTTTAGAAAAAATGCCCTGATATACGACGAGTTTGGTATCAAGACTCAATAAACAAGAGGCCCAAGAGGACCTGTGGACGCTCTACTGAACTAGTCTGTACAAAGTTAGTGTATTAAAACCTTTAAGAGACCTGTCATAACTCTGCCAAAACTTATTCACTTACAACACGACAATGTCAGGTGCTACGAGAACTAGCCCGGAAAATGTTGTGTATCAAAAACATTTAAAGGGCCACAACTTCGCCCAACATCTGTAAACCGAAACGCGATGATGATTTGCACAACTAGTTTTGGTGCTGATCATCCTTGCAAAGTTTCATTGAAATCTGGCGAGGGGTTCAGGAGAACTAGCCATGACAAAGTTTGTGTATTAAAACATTTAAAGGGCCATAACTCTGCCAAAAAATCATTCAACCGGAAAACAGCGATGATTTGCACAACTACACCAGGAACTGATCATCCCTAAAGTGTTTTGTTTAAATCCGGCAAGGGGGTCAGGAGAACTAGTCAGGACAAAGTTTATGTATTAAAACCTTTCAAGGGCCATAACTCCACCAAAATCATTCAACCGGAACACAGTGATGATATGAACAACTAGGCTAGGTACTGATCATCCCTGAAAAGTTTCACTGAAATCCGGCCTAATGAAGGCCCTTTCATCTTAATGAGGCCAAAAGATAGCATATTTCAGAAAATCAAGGGCTATAACTCCAGTGTAAATGGTCCAATCAAGCTGGTTTTCGAACTTGTCCGAGCTTTCATCGATATTAACAATCTGGTAAAGATCGGACGAAAAATGAAGGCCCTATCGTCTCCACGAGGCAAAATATAGCATTTTTAACTAAATCAAGGGCTGTAACTCTGCTGTTACTGGTCCAATCTGGCTAGTTTTGAACTTATCCGAATTTTCATTGGTATTAACTATCTGTTAAAGTTTGGTAAAGATCGGACGAAAAATGAAGGTCATATCGTCTTAACGAGACAAAATATAACATTTTTAACTAAATCAAGGGCCATAACTCTGCTGTTACTAGTCCGATCTCCCTGGTTTTGGAACTTGTCCGAGCTTTCATTGATATTAACGATCTGGTAAAGTTTGGTAAATATCGGATGAAAATGAAGGCCCTATTGTCTTAAAGAGGCAAAATATATCATTTTTAACTAAATCAAGGGCCATAACTCCGCTGTTACTGGCCTGATTTGGCTGATTTTCAAACTTGTCCAAGCGTTCATTGATATTAACAATCATTTAAAATGTGGTAAAGATCAGATCAAAAATGAAGGCCCTATTGTCTTAACGAGGCAAAATATAACATTTTTAACTTAATCAAGGGCCATAACGCCGCTGTTACTGGTCTGATCTGGCTGATTTTCAAACTTGTCCAAGCTTTGATTGATATTAACAATCTGTTAAAGTTTGGTAAAGATTGGAATAAAAAATGAAGGCCCTATCGTCTTAACGAGGTAAAAGTTGACAGACGGGCGGACAGATGACGGACAACACACCATCCCATAAGTTCTGCTGGTCCTTGGCTAAAAATATTGGTTCAGCAGTTTTATTCCAAATGATTTACAAATGCGTATATATAATCCAACAGCATAAACATGGAATTAATGATGCCTTTTCATCGACCGTCAGTATATATACAATTATTTAGCTTTTTTTAAGATATAAACTTTCTTCAATAAATGTATCCAAAACAAAACAAAATTGAGACAGTAAATTTGTTTGTTTTTTTAATTGCAGTTTTTCTTACGAATAATTTGGGGCCGAAATTTGGCCCCATTCCCCTCCTCAAAAGGTATGGTTTTTCCCCCTATTTTGAGGAAAAAATCACATCATTTTTTTTTACTTTTAAATGTTGTTCTTGATGTGAATTTAATATTAAATGAAAGACTGAGACTTAATACATATAAAAATATACTATCTTTCTTCTCTATTTTAACATTGTCAAAATTCCCTCTTTTTCCAATTCACGTCAAAATTTTCCCCCTTTAAAGGGCCCCGACCCCATTCCCCCAAAAGTAAAAAAACAACACTGAATTGTGAAAAACATGACCGATTTGAATTGTGAAGTAACTGAATTTAGCCCCCTGTTATAGAGGGAAAAAACATGTTTATTTGTATGGTAGGCTTTTATGACATGCAGTTATTTATCTTGTCATTTGACATTGTTTACTATGGATAATCATAACTAGACGGTTGTTCCGAGGAACACGTGTGTCGCCTGTCAGAGCTCTGTTAGTATAACAAGGTTTTTTGGAAGAAAAAAATGAGTATTGAACCCATATTCAGGGGTCGAATTTCACAAATTTAGCCACAAGCTAAAAATATCTAGTGACTAAAAAATCTACTAGCTAAAATTGGTTCTCACTAGCATTTTTATTCAAGTAATATAGGGATGTAAATTCTGTTGAATAACACATTATTTAAACAATACGAAATATCAAATTTACGTACTGATGATTGGGGGTCGCTTGCGTGGACACGGCAACACTCGCACCATATCGCCGTGCAGACGTTATTGTTAATAACCTTCACCAGCGTAATACTGAGTTCTCTCTTCCATCGTGATACCTTTTTTAGTGACGCTGTGACGGCTGCTGTTTCTCTCGGTGCCATCGTTGTAACTGTCATACTATTTACTCTGCGTTCGCTCGACTCCATCTCGTCATTAAACAAAGTGATTTTGCGAGCAGACGATTCTGTCATGATAACTGATTGTGTAAAGTCCCGAGTTATCTTACCGGAAGTTGATATTGATTCATTACGTATAGACGCTTGCACTAGTCTTGTTTACTGGATAAGCGTCAAGCTGATACAGACTGCATTTACTTATTTTCGTTTGACAATGAAGTTACGCAAATAATCATGTGGAACTGGAGAGAGGTTTGACTACATATTATGTCGTCGGACCATTTATTGGTTCTGTCAGTCTTCGTGGGTGATATTCAATCAAGTGTGTGCTATTTATTTCTACTCGCAGAAAAAAGCAAGAGCTCGAAATTTTCAGTAGCAATCTGAAAAATCAACTCGCATTTTGCGAGTCCGTAAGAGTGAAATTCGACCCCTGCATATTTGACCTTCAGTGTGACCTTGACTGTTATATTTTAGTATGACATGTTGATGTTGTCATGATATGTACATATTAAAAGTTTGATGAAGAAATATCAAGAAATGAGGAAGTTATAGCCAACGTAAGGTTTTCTTGAAGAAACAAATGAGTATTTAACCCATATAATGACCTTCAGTGTGACCTTGACATTTATATTTTAGTATGGTCTTGTCAATGCTGTCATGATGAGTATATATTGAAAGCTTGATGATAAATCAAGAAATGAGAAAGTTATAGCCAACGTTAAGTTTTCTTGACGGACTGATGACAAAGTGATCCCTATCTATCGCATTTTCTTCGAAAAGGCGACATAAAAAGAAAACGGTTTCAATAAATTTCAATCTGCATTAATCTGTCTCGGATTAAATACCAATTGGTTTTACTGCCTTTTTATTTGACTTTTGACAGTATTATGCAATGAATGTTTCCGAGAAAATTATTTCTTTGTGCGGTGTAATTAAAAAAAAAAGGAAATCAGTGGGGGTGGTTTACTTGGGGGTGAAAGGGGTCCAGGCCTTTAAAGGGGAAAAAATTGACGCGAATTGGAAAAAGGGGAATTTCGACAAAGTTAAAATAAAGAAGAAAGATCGTAGTTTTTGGTGGATACTCGATCACGATTTTGAAGCATTTCACCTAACAATGCAAAATAATTCCCCTCCGCACAGTTAAACATGCAGTTAAACGCGCAGGAATATACACCTATTAGTATTGCCACTGTGCTTGCCATTGTGATAAAAGCAGACGATGCTATTGCAGTGTTTTGTTTAAATGCACAAGATCAACTGAAATCAATAGCCTCATTACAGCCATATGTATATGACTACATGTATATATGGCAAAAAATATTGGCAGAACAAAAGTGTATTAACCCTCCAAGGATTGATTGATTGGATTTTATAGTCGCACAAACAGCTAAGGTCATATGGCGACTTTCCAGCTTCCATTGGTGGAGGAAGACCCCAGATGCCCCTCCGGGCACGGGCGGGCACCTGGGTAGAACCACCGACGTTCCGCAAGCCAGTTGGATAGCTTAACCCTCCAAGGAAGAAGCCAAAATGTAAATATAGAGTTGACCCCATATTTTAATTTGAATGCATGTTGTTGTTTTTTGCATTACAGTTTGCTATATTAAAGTACACCAATTGCAAGGCAATTGTATCAAAAGGATACGCCCAAACTGTTCCACAAGTTCCGGTGGCAGAGGTACACGTTTGACATGACTGATTTCTGAGAGAGCGTCTAATCCAATACCAGTCTCCAACAAGCTGGGATAGTCAAAATCATGGAGACCACTAACACTTGGCTGTGCTGGAAAAAAAAAAAAATTGTACCTGTCAGTCTTATCCATGTACAAGGGCTGTATGGAAAGTGTGTAGACAAGTTCTGTCATCCATAAACTACGTAAGTTACACAAGTTTAAGATGTGTATCACCAGGGAGTACGTTATAGGGAGGAGAAACGGGTTCATAAACGCTGTAGTTTATCGATTTATGTTGTCGCGCTAGAACGCCGCCATTTACTATTTTATCGATACAGGTAAATCAATCGTAAGTGCGTTACATTTGAAAAGTTAAAATTTCAGCCAACATCTCAAATAAGGCAGTTTTTACAGCCCCTTTTTACGGCTTTCTGTTATAATCAACATCACGAAATTACATTCTTGACAAAGATAAATATGTCTACTATTCAATTTTTGTTATTATTAATGCCTAATATAACCCATACTTCGTATCTCGTTTGCAATAGCTCCACACTATTTTTAATTCTATAAAATTAAAAATTTAGCTGATATCTCAAAGGGCACATTTTCATCACCTCTTTTTGGCTTTGTCTTATAATCACCACCATGCAATTACCTTCTTGACAAAGATAAATATGTTTACTATTCACTTTTTGTTATTATTAATGCCTAAATAACCCGTAGTCTCGTATCTCGTTTACAATAGCTATACACTGTCACCAATGTTTATTTGGCGCAGAGTGGCGCCATCTTTGTTACACGGAACCGTCTGGTAAAATGTGCTTTTAAACATGCAAACAAATACACACTCTGTAGCAGAGGACACAATGTGAATAAATAATACTTATGTTTACATTTAGCACCTTTATTGAGTTTGTAAGTGTAATAATTTATAAGAATTTGCTGTTTTTCACACACTCGCGAAACAACCGGAAAATAGTCATTTTCACGGAGTAGTGAAACACATGCGCGACAACATAAATCGGCAAAACGAGCCCGTTTCTCCTCCCTATAACGTACTCCCTGGTATCACAGTAAAGCGTATTCATAATGTCTGCAGAAACATATTACAAACATCAAGTTGAGACTATAACATTGGTTTAAGTATAATAATGCTCGTTTATGTTCAAGCATATGGATGCAATCCAGTCGAAAGCATTTTATTTTATTGCGGACCAATCCTCCAAAAACATATTTATATTTATTATTTTTGCATTTTATTTTATTTTAATAAAACATACAACACAAAGTTAAGATAAATGGCTCTGTCAATTATTTCAATTGAGTATTTATGATAATTCTGATTTATGCGACTAGTCAAAGCCAACGATTCAAGGAAGATGGCATTTCACTGGTTTAGCGTCATGCTTTAAGACTTTTTGGTGGTGGTACTGTAAAGGCAAAATAAGTTCAGTAAGATTATGAATAAAGCTTACAGTGTATAGGCACTCTTAGGAGCTCAGATAAATCCAAACTTGTTCGGTCTTCTTGAAGATGTTTATCTATCTGACATCCTGCACCTTCTAACACATCATGATGAGACATTTGTGATACATTAGCAGAAAGTCTGTCAAACGACGACATTTTATCACTTGTGTTGATCTTATTTACATCTGAAAAAAACAAGGCATGAACAGTTTTTAAGACAGGTAATGTTTTGTTATGGCGTCTGAGGTCATATTAAAAAAAATGAAATTAACAATAGCTTGAGGAATGACAGCTTTCGTTTTTGAATTCGACATAATTTGTAACAAGACCGCGAAAATACGTGATATTCGACAAATTATGCGGAAAATTTCCAAAAATATAGTAATTAATGTAGTCAGGTACACAAATATTTATGTTAAAAGCTAAAAACCCAATTAAATGGCACTTTATCATCTTCTGGACAGAGTTTCTAACAATAAATAGTAAACGAAAAAAGAAACCGGTACGAACCGCGAAATTAAAAAAATTACTTCCGGTCATCGGTGAGTTGAGAGAATTGCAATTGCGTAATTTTAAGGTGGAAAAAGAAGTCATTCCAACGTTTATTTCATCAAGCCAATTTTACTATATGGCAACTATTGCTGGGGATCTTTTGGTAGAAGGAATTTTAATCCTTGTGACTTTACTAAGCTGTCTAATAAATTTTAATTTGAAATAATACATGTAAGATACTGTAAATATCTACCCAGAGTATACTCATTCCTCATTTGACTCTGTCAACGTCAAAGAAAGTAGGGCGAACGGTTAGGACACGTGATTATTCAAAAAAAGTTATGACGATGTTTGTAATAAATCCTTTTGCGCGATCTTCAAAGATAAAATATAGACCTATATTAAATCATTTCAATTTTTATGTCTATGAGTTTTTGTTTTTTTTCTGCTATCGAGCTTCGATTTGAAATGTTTACATATGCGTTTCGATTGAGGAGACCGAAGTACGTATTATTTTTGTAGTAAAAAAGTCCCGATTAAAACTAAATTGTTTTCATGCATTATTTCAAATCTTGCAACATCTAATTTGCAGATATTCTGAAAATTATATTTACACAAGAAATAAATAAGTTTCAGGCAAACATATTCCAATTTAACAAGTTTTACCAAAATCTTGTAATTTAGTAGTTAGCAGAGATCTATGTGAATGCATTTATCTACATACACATATACATATATATCTATGGTGAGTTCAAGGTACGATAACTCTGTGTGGAGATTGTAAATATATATTAGGGGTACATAAGAAAACCACCAACTTTGCTGTTATGTCTGATTTGGGTCGTCTTCCTGTGTACTTTGACGTTATCATGTCGATGTAAAATATTATCATCGTCTAGTCAATAATCTGTCCAACCTTCCTGCAGATGGTTTGCTTGAATCCAAAAGTTTTCATCATAAAGGTATTCACTCATGGTAGTCAGAAATTGTATCAATTCTTAAAGTACTACATGGACATTGATCAATTTTCTCCCCACTCCCCCTCAGTAATGTCAATGGCAAAACTTGTAAAAACAGTAAATCTAGAATTATTTGAAAAATTACATCAAATCTAGGACAAAGACAAAACTAAGCTCCTTCCTGGAAAATTGAGAACTTACTTCACTTTTAAACACGATTTTCAGTTAGAAGAGTACCTGTGCAGTATCGATAACGTTGAAAAACGTACTGCCATTGATACATTTCGTCTAAGTTCCCATAAATTGAAAATCGAAACTGGTAGATATATATGTGGAACATAGATTATGTGAACATTGTACAAGTAATTCTATAGATGATGAGATGCATTTCCTCCTAACATGTCCTTACTATTCAGATGAAAGAATGCTACTTTATTAACTTGCATCTCTTCAGAATGTTCTAATTTTTCCATCCTGGATTTGCATAGTCAACTTATTTGGCTATTATCTTGTGAAAATATACACATTCTGAAAGCATTGGGTACTTATTTAATGCAGTCTTTTAAAAAAAACACCACACAAATAACATTAATAGTCATTAAAAGTACTATACAATTACTAGTGTGATTAAAAGGGAATGTAGCGTCACAGCCAAACCATCTTTATTAGTGAGAGTTCTGAAATACTTGAATAATATCGGATGATAAACAAAGAAGATATGATCATTTGAAGATATGATCATTTGAAGTATCTGTTGAAACGGATATGGAAGCGGCCATTTTGAGAGCTATGACATCAAGGTTCTAAATGACCATATATGAAATATTTATAAGTATGAAAATTTACTGATTTATAGGGAAAAAATGACAGCAACTGTATGAAAAATATTTAATACTTAATGGCAATAAAGCTTTATATGACCAGTAAAAAAAATCATTCATTTGCAATGATTTTCTTCGTTTTAAATGATATTTATCAATATTCCATATATGGTAATATGGAACTATGACGTCATAGTTCTAAAAATGGCGGCTCCCATATTCGTTTTAGAACAACCTTTAAATGGTCATATCTTTTTTGTTTATCGTCCGATTTAGATAATTCTTTCACCTTTATCAATGTTTTTCAGAACACTCAGTAACAGGGCTGTTTTGCTGTGTCGCTACATTCGGGATTGTTGACAACTCTGCTTAGTGTATGTGCTCTGTTGTTTGTTATTTACCAATCATTGTAATCAACGTACAAAATTACTTGCCCCTTTGAGGGCACTTAATTGGTTAATAAAATCGTGTATCTTGTATCATCTTGTTATCTTGTTAATTGATATATATATATACACATTTTTAAATTGAGCTGTTGCCTTACTGAAATCCCGAGGCTGTGTTGTTTCCATTCATTTTATCTAGGTGTTAAAGCACCTGTCTACTTCGCTCTTTTACGACCAGCCTTGGAGTATTGTGCATCAATCTTGATCCCCTAAACTGGGACCTCGATTTGTCAAGTGAGGAAGTGTGAATTCTTACGAATGCCGGGAGGTATATAGTACTGGTTAAACCCAGGAAAAATAGGATGGTCTTACTCTACTACAAAACAATCGACCGACATGTATGGCTTACATTATTCTGAACATGATATAAAACAGCATTCAAACGAGCAAACAAACAAACTACCCAATCCAAAGTAAGATAGAGATGTGCATCCAGGTTCACCACCAACAGGTACCACAACATCTGCCTGATGACCTCGTTTGGGGGACACTTGAGACCAGGCGAGCTAAAATTCAATTGACCATGCTCTACAAAGTACTCAACCACCTAGTAGACATCCCAGCTGATCCGTACCTTTCACCTACATCTACACGCACACGTGCAAATCCCTCGACGAAGCTGAAACAGATTACATATTCTATAGATGCCTTAAAGGGACACACGGCAATCTTCGTATTTTTAAAATTGCGGCGTCCCGTTATTCTTTTTTTTTTTACATAACTTGCATTTGTTCAATAATTAATATTAATTATAAGAATAGTATAAAGCAAATTGTTTTTACATATTTCTGACTGTTGATTGTATTGCACCAATAATATATTTAAACCTATGGTAGAATAACGAAGAAAAATTGAATCAAAATTGTATTTAATATATGCAAGCAGGTTTCAAGTTAAAATGATACTGGATTAATAAATCGAGACACTCATTTTAATGCTTGATAAAAACATCAAGATTGGGTTATCCCGCGCACCTTACCACTCACTGGCACTGTGGAACTCACTTCCAGCTCAGTACTTCAGCTGAGGCCCCCGACTTGGTAACCTTCATAACGACAATAAGTCGAAGAAAGTGTGTGTTTTTAAAGTATGGTCTAAGTACCCATTAAAACATATACAATGCGAAATGAAAGTTACAAGTGCAAGTATAGCACAGGTCACAAATGTTTACCCGGTCGGACACGGCAAGCTTGACACAATTGTTTACCCGGTCGGACACAGGCAAGCTTGACACAGTTGTTTACCCGGTCGGACACAGGCGAGCTTGACATAGTTGTTTACTCGGTCGGACACAGGCAAGTTTGACACAATTGTTTACCCGGTCGGACACAGGCAAGTTTGACACAATTGTTTACCTGGTCGGACACAGGCAAGCTTGACACAATTGTTTACCCGGTCGGACACAGGCATGCTTGGCAAAGTTGTTTACCCGGTCGGAAACAGGCAAGCTTGACACAGTTGTTTACCCGGTCGGACACAGGCAAGCTTATTAATTAAATCTTACAATACACATATTATATGCATTTGGGGTCCCTGGGATCAAGGCCAAATTATGCATGTAGAAGCGGAGACCGGATATGACCTATATTTCGTCGAAAGTAGGTCACAGGCATCCGATATTTCGCACATGATGTTAGATGTATATAAGGAACATTCTGGTGAGGTTGGGTAAACATCCTGCGAGAACAAAAGCAAGATACGTATGTCGCAGCAGAGACTGGACGTGACCTATATTTTGTGAAAAGTAAGTCACAGCGACCAGAAATTTTGCAAATGACGTTAGATGTATATAATGAACATTCTTGTGAAGTTTGGTGAAAATCCTGGAAGAAAGAAGCAAGATAAGCATGTCGTAGCGGAGACCAGACATGACCTACATTTTCTCGAAAGTAGGTCACAGCAACCAACATTTTTGTACATGAGGTAGGATGCATATAAGGAACATCCTGGCGACGTTTGAAAATCCTGCAAGAAAGAAGATAGATACACGTATCGTAGCGGAGACATATATTTCGTCAAAAGTAGGTCACAGCAACCCGAAATTGTGCACGTGACGTTGGATCCAATTAATGAACATTTTGGTGGAGTTTGGTGAAAATCCTGCATTTAATGAAGAAGACATTAAGAAATGAAATTGGACGTACGGACTAACAAACGGACGAACGAACTGACACACATACACCTGACGACATTTTGATCACTACGTCGAGATCCGTAAACGCATTCACTAACAATTGAGATACCTTACTCATAACAAAAGTTACTGAGCAGAAACCATATTTTTCTATTTTTAGTAACAGTGACCTTGAACTTGAACCCAGTGGCCCCAAATGCAATATCAACCTTTCGTTCCATAAAAGCTGCCAACGCAGCTAGTTTTGCCGCAATAGCTTACTCCTAACAAAAGTTATAGAGCCGAACCCATTTTTCTATTTTTTAGTAACAGCGACCTTGACTTTGAATCCAGTAGCCCCAAATGCAATATCAACCTTCCTTTTCATATAAGCTACCTACCCAGCAAGTTTCGTCGCAATACATCGCTCCTAACAAAAGTTATTTTGAGAAAAACTTTTTTGTTAATAACAGTGACCTTGGAAATTGCCGTGTTACTGGTCCGATCTGGCAGGTTTTCGAACGCCACCGCTTTCATTGATATAATTACACTGGCAAAGTTTCGTAAAGATCAAATACAAAATGAAGGTGCTAGCGTGTAAACAAGGCTAAATATGGCATTCTTCAGCAAAACAAGGGCCATACCTCTGGTGTTACTAGTCCAAACCAGCTAGTTTTCGAACTCACCCGAGCTTTCATTGATATAAATACACTAGCAAAGTTTCGTAAAGATCCGAAATCATGAAGTCCCTATCGCGTAAACAAGACAAAAGTTAACGGACGGACAACTCGCTATCGCATAAGCTCTGCTGGCCTTTGGCCGGTTGAGCTAAAACATGACTGATGTTATTATTCTGATGACCCACCCCATAAATACTTGACAAGCCTATTTCCAATAGGGTTCTTGTGCATTTATTTATACAGTGATACGTTAAATCAGGACTTTATTAGTATACCTAAGCCCCTGGTTAAATAAACGACTACTTATTTACAAGGAATTGCATTCCGCACTTCTACGTTAGGCAGATGCCACTTTTGGTTTCATTCAACAATTACGGTGAATCCAAATTATTGACCCGTTTAACAGTTTTCATTTACATTTTTGTTGATTATTACGGGAATATTTGCCGAAGATGAACCTGAAAAAGAAACAGAACTAGCTGAACTTTGCCTGTTTGCTAAAAATAAAGAGATGATACTAGCGCTCAGCCAAAGATATTGTATTGAGATGAATTAACATTCCACTACGTTTGTTCTGTCCCTCTACAGTTGTTCGGATCTCTTCTGGGATCTAAAGGCGCTCATACCTCCTACCACGTCATGGTAGAAGTCGAAACAGAAGGATATAGACGCAAATTTGTAAAAAGTATAGGGATCGATCATCCTAAAAATAAACAAGGGTTCTACGACCTTAAAACGCTCGCCTTTAATCCTTACATATACTGAATGGTTTTCAAGATTGCCATAACTTGTTTCAGGTCCATACGCACTACTACTTCCGGTTTCAGAGTGTCTTATTTAAACAGTTATTTTAGCCGTGATGGTCATCGTGGATTTTGAGTTGACCTGCGTTTATTTAGGACTAGTAAACATAATGTGTCATTTTCTAAAGACTTCAGCAAAAACAATACTATGATCAGATTTAAATTTACCTACTGCATGTGTTTCCCGAGAATCAATGCAAGTTGCAAAACGCTAATTCTAATATTTAATGACCCATACGATTCAAGGTCAGGGTCATTTTGTGGGGCTGCTCTTTGTAATAAGGCTATATTAACTAATATAACGTATGAATCAAGTTTGGTTAATAATACGGATCCACACACATACAGCTAAACACATAACATTACATGCAACGTTAATAACACTTTAAAGCCAATGTCAAGGCCACTTGTGGTTCTGATCTGTTCAATTAAGCGGTGCTACCAGAGACAGTATGAACTCGGTCAATACGTAACACTATCTGTCGTAGTGTCTCAACGATGCTATAGAGATATATAGTCGGTTTTCGTGGAGACACTTTTGCGTATTGACCGAGTTCATACGGATGAGAGACGTAATTGGTTCTACCCGATACTCTGGTAGCGCATTCACGTTGATTATAGGTCCGTGTCTACTAAATGAAAACAGACTGAATCCGAGACTAATGTTAACCAATGTGAAGTCATGGATTGGATAAAATATAATGACTGAAATAAAACAACTTGAGAATTCAAACATAAATATGTTTTCTTCAAAATTGAACATTTAATACATATTTTTGTAGTTATATTTTTTAAAATTATGACTGAAAAATGAAAGTAGGTACACATTGACATTTGGCGGGAAAAAAACTACATGGCACTTGGATGTAAGTTTCAGGCAAGGGGTGCCATATATGGCTACAAGATAAAGGGAAATAAGGGTAGCCATAAAGGCTATAATGCGGGCCTATGGGGAAATCAATTGTTGTCTGTGCCCTTAAGTTACTCCATTCGAACAAAGATTGACAATTGTGCCACTTGAGTTTGAGTCGAATGAAAAAGATAATTTTATTTTGTACATCAAGTGAAATATTCCTGTTAAATATTAGGAAAATCCGACGTAGGCAAGATTTTAACCAAAAGCTCGTAGTGCATGCCAAAAAAGGAACACAAATGGACATATATTTTAACTTGCCCTTTGCGCTCTGTCGCATTCAGATTATTATTTGTAGCACGTTTAAGTGCGGAAAATTACCAAAATAGATGCCCACTGTCAGTATGTAGAGCCCGTATAGATGCCCACTGTCACATTGTACAGCCCGTGTAGATGCCCTCTGTTAGAATGTAGAGCCCGTATAGATGCACACTGTCACAATGAACAGCCCGTATAGATGCCCACTGTCACAATGAACAGCTCGTGTAGATGCACACTGTCACAATGAATAGCCCGTATAGATGCCCACTATCACAATGAACAGCCCGTATAGATGCACACTGTCAGTATGTAGAGCCCGTATAGATGCACACTATCACAATGAACAGCCCGTATAGATGCCCTCTGTCACAATGTACAACCCGTATAGATGCACACTGTCACAATGAACAGCCCGTATAGATTCCCACTGTCAGAATGTACAACCCGTATAGATGCCCACTGTCAAAATGTAGAGCCAGTATATATGCCCACTGTCACAATGTAAAGCTCGTACAAAGCATTATAAAGCATATCATACGTATGAAACAAATTGGTAGCCTATACCATACCAGGTTAACGAAAAATCAACAATTAATATTCATTGTATGCGCAAATAAATAGATATGACCCCTATATTATTTAAAAGATAAAAAGAGGGACATAATTACTATCTAATGATCACAGAGATGTAACAAGTAAACGCTTTTAATCATTAAACAAAATGGACATATAACATCATTGATTTCAATTTTGTTAAAACATTCTGATGTTACCTTTAATTTAACAGATGCTAAATGTACACTGGAGCGAATCCCGTTCTGAAGTTGATGGTTGGTGTCAATATTACATTTATGCAATGGCTTTTCTCAGCATAACTATCAAAGTAATTTGACAAATCAGTGATCAATAAAATAAAAGACCTCCACATTCTGGTAGTGGGTAGGGGGTGGGGGAGGATATTTATCCAGGAAAACATTGCACCATTATAGTCCATGTGGGCCTCCTTCAAGTCAGCAATCGAATCCATAATCGACGATCATGTGCCAACAAAGATGACCAGCTCCAGACTGACTCATCCGTGGATTAACACGTCTATTAGAAGAGCCACCCGACGCAAACAGAAGGCCCACAGGAAAGCAAAGCGCACAAATGACCCATTGGACTGGCTGAGATACAAGAGGCTACAGACAGAGACACAGGCATCCACCGGGAAAGCACAAAAGAAGTATATGGAAGACATAGGCAGCAGTGATTTTAAAGATAAACCAACGCGCTTCTGGTCCTTTGTCAAAAGTAAACGACAGGAATCCAACGGTAACTTTGTGTCAGCACTCATCAACAAGGACGGCTTCCTACAAAGCGAGAGCACCAAGTGTCGCAAGATGACCCTAGTGGTTGGGGCTAAACTCAGGAAAGAGTCAATGACGGTGAATGCATTTACATAAGTTTAATGCAACTTTTAAAATATGTTAAATATATATACAATTATCAAAAAAACAAGCGAATACACAGATGAAATATGAAAAGACTGTTCTCATGAACGTTTAAGACGTTCTTAGTATTGTCACAAATACTGAATGTGTCGACTGACTATATACGACACTAAAGTGTTGTTTAAGTTATAACAATGTTGATCTATGATCTAGCGCGATAACTGTGATGCGCGAGAGCTCATGAATATGATGATGCGCGAATCCAATGGGTGATTGTCATCAAATGCCTTCTATAAGGGTTGATGACGCGATATAATGATGATTAACCTCCACTGAGGCTCCAGTGAGGACTGATAACGAGCCCACCTCGTGTCCCGGGATTGTCGATTCTATAACCTGGCCATGTTGCACAGGTACGGGGACCGTCTCCACCGCTCGTAACGTTATATGTTGATTCTAGTGTCGAATCACCTAAAGGGCTTACACACCCTAAAGGCTTAGCTCCACTCCGGGAGGCTTATCTGCACCGGACGCTTTATCCGCACCGGACGGGTTAGGCTGTAATAATACAAACGTTTTAGATGACGGTTCATAAACACACCAATCTCATATGATTATCATTACACCAACAAATCATTATCTAATAAATATATACAAGCCACTCTCTAATTATGATGAGTAGCAAAAGATGTATATTCTACAACGCTATGTATACGCGTCGAACATTTATACTAGTCACTCATCTCATTGTTAACTAATGCACCTAATATACAATGTTATCAATTCAATCGTGTATTACAATCACTGAGTTATACGCCAACGTTAACTAATGCACCTATTATACACTGTTAAAAATAATATTGTTTTACAATTAATGATCAATTACAATAATTACATCTAATAAAATAACTTCAAAATCATATGCTTGTCTCAAGTTAATGTTTGCGAAACATAAAAGCTAACCGGATGTCGTAACCGCCAACCAAGATGGCGCCGCCAACTGAATACAAATGTACGATAAAAGTTCATAAAATAAATACTGACCACATATTGCCTGTGGATTTCGCCGGTTCCAACCTCTGCTCACACAAAGTAACTTTCAATCAATCCCGGCCAGGACTTGAGAACAATGCATTTTATAACCGACGTTCCGCCCAAAACATTATTTCCAACGTTAATTCCGTGACACACGTGGCTAAATCCGCAGTATTAAATTCTACACGAAAGGACCCTTACACAATTTTGCCTTTTAGAGAGATAGACTTATACTCTTACATACATTAGCACAAAACTAAACTTATTAAACAGCCCTTCCGGACGCCCTCTGGTGGCCACTAAAAGGGAATGTAGCGCCACAGCCAAACAAGCTTTATTATTGAGAGTTCTGAAATACTTGAATAACATCGGATGATAAACAAAAGAAGATATGATCAATTAACAAGATAACAAGATGATACAAGATACACGATTTTATTAACCAATTAAGTGCCCTCAAAGGGGCAAGTAATTTTGTACGTTGATTACAATGATTGGTAAATAACAAACAACAGAGCACATACACTAAGCAGAGTTGTCAACAATCCCGAATGTAGCGACACAGCAAAACAGCCCTGTTACTGAGTGTTCTGAAAAACTTGGAAAAAGGTGAAAGAATTATCAAAATCGGGTGATAAACAAAAAAGATATGACCATTTAAAGGTTGTTCTAAAACGAATGGGAGCCGCCATTTTTAGAACTATAATGTCATAGTTCCAAATTACCATATACGGAATAATGATCAAAATCATTTAAAGCAAAGAAAGTCGCTGCAAATGAATGCAAAATCCTTTACTGGTCATATAAAGCATTATTATACTTATTTTTCATACAGTAGCTGTCATTTTTTCCTATTAATCAGTAATTTTTCATATATATATATAAATATTCCATATATGGTCATTAGAACTGTGATGTCATAGCTCTCAAAATGGCGGCTTCCATATCCGTTTCAACAGAACCATAAATAATCATAACTTCTTTGTTTATCATCCGATTTTGTTCACCTTTATTAATTTTTTTCAGAACTCTCAATAATAAAGATAGTTTGGCTGTGGCGCTACATTCCCTTTAAAATTGCACGCTTATCCGTGTTACCTGAATATATCATGGACATTGTGAATTGGTTTCAACTGAACAATGGATTAGCGTGTGACTGACAGGTGCTTACAAGAGCTGTGTACGACCAATACGCTCTACTCAATCGATATTTTAGCCCTAGGGCTACAAGTCTATTCTGCGTAAGACGAATTCTGCGGGGATGCACCAAGAACGTGAGAGATGCTGCATACACTTCACTAGTGAGACCCACACTCGAGTATGCTTCTACAGTATGGGACCCTTACCTTGCAGAGGATGTCAATAGGATCGAGCAAGTGCAGAGACGGACCGCTCGCTTTGCTCATAACAACTACAAAGACAAGACCCCAGGATGTGTCACAATGATGGTAAAGGACCTAGGTTGATACACTAGCCAACAGACGGCGAACCCACCGGCTCTCTATGCTTTTCAAAATACAGCATGGTATTGTAGACTAAGATGCAAACCAGATAATGCACCCCAACGACAGACGCACCCGAGGCAGCCATCTTCTACAACAGCCGACAGCAACATATAGAGTATACAAAAATTCCTTCAACCCCCGGATTATCATCGAGTGGAACCACCTACCCACTTTAATCACCGATGCTTCTACGATCGAGGAGTTCAATGTCGCCCTTGGACACTACCAGGCGACTCTCCTAGCCACTCAGTAGTCTTCTTTCGGCCATGTACATAGTTTTAATTTCGAAATACCGATTTTTAACTGTAAATACCGAGGGAACGAGGCGGCTGTCTCACTCCCATCACAGGTCATATGTACATTCTCTCTCGAGAATCCTGACCTTAACCGGAAGAAGAAGAAGAAGAACCTCGGTGTTTATCGTTGGTGCTCAACTGACTTTATCCCTTTATAAAACTAATTTGTAGTGATAATTATATTACAAGCTTTATAGATGTATGTTGTGTACATATATGTACATATATGTTTATTCTTTTGGTGTTGTGTGATTTTAAAACACCAATATGGATACATTTGATTTAAATCCTGGTCTAATATTTTTATTTTTCACATAGAGACTGAGGATAAAGTCCGAGTAAACCCCTTTATTTTCCCCTACCGAATATCTCAACATCTCAGAAATGTTTATCTGATGACAGAATGTGAAATGTATGATCCAAAACCCTTATTCCTCCATCCTAACAAGGCAATTCGTTCCTTTTTAAACGGAACCTTTATTCATAGACCTACATCTGTAGTATTTATATTCATGCTTTATTTTAACATCTGCATGGAACACAACCAGTACATAGCTGTCAAGGTGCATTGAAAGCCATGAGTGAGATCGGGTTTCAAGGAGGCATGCATAGAATAGAATAGCGTTGCTACAATCCAATCTCCACGCAGAGTTATCGTTCCTTGCACTCACATAAATCAAATGAGGAATGATTGTACTCTGGGTAGAGATTGGCTACAATCAAGGCTTATTCCATTGATTTAAGAAGGAGGCCTAAATTACATCTCTGCTTATTCTGTCGGTGATACAATGTGGGCAGCCAGGGCTTCGTTGAACGTATACCTATATGCATGTATAATGTTTTATATCATTTTTATATGTCATGAGATGAATTCCATAGACTGCACATTCCGATCCATACCGTTGTTACAAAACCGCGAGTGTGTTATGTGCCAATCGCAATTATTTTTATTGAGGGAAAAAACAAAACTATTCCAATTGGAATAATCATGCAGACGCTTTCTGATTTTTCGTAAACATCGTCTGGTATCACCAAGACTTTCATAACATTTACAGTGAAATCATGCCGCAAATTTGAAAATTAAAATACAAAAAGTCAGGGAAATATTGGCTTTGATATGGTGAAAGAAAAAATCAATTCGATAAGAACATATGACGAGGATGGATATCGTCGTAGAGCAGCGTGTTTATGCTTCAAAGACGAATCTGAACAAGAGGTAGGCCAATCTGACATGGCCCAATTGCGGCATTGGGGACCCATGCAGGGTTTAAAATTTAATTCGTATAGAATATTTTAATGTCACAATTTTATGTCTTGGCTACAGATTAATGTATGCACCTAAATTAGAATAAAATATTAGAGAATGGATAATGTCAGAATATGTTATAAACTCATTACCTACTTTGATGTATATATTTGTTTATTTAGGTTACTATGCAACATTTTAGCAATACCTAGAGTACAGTTGCCCAGGACTACTGACTTACTACATAAATAAAACACAATTGCCAAATTGTATACCAGACAGGGAATCATCTGAATTGACACCGATGAAGTCTGGATGCTCTCTCCCTCCAAACAATCAATGAATATTGGTTAACTTTTTCTGTTTAATTGAATGATGTTTTAATGAGCTGCCTGTAAGCTGTTTTATTACATATATATGTCTATTTTGACACAGTTAGAGTGCAGTCTTTGAATTAAAATTTTCATGTCACCGAATTCTTATATACTCAATGAAAACCCGTACATTTTTCTTTAGCCTGACAATATAATTTTTAAAAAAATCACTAGCCCAAATGTCAGTTTACTAGCCCCGGGCTCTGGGCTAGTGGGTTAATTCGAAGACTGATAGTGGATCCAGTAGAAAGTTGGATTATTGGTCTGGAATGAACTTGGTTGATAAGAATATTCCATACGATTAAGTTTAATAATATCATAATATGATAATTATGTATCAGTAAATCGGTTGTGGATGCTTTAGTGTTTTTTGTTTGTTTGCATGATGTTTTACGTCATTTTCAACACGTGTAAGGTTATACAGTCAATTTTATTGTGGTGGAGGCAGACCACCCACTTTTCCTGGGTAGAACCATAAGTACTGTACACCTCCCTGGTGACCATCCGTAAGAATCGTGGTTGCTTTAGTGAAAGACAAAGTTGACTCAATGACATTTGTTAGTGCATTCAAAGGTTAACATTTTCATTAAGCTTTCTAGGACTCTTAATCTTACACTCTTCCAGCTTTATACTTACTAAATGTTAGCAACATTCCAACCAAAAGTAGGTCACAATGTCTGTCCTTGACCTCATTTTTTTTATCTTTATTTACTTTATGTGTCTGAAAATGTTAATGTTTAATGCATTTAGTAAAACATTAACGTTTGCCATTTAAATAGCTCTCTTTCTAATGTGCATTCTTCAAACTTTCAACATACAGATCTACATGTATGCTACTAGAAACCACTTTTAACAGAAGTAAGTCAACTAAATTGCCTTTAACTATCCCATTTTCTAAGACGATTTACTCTGGAATCTTCAAACTGCATACACTTTACATTCATATCAAAAGAATGTTCCCCCATCTTTGACCTTGACCTATATTTTGAACATTGGTCTTCCATGTTAATACGGGCTCAAGTTGTTGGTATATATCTGTTAATCAAGGCTTAAGTCATCAAGGCTCAAGTTGTCGCTATATTCTGTTCATCAACACTCAAGTAGTCAAGGCTCAGGCTATTGTTATATCTGTTAATCAAGACTTAAGTTGTCAAGCTCATGTTATTGTTATAACTGTTAATCAACGCTCAAGTAGTCAAGGCTCATGTTATTGTTATATCTGTTAATCAACCCTCAAGATGTCAAGGCTCATGTTATTGTTATATCCGTTAATCAACACTCAAGTTGTCAAGCTCATGTTATTGTTATATCTGTTAATCAACACTCAAGTAGTCTAGGCTCATGTTATTGTTATATCTGTTAATCAACCCTCAAGATGTCAAGGCTCATGTTATTGTTATATCTGTTAATCAACACTCAAGTTGTCAAGCTCATGTTATTGTTATAACTGTTAATCAACACTCAAGTTGTCAAGGCTCAGGTTATTGTTATATCTGTTAATCAACCCTCAAGTTGTCAAGCTCATGTTATTGTTATAACTGTTAATCAACACTCAAGTAGTCTAGGCTCATGTTATTGTTATAACTGTTAAATTAACTTAATCAACCCTCAAGTTGTCAAGCTCATGTTATTGTTATAACTGTTAATCAACACTCAAGTAGTCTAGGCTCAGGTTATTGTTATATCTGTTAATCAACCCTCAAGTTGTCAAGCTAATGTTATTGTTATAACTGTTAATCAACACGCAAGTAGTCTAGGCTCATGTTATTGTTATAACTGTTAAATTAACTTAATCAACCCTCAAGTTGTCAAGCTCATGTTATTGTTATAACTGTTAATCAACACTCAAGTAGTCTAGGCTCAGGTTATTGTTATATCTGTTAATCAACCCTCAAGTTGTCAAGCTAATGTTATTGTTATAACTGTTAATCAACACGCAAGTAGTCTAGGCTCATGTTATTGTTATAACTGTTAAATTAACTTAATCAACCCTCAAGTTGTCAAGCTCATGTTATTGTTATAACTGTTAATCAACACTCAAGTAGTCTAGGCTCAGGTTATTGTTAAGTTCTCTATATATCTGTTAATCACTGCCTGTCATTCAAGGCTTATTTTATCAATATATATCTGGTAAATTGGTAATCAAGCCTCAAATGGCAAGATTTGTTGAAGACTGTAACCCACATATACTGAAAAAAATAAGTTTAGCAAATCCTTACAGTGTTTTTTCTCTTATATATTATTAAAGTGGTACCAAAAACACATTTGCCATTGTGGTACCATTCCCAATGGCAAAAAGTATGTTTTTTTCCCAACTGGAGTGAAAAAATTAACAAAAAAAATAAATATATAAATATATTCTTTTAGGTGAGGGTAATGAAATGCTACAAGCGAATGTATACATGGTAATGTGTATGCAATGTATTTAAACAATATTGCTTTTGTTGATAGTGAAAATTTCCCAAATTAAGGCAAAACGTCGCGAATTTTCCCAATTGAATGGGTACCGGTACCATTCCCAAAAGGGTGATAAACATCGCTGCCTTATGTACATTTAGCATAAAGAAATTGAATGCTATTTTATAATGTGAAGTATTGTTAAACATTTGCATGCCCCTAAAATTCACTAATTAGTTGTGATCCAATGTAAGTATCAGAGTTATCTCCTATTTAGTTAAAACAGTGTATTTCATATTTAAAAAAATACCATTATGATAAAGAATATGGTTAAACGTCACTAAATAACAGTTCTGGCTTTCAAGTTATAAAAAACGCAAAATCAGTGGATCCTAACCTTGTCATTATAATGCAATAACATACCAAAGTTTAAAAAAAATGAAATTACTTCCCTTTACATTGAAATAAGAACGAAATTATAATATCTGTAAAGCAGGTAGATTAAAACGTTTTGTTATTCTTTTCGCAGATATCATTTCAAACACAATGTCCTGCATATATATGCTAATTATGTTAATTATATTGTTTATGACCTCTGCCACGCATAGCCTAGAATATGCGCAAATGAATTTGCTGTGCAATTTACTTGCTGAACTTATTTTTATCAGTATATATGCAAATGAAGTCCGAATCATCATTCCGTCTTTTCTGTTCAGATCACTGTTTATATTTTGTTGTTATTAATTTCATTAGCAGTTATCCCTTATCAACTGAAAAACCGTTGGACTTATTCAACTATGGGTATTATGACAAAACATAGGCTTAATTTGCACAGAATGGTTTTGTTGTGCGGTATAACTCTAAAGCACTGTCTAATAAGATCAAAAAACAAAGATATTATATCTGCTAGGATTATTTCTCTGACTTTGTTGGCAGGAAAATCTAACATTAATCACTGAGTGACTGAGAAGACCTTATTTATAGGGAACAGCCGAGGAAAGTTGTTATTGTGTCTTCTTCACATATGGTCAGATAACACTATTGATTTGGGGTTTCTGATTGGTTGAAAAAAGTATAGGGTCTATTAGGGCATATAGTCAGATTGTAAGGTAGATTCTTATTGGATTAAATTACCCAAATCATAACAAATCCCCATAAAATATCAAAATATTATGTTTCCATCATAAAACATGTTGATTTAGGATATTTTGACTGAAATTTGCATTTTTATGGATACAATTTTACTGAGAGTATATTTGCAAAAAGTAAAATTTCTTTACTGCCATTCTGGGGGTGGCCACCTTCAGTGAACTATTAGAGGCTGAACGCATCAGATTATCCCCAATTTGCTGGTCATTTTTGAGTGACTCTAAGATAGTTCTTTAAAAAAAAGTTAGGTTTTATCGTCCATTCGGATATAGGAATAGGGGTTGTAGGCTATAATGGAGGCCTATGGGAAATGCAATAGTGGTATATGACCTAAAATCCCTCTTGACCCTGAATATTTACAGAATTCTGAGCGGTGCACTGTGGAATTGTGAAGCTGAATGGCCACAGAAAAGGCATACACTGAGAACAGTGTGGAAAATATCATCTTTTTTTAAACTAAATTGTTTATATCTTCAGGTATTCTTAGTAGCACCATTTTGTAAAAGCTTTTAAAAATACTGACATTTTAGACTTTGGCAGATTCTAAAAAAAGAAAAAGAAGACAACTGTGCATGTCCTCTTATTTTGAAGGCTTTTCGTTTCTTCAATAACAGATCTGGCTGCAGTTTCAACAAAAAAACACACGATCTGTCACTACCAAAATTTCTATCAGGTTGCATAAACATCGGTCACTTAATGAAAAACCAAGCTTGAAAATAGCTCATCCAAAAATAAATCGTAAAATCTTGACGTCAAATGTTGTGCGTTTATGTTGGAATACAGTGCAACCCATCAAGAAAATGTAAACCCTATTTGAAATATATATGGGGGCATTAGGAGTTTCAGTTAGTATATTATACCTGACATTTATAAAGGTATTCTTAAAGATTCATTGTGTACTTAATCATACTAACCTATCACATTGCTAAATTCCTTTCCACACAAAACGTCTTTTTTTCTGATTCAAGATGAATTTTAACACTGCTGGCTGACATCTAAACTTCTCATGTAATTCCTGATATTAGTTATCAATGTCAGTGTTTACCTATTACAAACAATAAATGGCATTTACTATCAAATTATATGTTCCTCTGTTGTTTGTGCCATTGAATGTAATTGTTCCTCTGTTGTCTGTGTCATTGAGAGTGATTGTTCCTCTGTTGTCCGTGCCATTGAGAGTGATTGTTCCTCTGTTGCCTGTGTCATTGAGAGTGATTGTTCCTCTGTTGTCAGTGTCATTGAGAGTAATTGTTCATCTGTTGTTTGTGCCATTGAATGTAATTGTTCCTCTGTTGTCTGTGTCATTGAGAGTGATTGTTCCTCTGTTGTCCGTGCCATTGAGAGTGATTGTTTCTCTGTTGCCTGTGCCAGTTAGGGTGATTGTTCCTCTGTTGTCTTTGTCATTGAGAGTGATTTTTCCTCTGTTGTTTGTACCATTGAGAGTGATTGTTCCTCTGTTGTCTGTGTCATGGAGAGTGATTGTTCCTCTGTTGTCTGTGTCATTGAGAGTGATTGTTCCTCTGTTGTCTATGCCATTAAGAGTGATTGTTCCTCTGTTGTCTGTGCCATTGAGAGTGACTGTTCCTCTGTTGTCACTCAGTACCATTGATAGTGATTGTTCCTCTGTTGTCTGTGTTATTCAGAGTGATTGTTCCTCTGTTGTCTGTGTCATTGAGAGTGATTATTCCTCTGTTGTCTGTGCCATTGAGAGTGATTGTTCCTTTGTTGTCAGTACAATTGAAAGTAATTGTTCCTCTGTTGTCAGTGCCATTGAGAATAATTGTTCCTCTGTTGTCAGTGCCATTCAGAGTGATTGTTCCTCTGTTGTCAGTGTCATTGAGAGTAATTGTTCCTCTGTTGTCAGTGCCATTAAGAGTGATTGTTCCTCTGTTGTCAGTGCCATTCAGAGTGATTGTTCCTCTGTTGTCAGTGTCATTGAGAGTAATTGTTCCTCTGTTGTCAGTGCTATTAAGAGTGATTATTCCTCTGTTGTCAGTGTCATTGAGAGTAATTGTTCCTCTGTTGTCAGTGCCATTCAGAGTGATTGTTCCTCTGTTGTCAGTGTCATTGAGAGTAATTGTTCCTCTGTTGTCAGTGCCATTAAGAGTGATTGTTCCTCTGTTGTCAGTGTCATTGAGAGTGATTGTTCCTCTTTTGTCAGTGCCATTGAGAGTAATTGTTAGCCATAGTAACCTTAGGTGCTGTAAGTCTGTCTATTAAGTTGAACAAAATGTATGGTGACTGGGTAGAGCATTCAGAATTATAATTGCTTCTCACGTAGGCACCCATACTATTAGATCTGTTTTAAATGATACTATAAACATCCAAGACTTACATATTGATGGATATACCACTGAGTGAATGAATCGTACAAGTGGTAAGAAGGGCAGTGGTATACTGATTTACATTGCAAATACTATTTCTTATTCAAGTAGAGCCCCGTGTAGTTCCAGGACCTCCGTTTGGTTCCGGGGCAAAGAATAGGGCCACTGCAGATCCCGTTGGAGGGGTAGAATTACCCCACCCCACCAGCAGTGGCAGAAAACAATAAACATGACTCCAGCTTAAATGGAGTGTCTACAATATAATTTGCAGCAACTGTGCAGTTCTGCAGGTGAGAAGGTTCTAGGCCCATTCTCCATATTTGATCTCCATGTTCATGGAGGATGAGCCTGGCATGTTCATTCCTGTTAGGCGCCATATAACCTTTCATGTGTTGGTGTAAACCCCAATTCAATTCAATTATTCACATAGAAGTGACATTGAAACTTATGATTTCGAGTCATTATGGATTCAAATTAATGTAACAAACAACAAACCATATTTGCTAAATTTTTTGTCTATAGACCTCCTGATTCGACACAATCTTGGATAGATCATTATGAAACACAATTAGCCCGGTCAGATTCTTTATAACTAGAAACTAATTTAATTGGCGACTTCAATAACGAATATTTTCCAGAAGAAGGTTTCAGAAATACTAAATGGAAAGCAGTTATTCATGATTATGGGTTTTTGCAAGTTATTGAAACACCAGCCAGAGTAACAAGGAGTACTTCTACTATAATAGACCATGTTTATAGTACAAACCCAGAAAAGTTAAAGTGAAATTAAAGTCCCATTGTATTGTATTAGTGACCACTTTCCAGTTTTATTAGCTCTACTGATCAGAGATCAGCAGAGCTTATGCCGTGGTACGGCGTCCGTCGTCCGTCTGTCTGTCCGTCTGTCTGTCCGTAAACTTTTATTTGTAGCGACAACTCCTCTGAAACTACTGGATGGATATTCATGAAACTTTACAGAAATGTTGCCCATAAAGTCTAGTTGATCCTAGCAAAAATTCATGTTGATGTGAAATCCAAGATGGCTGCCAAAGCTAAAAATAGAGTTTTAAAATACAAGTTTGTAGCGACTACTTCTTGAAAACTATAAGTGATATTGATATGGGACTTTTTCTAAAATGATCAGCATGACATGATGTTGATCCTTGTCAAAAATCGTTTTGATTCAACGTTAAACATGGCTGCCAGCGGCCATCTTTGTTTACATAGAGTTATATAGTAAAAACTTGTAGCGACTACTCCTCTGAAACTACTTGACGGATTGTCATGAAACTTTACAGGAATGTTGCTCTTGATGTTTAATTGATCCTAGCAAAATTTCAGATCTGCCAGAAATTCAAGATGGCCGTCACAGCTAAAAATAGATTTTTAAAAAATAAGTTTGTAGCGACTACTTCTTGAAAACTATAAGTGATATTGATGTGGGACTTTTTCTAAAATGATCAGCATGACATGATGTTGATCCTTGTGGAAAATTATTTTGATTCGACGTTAAACATGGCTGCCAGTGACCATCTTTGGTTACATAGAGTTATATAGTAAAAACTTGTAGCGACTACTTCTCTGAAACTACTTGACGGATGTTCATGAAACTTCACAGGAATGTTGATCTTGATGTCTAGTTGTTCCTAGAAAAATTTCAGGTCGGCCGGAAATTCAAGATGGCCGCCACAGCTAAAAACAGATTTAAAATAAATAAGTTTGTAGCGACTACTTCTTCAAAACTATAAGAGATATTGATATGGGATTTTTCTAAAATGATCAGTATGACATGATGTTGGTCCTTGTCGAAAATCGTTTTGATTTGACGTTAAACATGGCTACCAGCGGCCATCTTTGTTTACATAGAGTTATATAATGAAAACTTGTAGCGACTACTCCTCTGAAACTACTTTACGGATTTTCATGAAACTTCATAGGAATGTTGCTCTTAATGTCTAATTGATCCAAGCAAAATTTCAGGTCGGCCGGAAATTCAAGATGGCCGCCACGGTTAAAAATAGATTTTCAAAAAACAAGTCTGTAGCGACTACTTCCTGAAATCAAAATCAATCAGTAGAGCTTCAAGGTCATTGACCTCTTGTTTACAAGAAATATCAAGCATGAAAAAATTAGAGAAAATAGTCATAAAGTTATGACCTATAGGTGTTATAATAATTTTGATGAAACACAATTTTGTCTTAAATTTTGTCTTGATTTACAAAACAGCTGTCTTGAAGAGTGTGAAATGTTTGCCGATACAACTGATTCATTAGATTTTAAATAAATTTTGTTTTAGCTAAACATGCTCCAATTAAAACTAAAAGAATAAAAACTAGAACTCTTCCAGGATATGGTATACTGATGAAATTCACAATGCAAGAGCGCTCAGAGATTTAAAATCACAAATTGAAAAACTGGGATCAATATAAAATGTGGAGAAATAAAACAACATCAATTATTAAAAAAGAAAAGAGATTTTTTTTCAACAAAGCCATTCTTCTACGTTTATTTTTGATCTTTGTAATAGTAAAAAATCCAGTACAGACTCTAATGTCTTTCAAAGCAAATTTAATGAAATTAAATCAAAATACAGTAACTTTCAACATATGGTTCTAAAGATGGAGATAAGGTAGCTGCAGCAGCTGTTATTCACAAACTCAGCATAAAGAGCCGCCTGCCTGACAAGGCCTCTATCTTTTCAGCTGAACTTAAGGCAATTGAACTTGCCTTAAATTATATTCAGGAATCTGATGATGACCATTTTGTAATATTTTCTGATTCCCTTTCATCTCTTCAAGCACTGGGTAATATGGAACATGATAACCCAGTTGTGCTTCAGCTTTTAGAAAAATACAATTCTTTTATAGTTGATAATGTTATTATTTTCTGCTGACTTCCAAGCCATGTAGGAATACGTGGTAATGATAGAGCTGATAGTGCTGCTAAAGCAGCATTATATTTACATATATCTAATACCAAATTACCTTATACTGATTTTAAAAGTTGTATTAACACATATATTCGTAACTCTTGGCAAGTCGCTTGGGATTTGTCAGTTAACAATAAACTCCATTTAATTAAACCGTTACTTGGAGAATGGCATTCTTCTAGTAGACCCATTCGTCGAGAGGAAGTTATCCTAGCCCGGTGCAGGATAGGGCATACACGTAATACTCATTCATATTTATTACAAGGTGAGCAATTACCAGAATGTATACCCTGCTTTGCACCGTTAACGGTCAAACACATATTGCTGGAATGTGTAGACTTTGATCCTATGCGTCAAAGGTACTACAATGTTAATACTATGACCGAGTTATTTAATACTATAGATTTTAGTCTAGTTTTAGATTTCCTGAAGGAAGTCAGACTATATAAATCATTATAATATGTTCTTGTATATGTTTACTTCTTTATAAACCTGTTTTTTAGCTCTACTGGCCAAGGGCCAGCAGAGCTTATGGGATGGTGTGTTGTCCGTCTTCCGTCGTCCGTCGTCCGTCGTCCGGTGTCCGTCGTCCGTCGTCCGTCGTCCGTTAACTTTTCTTCAAACGACTTCTCCTCAGAAACTGCTTGGCTAATTTTGACCAAACTTCACATGGATGATCCTTAGATGAATGCTTTTTAGATTTGTTAAAATTAGGTCAGCACTACATCCAAGATGGCTGCCATTACCATATATGGTCGAAACCTTAAAAAATCTTCTTCTCCAGAACCGCTGGACAGATTTCAACAGTTTTTCTTTTAAAATGATCGCCAACGCCTAGACTATCAAGATTGTTCAAATAAAGTCCCCGGGGTCAAAAATGGCCGTGCCCCGGGGGTCCAAAATTTGTATATTGAGGTTTTGCATGTTTTTCATATAGACATGTAGGAAACAACTTTAAAAAATCTTCTTCTTTGAAACCACAAGGCACAGAGCTCTCATGTATTACATGTAGCATCAGCTTATGGTCCTCTACTAAGTTTATTCAAATGGTGACCCTGGGGTCAAATTTGTCCCCGCCCCGGGGGTCACAGTTTTACATAGACTTATATAGGATTTTTTTTTAAAAAATCTTCTTCTCAGAAACTACAACAGCCAGAGGTTTGATATTTTGCATTTACTATAAGCTTATGGTCCTTTACCAAGTTTGTTCAAATGGTGACCTTAGGGTCACATTTGGCCCCGCCCCAAGGGTCACATGTTTTACATAGACATGTATAGGGAATTCTTCAAATGACTTCTCGTCAGAAACCGCTTGGCTAATTTTGATCAAACTTCAAATGGATGATCCTTAGATGAATGCTTTTTAGATTTGTTAAAATTAGGTCAGCGCTACATCCAAGATGGCTGCCATTACCATATATGGTCGAAACCTTAAAAAATCTTCTTCTCAAGAACCGCTTGACAGATTTCAACAGTTTTTCTTTTAAAATGATCGTCAACGCCTAGACTATCAAGTTTGTTCAAATAAAGTCCCCGGGGTCAAAAATGGCCATGCCTCGGGGGTCCAAAGTTTGTATATTGAGGTTTTGCATGTTTTTCATATAGACATATAGGAAAAAAGTTTAAAAAATCTTCTTCTCTGAAACCACAAGGCACAGAGCTCTCATGTATTACTTGTAGCATCAGCTTATGGTCCTCTACTAAGTTTGTTTAAATGGTGACCCTGGGGTCAAATTTGTCCCCGCTCCGAGGGTCACAGTTTTACATAGACTTATATAGGATTTTTTTTTTAAAATCTTCTTCTCGGAAACTACAAGAGCCAGAGGTTTGATATTTTACAACTATTATAAGCTTATGGTCCTTTACCAAGTTTGTTCAAATGGTGACCAGAATGGTGAGCCTGGGGTCACATTTGGTCACGCCCCAAGGGTCACATGTTTTACATAGACATGTATAGGGAAAAACTTAAAAAATCTTCTTCTCTGAAACTGCAAGAGGCAGAGGTTTAATATTTTGCTGTTGCTATAAGCTGATGGTCCTTTACTAATTTTGTTCAAATGCTGACCCTGGGGTCACATCTGGCCCCGCCCCGGGGGTCACAGTTTTACATCAATGCTTGTTTTAAATTGTTTAATTTTTTTTTTTTTTATTTTATTTTTTTTTGATTATTATTTTTTTTCATATTTTTTTTATCGATTTTTTTTTCGATTTTTTTTTTTTAATTATTTTTTTTTTTTTTTTTTTTTTATAATTTTTTTTTTTGATTTTTTTTTTAAATTTTTTTTTATTTTATTTTTTAGTTTTATTATCTCTACTGGCCAACTTGGAAAACCAGCTAGATCGGACCAGTAATGACAGAGTTACTGCTCTTGATATAGTTAAAAATGCTATATTTTGCCTCTTTAAGACGATAGTCACTCGCTTCATTGATGTCATAAGAGACATATTAGCCAGTAGAGCGTCCTCAGGCCCTCTTGGGCCTCTTGTTATTAGTTTATCTTGATATATTTACATTAATTTTTAATTAATCCTTCATTCCTTCATTTTTTATCAGTTTTTGCGCACAATATGACCTATTTATGTGTCAGCGTGCCGTAAAACACCATTCATTCATTCATTCATTCTTCTATGTCTAAATAAAGACTCAAAAATATATTTGGAAAAATCTCAAATCAGTTTTAAACACTGCTGACAGTGAATTAAATTAGAGCTTATCACACCATTCAAGGTAAAACTATTAATTGATAAATTAGGATTAGATGGAATAGGACCAAGAATTATAAAACGTTAACTGTACCTGCAGTAGCTTCTTTGATAAATAAATGTTTGATTCTTGGAGTTTTTCCAGATAAATTTAAGGAAGCATGTGTTCTTCCTATACCCGAGACAGGTAACGAAGATGATGTAAATTATTACAGACCTTTTTCAATAATTTCCAACAATATCAAAACTATTTGAGAGATTCATTGCTAATCAAATTCATATATACTTCAAGAAGACAAAACTAATATATGAACAACAATCAGGTTTTCGAAAAAATCATTCGTGTCAAACGGCACTTATATACATTGTTGATAAATGGCTGAAGGAAATAGATTCAGGAAATATTGTAGGTACATTTTTCTTAGATCTTTGTAAAGCCTTTGATTTGGTCAATCATGAAATATTTTTGTTAAAATTAAAACTGTATCATTTTTCAGAAACATCAATTAAATTATTTGAGTCATATCTTTCAAACAGAAGCCAAGAAGTTAAGATCGGCGACTCAATTTCAAATGCTCTTCCTGTTATTTTTGGGGTACCTCAAGGTTCGATCTTAGGTCCGCTACTCTTTTTGTTATATGTTAATGACATTCCCTTTACTGAACAAACCAATGTAGATATGTATGCAGCTGATACAACACTGTATGCATTTGGGAAATCGGTATCGTGTATTCAAACTAAATTGAAAGCAGATTTAAAAAATGTTATAATGATTTTTGTGCATAAATAATATGGTTATTAATCCCATAAAAGTCAACATGAATGATACTTGATTAGCAAACTGTGCAGAATTGTTGCTTTAAATGAATAACACAGATATTCAAAATGTAAAAGTACAAAAGTTACTAGGCGCCTCTACATTGATGAATCATTATAGTGGAAAATTCATATATCTTGTGTCAAAAATTAAATTGTTGAAAAGGATTTCTTATTACCTAACCTATGAAATGAAGAAACTTTTCTATAACTCTTATATTATGTCTACTTTTGATTATGGGTTATAACATGGAGCCAAACAAATAAATTCTCTATTAATAGAATACGTAAAATCCAAAAGAGGGCAGCACGAATCATTCTCGCGAAACCTATAGAAACACTATCTAAACTAATGTTTAAGGAACTCCGGGGTTTACCTTTCAATGCAGATGTCCTTTATTTGTAAATAGTTTTATCTTTATATATAGTTACTACTTCATTTCTTCATCTTTCCTCAGTTTTTGCGCACAGTATGACCTATTTATGTGTCGACGTCCCGTAAAACACCATTCATTCATTCAAAGCAGATGTGATTATCACAAAGGAGTTATGATTTATCAATCACTTAACAATTTAACTCGGTTTACATAACCAATTTAATAACCTTCTCTACAAATTCATATTATAACCTAAGATCTGCTGCTAGGCAGGATATAGCTGATTTAAAACCTAGAACAAAATAAAATTAATATTCTTAAAAATACTTTTGGATATTCAGAAATGGTAGTTTGGAACATGATTCCCGTTGACATACAAGCTTCACATTCCTTAATTACATTTAAGATTAAATACAAATTCTTCCTGAAAGAATGAAACTCTATTGTGTCGTGTAACCTTACATTACAGGAAAAATAAGTGTGTCTGTCTGGTTGAAGTTATATAATGATGCATGTACGGTTTTATCTTTCACTATATGCATTTATTGTTACGTTTTGTAGTTTTATGGATGGCCATATTGTAAACTAGACTTGTATTTCTTTTGTAAATGCTATGTCTTATGTTATCTTCTTATTAACTTGTTGAAATAAAGTTATTATTAGTAGTAGTAGTAGTACAACTATTATCCCGGCTTAACCCTTAGCCCACTATGATTGTATAATGGACTGTTCTTTCTTTAGATTTAGTCTTTTATTTCATTTATGTTACAAAGGGGTGTTTTGGAGAAATGACTGATGAGCAGCCAGACATTGTAAACCCTGATCAGCCTGCGAGTTACATAAAGGCCCTTAGCAGGCTAATGGTTAATCAACTTTAAACAAATAAAGCTTACACTTAAGTACATGCATGTGTATGGTAACAGTAGCAATTGTGAATGTGATCAATATTAGCCCAGCTGTGCAAAAGCATTGCCTACATTGTTTGCTTTCTGGTATGTAAATATTTACAAATCCTAATCAAATTATTGCATTCCCTAACACATGTTTCTGCCACTTTGAATGATTCAAATCCAAAACAAATATCATGGCATTATAAATGTACCTAACAAAACATTTCTCTATATATCAGGGAAACATACATTAATGCATGTACAATGTATGGAAAGTGCCAGAACCGTGCCAGACTTCTTTCTAATTGGGAAGCATTAGAATTATATACTACTGTATTTTATCATTTTGTGGGATAATAATATTTCTCTTGAAATTACCAGATATTTTATCTGATTTATGTTTGACCAAATTGCACCCTTCGTATTTCTGAATTATTCTTCATTAATTTTTTTGACATAACGGGTAATGAAGGTTAAGTACATTGAAGTGTAAATATAATATATATATATATACACATTATTTTGTGGGTGGGGAGGTGAGGTGGGGGGGGGGGGGGGGGATTGTGCAAATTCTGGCACTCTAATTTGGGAAGGAACCCATACTTTTGCCATTGGGAAATGGTACCCTTTATCAGTACCGTTTATAAAAGGAAAAAACTAAATAAATTGTGTTTCTTAGACTTTCCTCTTTAATATGAAAACGATGCAAAATTTCCCTTCCTGATGGTCCAGGCCTAATTCCCCTAACAAGCTAACTAGGGCCCTGTCATATTACACTTGGTAGTGGTCTAACATCAATTGCGTCACATTAAAGGGTCCTCCATAAAGGGACTGGAGGTTGATTTGGGAATGGTACTGGTACCCAATCAATTGGGAAAATTTACGTTGTTTTGCCTAAATAGTTATATTCGGAATGTTTCACTATCAAACAGAAACAAATATTGTATTCTTAAATACTTTGCAAACACATTACCATTATACATTCTCTTGTTGTATTACATTACCCTCACCTGAAACAATATATCTTCCCCCTTCTTCTGTTTAAAGTTTGACTCAAATTATTAAAAAAAAACAAAAAAAACACCCTTTTATTCTTTTTGGATTGGGAATTTTTTCATTCCAATTGGGAAAATAACCTACATTTTGCCATTAGGAATGGTACCGTTTTTTTGGTACCATTCAGGTACGACTCATATAAGGGGTAAAAACACTGTGGAGGTGATCTGGAAGCATTAACCCGTAACCCGCTAAGCACGACTCTAATAGCCTTTGGCTGCCGGTCAGTCATTTTCACCAAAACACCCCTTTGTCACATAAATGGAATGGTTTTAATTCAAAGAAAGAACAGTCCATTATATATATATAGGGGGTTAATTATTGGTGTCCATCCAAATACCAGTACAACCATCATAATGAGTTTCAGATTCATGTTCAGTGTCCATATATATATGCACAAAACTAGCACTCATTACCCGTACAATAGTTTAGTGAAATGGTTTGTCCTGGAAGACTTAACTAGAAGACTCGGCATTAATATTAATTCATATATGATACTTTAAGGCTCTTATAAATCCTTTCGTTTTGTTATAGAAGTACACTTTATTTAAATTACATGTATAACTGTTAGCAATATAATCCGTAATTAAAATAATATGTATGATACCACCGACTGGTCAACATTTCCAGACGAACACTTTCATTAGGTCAAATAAAATTGTATGTGTGGTTCCTATAACATGCTGAAAAACATGCATTACACACCTTGTAGAACTACACACACACACACACAAACCTCCTGCCCTAAAAATTGGTAAAAATTAAAAAATATTTGCAATAGCAAAAAAAAAATATTAGAAGTTAAACACACATGAAGAGCTACATTGGATCTATATTTCTCTATATTTCTCTGACAATTACAAAATAGCGTTTTGGCAATGGAAAAATATTTTATTTTTTGTTTCTTTAGTTCTTTACTGGCCTTCGGTGCTGTAATTTTCCTATTAATAAAAACAAGTCCACATTCTTCTGTAGATTTTCCTATGTGTTATTAATTTTTTAAATGTAGATTTTTTTTTCTTTTCCTTGTTTGTCAGTCACATGGCACAGCTGTCAGTAACAGCCCACCTGTTTGCAATGTTGACTCCTATAGCAGTTACAGAGGTGACATTGACCTGACATTTTGTTATAAACCCCAAATGGTGCCTCTTTCATTTTAACGGCATATTTTGTAGCAAAAGTGTGGTAGCTGACAAAATAAATGATAAACCATCAAAGGTGCTGAATTACAGACATAAAATAAGTCAAGCATTGTTAGTAAGTTTTGTATTTGTTTTATTAAACCAGCAAGAAATTAGCACATTAATATAACTAATAGAGCATTTCTTCACTTATGATACTATGTGTGACATATAACCTTTGACATACAATCTGTCATTCTGATTGGCTGACTGACTTTTTTGACCTGAAAAGATGTGTCAGCTATAGATATAACTGATATGATTGGTCACTTGCTTCTTGGATTATCCAGATTCTATTTTAAGAGGAAGGTCACTATTTCCGTTGTGCACACTATTTCATTGAACAATCTTAAGAGGTCGTAGATCTTATACAAAGTTGAAACCCATCTTACACTCCAGTTTCATGTGTCTGGCAGACTTATTTTCATATTGGAACAAAATTTGCACTAGTTAATATCTATTAAGCGATCTTATTGGACTTCAAATGGAGAAGGAAAGCTAACATTGCATACAGGTGTGTAGTGGAAAACCTGCACAAATCAGAGGAAATAATCTATGACAGCTGTAAATTAAGATGGTTGCTGCTAGACAGTGGGCGAGTTCAACTACCCGTTACTGGTCACATACAGATGAAAGAGTTGAACTATAAGTCGGTTATAGATCATTTATTTGAATTTTAAAGAAATAAGTTCTACAGTGACTACTTCTTTCCTTAAAATTGAACTATAACATAATCATATTAAAAAATCAAGGCAGGAGATTTTTAAACAACTTTTAGATTTTATACAAACGTCGAAGATTTTATACTAATTTTTTTTCACAATCGTGGCCAACTGATTTTAACAAATAAACAAAATCTTGGATAATTAGACCCAACTCGATCCCACCCCTTCCCCCATTACAACAAAACTAGTGTTTGTTCTCCTGAAATCACACTACGAACATGCGGCGATTGAAGCACAGATACCGGTTTAAAAAAAAAAAAAAGGTCTTATATTCTATTAAATATTATTTAATAGAATATAAGACTTTTTTTTTTTTAAAACCGGTATCTGTGGATTGAAGGTCACAAATTAGGAGATTATAGTAAATGTTGACCTTTTTATACTGAAGAACAGGTATTTAATATTCTTCTCTGTCAATAGGGCATGTACAAGCATAAATATGACATACTTAGTGTGACTGTGTATAGCTTTTCAGCTCTAAAATAAAAGCTAATGGTAATAACTGGTCAGTTGAAATTGGCATGTACTCCTAACTGGGATTGCATCTTCAGGTTACCATATATGTAAGTATATGTACACCAAACTGGGATTGCATCTTCAGGTTACCATATATGTAAGTATATGTACACCTAACTGGGATTGCATCTTCAGGTTACCATATATGTAAGTATATGTACTAACTGGGATTGCATCTTCATCTCTGAATCCGGAGATCCAGAGTTTGAGCCTCACAGGTCCAGCTGGGTAACTTTGTGCCTCACAGGTACAGCTGGATAACTGTGTGCCTCACAGGTACAGCTGGGTAACTTTGTGCCTCACAGGTACAGCTGGGTAACTTTGTGCTTCACAGGTACGACGTACAGCTGGGTAACTTTGTGCGGCCTTAGGCAAGACACTTTCCTTAGCGTTGTCAGTCGATGATGTAACCCAGACAGTTCCGTGTTCTGGAGTTAAAGAACTATAGGAATATATGCCTAGTAAGAGTAAGAGAAGGGCAGGATTCATGGATTCAGATGGATCTTACCCCACTCTTTTGGACGTAAACGCTTCCGTGGTTGGGGATAGTAAAGACTCTGCGTCTAAAACTTTCTCCCCTCCCACCGCTGCAGGTTCAAATCCCACTGGGAGTTGTCGAGTGAGAAAGTGTTGATTCTCACGGATGCTGGATATACAGTACTGGTTCTATCCAAGAAGAATGGGGTGCCGTGGTCTGCCTCTACCACAAAAAATATCTAACGTCATATATGGCCTACTATATGCTTACAAAGACGTTATCACCATTCAAACAAACTCTCTCTTCGGCAGCCTGGTGGTAGAGCCTCTGCCTCACATGCAGGAGGTCATGGGTTCATACCAAACACTTCATGAGGAAGGTACTAGTAGCTTGACGTTTAGAATATAAAGGTAGTTCTAGGACTGGTCGTCCTGTGTTGTGACTGGGTGGGGTATCATGTCATGTATCTACAGCTTGGTGTTGGTGTTGAGCATTAAGCTCATTGATATAAGTAGTCATAGTCGTGATATGAATGAAAGATGTTAAAAGTGACGTTAAACCTCTTACATACATATATGCTCTCAGGGGCAGCTCATTATAACCTAAACAATGGGTTGATGAAACTGTTAAAAAACAATTAAGGCTTATGTCCCCTTTTGCGGAATTCCATTGAAAGTGCATTAACAAAAGAAAAAAATTAGAACTGAAATAATGCTGAATATTTTTACATGTAACTTGCAGTTTTAATATGTTTACACTTTTATCTGGACTGTGCCATAATACTTGAATAATAAGTTGGAAACATCAATGATAATACATCTGATAAACGCCGATAACTCTCCATTCATAATTTTTGAATTATTCCTGTTTGAAAAAAGGTTTAACCTAGATCTTAACCTTGCATTTTACAAGTGATTGTGGCTAATAACTTTCAAAGTATTAGGTGTATAACAATGAAACTTTGCACACATCTTCAACATCATCCAATAAATACATCTTATAAAGGCCCATAACTCTCTGATTCATATTTTTTGTATTATTTATCTTCGAAAAAGGTTTAACCTGGAACTTAATCTTTCCAGTGACGGGTATATATGCCCCGCTAGGAGCTGCTCTTGCTTATATAATCGCTACCCTGTTAAATCTCCTGTAGAATTTCAAGAGATTTTGATACTTGATCTTGGCTAAAATTATTGAAATGATGTGTTTTTTGTCCTAGATAAAATGGATATTGATGCGGCGTCCATGATGACAGCCAGTTGCCATCTTTTGATAAAGAATTATTGCCATTGAATATGGTTTAATAGGAAATTTTAGTTTGTTATAGGGCACGTAACTGAGTGGTAGTGGCCACCTCGCATGTGGGAGATCGTAGGTACAATCCCCAGCTGGGTCATACCAAAGAATTATAAAAATGGTACTAGAAGCTTCCTCTTGAGGTTCAGCATATAAAGGGTAGTTGTAGGACTGGTCGGTGCGATATCAGTATAATGTGACTATGTGGGGTATATGCCAGAGCTGTAGATAAGCTGATTTTTTGAGTATTTTACTCATACTATTTTACAAAACCCCTCAGTTGTTAGCTCGACTGATCAGAGATCAGCAGAGCTTATGCCGTGGTGCGGTGTCCGTCCGCCCGTCTGTCCGTCCGTCTGTCTGTCCGTAAACTTTTATTTGTAGCGACTACTCCTCTGAAACTGCTGGATGGATATTCATGAAACTTTACAGAAATGTTGCCCATGAAGTCTAGTTGATCCTAGCAAAAATTCATATTGATGTGAAATCCAAGATGGCCACCAAAGCTAAAAATAGATTTTTAGCTCTACTGATCAGAGATCAGCAGAGTTTATGCCGTGGTGCGGCGTCCGTCGTCCGTCCGTCTGTCCGTCCGTCTGTCCGTCCGTCCGTTAACTTTTATTTGTAGCGACTACTCCTCTGAAACTACTGGATGGATATTCATAAAACTTTACAGAAATGTTGCCCATGAAGTCTAGTTGATCCTAGAAAAAATTCATGTTGATGTGAAATCCAAGATGGCCGCCAAAGCTAAAAAAAGATTTGTTAAATTCAAGTTTGTAGCGACTACTTCTTGAAAACTATAAGTGATATTGATATGGGACTTTTTCTAAAATGATCAGCATGACATGATGTTGGTCCTTGTCGAAAATCGTTTTGATTTGACGTTAAACATGGCTGCCAGCGGCCATCTTTGTTTACATAGAGTTATATAATGAAAACTTGTAGCGACTACTCCTCTGAAACTACTTGACGGATTTTCATGAAACTTCACAGGAATGTTGCTCTTGATGTCTAAATGATCCTAGCAAAATTTCAGGTCGGCCGGAAATTCAAGATGGCCGCCACGGCTAAAAATAAATTTTCAAAATACAAGTTTGTAGCGACTACTTCTTGAAAACTATAAGTGATATTGATATGGGACTTTTTCTAAAATGATCAGCATGACATGATGTTGGTCCTTATCAAAAATCATTTTGATTCGACGTTAAACGTGGCTGCCAGCGGCCATCTTTGTTTACATAGAGTTATATAGTAAAAACTTGTAGCGACTACTCCTCTGAAACTACTTGGCGGATTTTCATGAAACTTTACAGGAATGTTGCTCTTAATGTCTAATTGATCCTAGCAAAATTTCAGATTGGCCAGAAATTCAAGATGGCTGCCACAGTTAAAAATAGATTTTTAAAAAATAAGTTTGTAGCGACTACTTCTTGAAAACTATAAGTGATATTGATATGGGACTTTTTCTAAAATGATCAGCATGACATGATGGTTATCCGAATCGAACATTATTTTGATTCGACATTAAACATGGCTGCCAGTGGCCATCTTTGTTTACATAGAGTTATATAATGAAAACTTGTAGCGACTACTCCTCTGAAACTACTTGACGGATTTTCATGAACCTTCACAGAAATGTTGCTCTTGATGTCTTATTGATCCTAGCAAAATTTCAGGTCTGCCAAAAATTCAAGATGGCCGCCATGGCTAAAAATAGATTTTCAAAATACAAGTTTGTAGCGACTACTTCTTGAAAACTATAAGTGATATTGATATGGGACTTTTTCTAAAATGATCAGCATGACATGATGGTTATCCGAGTCGAACATTATTTTGATTCGACATTAAACATGGCTGCCAGTGGCCATCTTTGTTTACCATAGAGTTATATAATGAAAACTTGTAGCGACTATTCCTCTGAAACTACTTGACGGATTTTCATGAAACTTCACAGAAATGTTGCTCTTGATGTCTAATTGATCCTAGCAAAATTTCAGGTCGGCCGGAAATTCAAGATGGCCGCCATGGCTAAAAATAGATTTTCAAAATGCAAGTTTGTAGCGACTACTTCTTGAAAACTATAAGTGATATTGATATGGGACTTTTTCTAAAATGATCAGCATTACATGATGTTGGTCCTTGTCAAAAATCATTTTGATTAGATGTTAAACATGGCTGTCAGCGGCCATCTTTGTTTACATAGAATTATATAATGAAAACTTGTAGCGACTACTCCTCTGAAACTACTTGACGGATTTTCATGAACTTCACAGGAATGTTGCTCTTGATGTCTAATTGATCCTAGCAAAATATCAGGTCGGCCGGAGATTCAAGATGGCCGCCACGGCTAAAAATAAATTTTCAAAAAACAAGTTTGTAGCGACTACTTCCTGAAATCAAAATCTATCAGTAGAGCTTCAAGGTCATTGACCTCTTGTTAAAATAAAAGTTTGTAGCGACTACTTCTTGAAAACTATAAGTGATATTGATATGGGACTTTTTCTAAAATGATCAGCATGACACGATGTTGGTCCTTGTCAAAAATTGTTTTGATTCAACGTTTAACATGGCTGCCAGCAGCAATCTTTGTTTCCATAGAGTTATATAGTAAAAACTTGTAGCGACTACTCCTCTGAAACTACTTTGCGGATTTTCATGAAACTTTACAGGAATTTTGCTAATAATTAGAATTTATCTAATAAATCCTAGCAAAATTTCAGATCGGCCAGAAATTCAAGATGGCCACCACAGCTAAACATAGATTTTTAAAAAATAAGTTTGTAGCGACTACTTCTTGAAAACTATAAGTGATATTGACATGGGACTTTTTCTAAAATGATCAGCATGACATGATGTTGATCCGAGTCAAACATTATTTTGATTCGACGTTAAACATGGCTGCCAGTGGCCATCTTTGTTTACATAGAGTTATATAGTAAAAACTTGTAGCGACTACTCCTCTGAAACTACTTGACGGATGTTCATTAAACTTCACAGAAATGTTGCCCATGAAGTTTAGTTAATCCTAGCAAAAATTCATGTTGATGTGAAATCCAAGATGGCCGAAGCTAAAAATAGATTTTTTAAAATACAAGTTTGTTGCGACTACTTCTTAAAAACTATAAGTGATATTGATATGGGACTTTTTCTAAAATGATCAGCATGACATGTTGTTGGTCCTTGTCAAAAATTGTTTTGATTCAACGTTAAACATGGCTGCCAGTGGCCATCTTTGTTTGCATAGAGTTATATAGTAAAAACTTGCAGCTACTACTCCTCTGAAACTACCTGACGGATGTTCATGAAACTTCACAGAAATGTTGCCCATGAAGTCTAGTTGATCCTAGCAAAAATTCATGTTGATGTGAAATCCAAGATGGCCGCCAAAGCTGAAAATAGATTTTTAAAATACAAGTTTGTAGCGACTACTTCTTGAAAACTATAAGTGATATTGACATGGGACTTTTTCTAAAATGATCAGCATGACACGATGTTGGTCCTTGTCAAAAATTGTTTTGATTCAACGTTAAACATGGCTGCCAGCGGCCATCTTTGTTTGCATAGAGTTATATAGTAAAAACTTGTAGCGACTACTCCTCTGAAACTACTTTGCGGATTTTCATGAAACTTTACAGGAATTTTGCTCTTGATGTCTAATTGATTCAAGCAAAATTTCAAGATGGCCGCCACAGCTAAAAATAGATTTTTAAAAAATAAGTTTGTAGCGACTACTTCTTGAAAACTATAAGTGATATTGATATGGGACTTTTTCTAAAATGATCAGCATGACATGATGTTGATCCGAGTCGAACATTATTTTGATTGGACGTTAAACATGGCTGCCAGTGGCCATGTTTGTTTACATAGAGTTATATAGTAAAAACTTGTAGTGACTACTTCTCTGAAACTACTTGACGGATGTTCATGAAACTTCACAGGAATGTTGCACTTGATGTCTAGTTGATCCTAGAAAAATTTCAGGCTGGACGGAAATTCAAAATGGCATTCAAAATGGCCACCACGGCTAAAAATAGATTTAAAATAAATTTGTAGCGTCTACTTCTTGAAACTGTAAGTGATATTGATATGGGACATTTTCTAAAATGATCAGCATGACATGATGTTGATCCTTGTTGAAATTTATTTCGATGCGACTTTAAACATGGCCGCTAGTAGTGGCCATCTTTGTTTACATAGATTTATATAGTAAAAACTTGTAGCGACGACTTGATATGGGACTTTTTCTGAAATGATCAGCATGACAAGATGTTGATCCTTGTCGAAAATTATTTTGGTTCAACATTAAACATGGCTGCCAGTGGCCATCTTTGTTTACCTCGAGTTATATAGTAAAAACTTCAACTTGTAGCGACTACTCCTCTGAAACTACTTGACAGATTTTTATGAAACTTCACAGGAATGCTGACCTAGCTATCAAAATCTATCAGTAGAGCTTCAAGGTCATTGACCTCTTGTTTAAAATTGTGAGTATCATTACTCATCAGCTTACTACAAATACTCATAACTTTCAAAAATCATGAGTGTTATATGTGTAGGTATTGTCCTGTGGAACAGTTTATTCCATATTTTCATGATGAAAATTGTTGGCATATGTCTAGGGCATGCATACATTTTTATTTTTTTTTACTTCCATTTAATCAGAATAATGGTTGTTTCTTTTAAAATGTATTAATTCACATCCATTTTGAAAGCATGAACTATCTAAAGAGATTTATATACTCTGAACGAGTTCCTTGTTACTCATTCATTTTGAATCTGATGAGTAAATACTCATTGCAGTCAAAAATTATCTACAGCTCTGATATGTCATGTGTCTGTGGCGTGGTATTCCAGTATAAAGTTGAGCATTGCTCATTGCTACAATTAGACACCGTCATGATAGGACTAAACGATCGTCGTGATAGGACTAAACGATCGTCGTGATAGGACTAAACGATCGTCGTGATAGGACTAAACGATCGTCATGATAGGACTAAACGATCGTCGTGATAGGACTAAACGATCGTCATGATAGGACTAAACGATCGTTGAAACCGATGTTAAACCCTATAAAAATTATATATATATATATACATACAGTTAGTTTGATAACTTCCGTAAACTTTTGCGGAATTCTGGTCCTATACTCATTAATGAATGAATGAATGGTTTTTTTACGGCACATCGACACATAAATAGGTCATATTGTGCACAAAAACGGACGAAAGATGAAGAATTTATGTAGTAATTGAAAATTAATGTAAATATATAAAGATAAAACTATTAAAGAATAAGGGATGATATGGTAGTAATATAAACTATATATAGGTAAATCAACAAATATAAACTATATATAGGTAAATCAACAAATGCCCGTCAACGGGTATATAAACAAGTAAATATATATAAGAACACATTATAATGATTTATATAGCCTGATTTCTTCCAGGAAATCTGAAACAAGACTAATATCTATAGTATTAAATAACTCTTTCATAGTATTAACATTGTAAAACAAGAATAAAATCTATAGTATCAAATAACCCTTTCATAGTATTAACATTGTAGTACCTGTCAAAGGTACTACAATGTTTAGGGCATACACGTTATACTCATTCATATTTATTACAAGGTGAGCAATTACCAGAATGTATTCCCTGCTTTGCACAGTTAACGGTCATTGTGGTGAGCAATTACTGTGCAAAGCAGGGAATACATTCTGGTAATTGCTCACCTTGTAATAAATATGAATGAGTATTACACGTTATACTCATTCATATTTATTACAAGGTGAGCAATTACCAGAATGTATTCCCTGCTTTGCACAGTTAACGGTCATTGTGGTGAGCAATTACTGTGCAAAGCAGGGAATACATTCTGGTAATTGCTCACCTTGTAATAAATATGAATGAGTATTACGTGTATGCCCTAAACTCATTAACCACTTATGATAATTTTAATAATGAAAATGCATGTGTGTAATACTATGCATCATAGACTGTGTGTCAAGCGTTAAACCTTGGGTCATGTGTTCAGTGTCACCAGTCAGATTATGGGGTGAAACGTTATATATTCTCAGTACACCAATGTTGGGGCTGCAGGTATAGGGTCAGGGTCCTGGGTCAAGGTCATGCAGCTTTCATTTCAGATTCATGACTCCCAAACCGCTAAAATTTGATGTAATATGTATAATGTATAATCAATAGGTAGTGTCACACACCAAATTACGAGTCATGAAAACAGCCAACACATTATAGATAAGATTGCTTGTTATAAAGAGATTTAAGTGTTGAATATCAACAATGACAAATAACCCCCAAAAAAATAATCTGATATTGCTGTACAGATGAAACTTGGTTATTTTGATATTTTGCATCAGATTTACAGAAAACTTTCTTCTATTGTTATAAGAACCATGTTAGTCGGTAGAGTATCCATATGCGCTCTCGTGTATTCAGCCTTATATATTGAAACATGATTTGATTATTTTTTTTTGCTATTAAAGTAAGCTTCGAGAAAACAGTATGTATTTAGTAGCATATTTTCATACTTGTCATGAAATGAATCCGTTGTTTTTACTTCTGTATCTGGCGATTGTAATGCCAAATATAAACTGGAATAAATTCAGAATTTCATATCCTGAGGATAAAATATGATCAGATTGTAGCCAGTGCACTTAAAGCACCATAATAAATACCTATATCAACAAAATTAATGTGTTTACTTTGGCTACATACCAATTTAAAAGATTAAGTAGGCCATAAAACTATTTTCAAGTTACATATTGCAGAGTTGCTATTCATAGTCATCTAATTGACTTGCCTTTCAACTTTATATTCAAAGCACCATCAATCAATAATAACACAATTATTTTACACTATAATCATTTGAAAATCATTGAAAATTTCAAAAAGACACTTTGGATTAATGGTTTATCTTCTTTCTCTTTGAATTTTTCGTGTTTTAGACCATGGTATACTGACGCAAACTGTAACTTATAAGCCCCCTTATGAATTGATTTATAAACACTTGGGGTGCTTAAACGACTTTAAATGTAATCAGTCTGTGTTTTTTTTTATTGTTTTATAGCCGTTATTGGGCTATATTCCCAATGCCAAAACATTTCTCTTTCTTTCCCAATTTGAGACAAAAATTCCCCAATTGATTTGTTTGTAGTGTTTTACGTCATTTTCAACACAAGCAAGGTTATATATATATGACGGTCGATTTCCCAATTGAAAGAAGAAAATTTTTTTTTAAAAAAGGGTAAATGTGACAAGTACTGAGAATGTGACAAGTACTGAGAAAGTGACAAGTACTGAGAAGTGACAAGTACTGAGAATGTGACAAGTACTGAGAAGTGACAAGTACTGAGAATGTGACAAGTACTGAGAAGTGACAAGTACTGAGAATGTGACAAGTACTGAGAAGTGACAAGTAATGAGAATGTGACAAGTACTGAGAACGTGACAAGTACTGAGAAGTGACAAGTACTGAGAATGTGACAAGTACTGAGAATGTGACAAGTACTGAGAAGTGACAAGTACTGAGAAGTGACAAGTACTGAGAATGTGACAAGTACTGAGAAGTGACAAGTACTGAGAATGTGACACGTACTGAGAATGTGACAAGTACTGAGAATGTGACAAGTACTGAGAATGTGACAAGTACTGAGAAAGTGACAAGTACTGAGAATGTGACAAGTACTGAGAAGTGACAAGTACTGAGAATGTGACAAGTACTGAGAAGTGACAAGTATTGAGAAGTGACAAGTACTGAGAATGTGACAAGTACTGAGAAGTGACAAGTACTGAGAAGTGACAAGTACCGAGAAGTGTCAAGTACCGAGAAGTGACAAGTACTGAGAAGTGACAAGTACTAGAATGTGACAAGTACTGAGAAGTGACAAGTACTGAGAATGTGACAAGTACTGAGAATGTGACAAGTACTGAGAAGTGACAAGTACTGAGAATGTGACAAGTACTGAGAATGTGACAAGTACTGAGAATGTGACAAGTACTGAGAAGTGACAAGTACTGAGAATGTGGCAAGTACTGAGAATGTGACAAGTACTGAGAAGTGACAAGTACTGAGAAGTGACAAGTACTGAGAAGTGACAAGTACTGAGAAGTGACAAGTACTGAGAATGTGACAAGTACTGAGAAGTGACAAGTACTGAGAATGTGACAAGTACTGAGAAGTGACAAGTACTGAGAAGTGACAAGTACTGAGAATGTGACAAGTACTGAGAATGTGACAAGTACTGAGAATGTGACAAGTACTGAGAAGTGACAAGTACTGAGAATGTGACAAGTACTGAGAAGTGACAAGTACTGAGAATGTGACAAGTACTGAGAATGTGACAAGTACTGAGAATGTGACAAGTACTGAGAAGTGACAAGTACTGAGAATGTGACAAGTACTGAGAATGTGACAAGTACTGAGAAGTGACAAGTACTGAGAAGTGACAAGTACTGAGAATGTGACAAGTACTGAGAAGTGACAAGTACTGAGAATGTGACAAGTACTGAGAATGTGACAAGTACTGAGAAGTGACAAGTACTGAGAAGTGACAAGTACTGAGAAGTGACAAGTACTGAGAATGTGACAAGTACTGAGTACTGAGAAGTGACAAGTACTGAGAATGTGACAAGTACTGAGAATGTGACAAGTACTGAGAATGTGACAAGTACTGAGAAGTGACAAGTACTGAGAATGTGACAAGTACTGAGAAGTGACAAGTACTGAGAAGTGACAAGTACTGAGAATGTGACAAGTACTGAAAAGTGACAAGTACTGAGAATGTGACAAGTACTGAGAATGTGACAAGTACTGAGAAGTGACAAGTACTGAGAACGAAACACTTTAAATGCCTCTGTTGACCTTAGTTACTGAAAACAGTACTAAAGATTACAATCATTAAATGAATATTTTACTGTATTTTCCCAATTTTATGAAAAAAACACTAAAATTCTCAATTGTTACGGTAGGGCTTATGTTCCCAAAGTATATCTAGCAAAGAAACAAACACTGCTAATACTGTACTTATTCACAGACCTAAGAAAACAAATGGATTGGACACTATGAAAATTATCTAAATTTCACGTGGCACAGTGCGAAAATTTCACAAATTATTTCCCAACTATTATGAAGAGTTTTATAGATACAAGTTTCATTCATGCCAAATACCATCACAAATTTAGTTTTCTTTCCAATGATAGTATTTTTTTTTCTCTTACATTTAGAGCAAAAAAGGAGTTTGACGGAAACTTTGACTATGTCAAAACCTTGATTTTTAAGAGAAAAGCGAAACATGATGACATTTTTAACTTTAAACATCTTTTTATACAATTTAAAATAAACAAATAAATTATTATAATATCATTTTGCTATTCACTATGAATCGTTTGAATGTATTCTCATCAAAATCAGTGAATAATTGAGAGAGGAGATAGAAGGAAAAGTTAAGGTGCCACTGTGATATTTTGGTTACTTCATTGGTTAAGATAGGAAGTTTCCTATCTGTTTATTAATATGTCAGTGACTTATTATACCATACACAGTAGTTAGTGTTTAATAAGGAGCTTATCCGCCTTTTGATAATTCGGTGATACACAGCTGTTCGGTTGATAACAGAATTGATTGAATGTAAACAATGATTCATTTAACTGTAGACATTATAAATTATACACTGACATTTTATTGTGAGGTAGGCAAGTTTAAAATGGCCTGGAAGTCTTTTTTTTTTGTGTCTTTGATTTGCTATGAATACTGGAAGGAAGGAATTCAGCTCATGAATGGTGTTAGAACTCAAATTTAGCACTTTTATCGACTGGCATTTTTATACAAGTTGATAAAACTTGAACTGGCAAATTATAGCTTACTCTTAAATCTAGCAAACAATTAACATTTTGACTGGTTATTGATTGTCTAGAAACTGTACATTATGCAAGTCCTGCAGATATACAAGTCCTGTATCAATACAAGTCCTGTCCACTCATACAAGTTATGTATCTATGCAAGTCCTGTCCACTCATACAAGTTATGTATCTATACAAGTCCTGTCCACTCATACAAGTTATGTATCTATACAAGTCCTGTCCACTCATACAAGTTATGTATCTATACAAGTCCTGTCCACTCATACAAGTTATGTATCTATACAAGTCCTGTCCACTCATACAAGTTATGTATCTATACAAGTCCTGTCCACTCATACAAGTTATGTATCTATACAAGTCCTGTCCACTCATACAAGTTATGTATCTATACAAGTCCTGTCCACTCATACAAGTCCTGTATATATATAATACCACAAGATTGCTGCATGTTCTTTTCATGTAATTATAGATCTTGGATAGTTTCCATAGTTACAATATACCGTTAAATTGAATTCATAATTTGATATAATGTCTATTACACCATTACTCACCATCCTTTGATTTATTTGAATCTGATAGCAAGAAGACACTAATTTAGTCGCACCATTTGAAAGTAAATATTTATTTTGCTCATCCCTTTCCTGAAAATTGAGTTGTTTGTCAGGCTATAGACCATCTTCTCGCGTGGAAATCGATAGTGTTCTGCCGTCTTCGTGCTTAAATTTAGGAACATTTCCCCATATTGATACAACAAACAGCAGGTTATGTTGATTGTTAACTTGTCTAACAAAGATTGAAAAATCTCCAGGGATCGGAACAATTTCAATAAATTTGATGGTTCTAGTGTTTGTGTGTTATTTTCCCATTAATAACCTGTTATGATGATGGTTAACTGTCACGACAGATGCATTATTGAAGGTGTTTATTGCTGTCACTGTTCATTGTCATGACAGATGTACAAATGTTTTCCACTGTTAAATGGTCACGACAGATGTATTATTTAAGGTATTTACCACTGTCACTGTTAACTGTCATGACTGATGTACTATTTAAGGTGTTTCCTTCCGTTAATTTTCACGACAGATGTACTAATTAAGGTGTTTTCCACTGTTTATTGTTATGACAGAATGATCTACTATTCAAGGTGTTTCACTGTTTATTGTCATGACAGATGTACTAATTAAGGTGTTTCCCACTGTTTATTGTCATGGCAGATGTACTATTTAAGGTGTTTTCCACTGTTAATTGTCACAACTGGTTTACTACTTAATGTGTTCCTTACTGTTTATTCTCATGACAGATGTACTATTTAAGGTGTTTCCTACTGTTTCTGGTCACGGCAGATGTACTAATTAAGATGTTTCCCACTGTTTATTGTCATGGCAGATGTACTAATTAAGATGTTTCCCACTGTTTATTATCATGACAGATATACTAATTAAGGTGTTTCCCACTGTTTCTGGTCACGACAGATGTACTAATTAAGATGTTTCCCACTGTTTATTATCATGACAGATGTACTATTTAAGGTGTTTCCCACTGTTTCTGGTCATGACAGATGTACTAATTGAGATGTTTACCACTGTTTATTATCATGACAGGAGGGCTGGCGTGGCGCAGTCGGTAGCGCGGCAGATTTGTTACCGGAGGCCCCGGGTTCAATCCTCCGTGGTGCCACTGAGTTCCGTCGGTGTGTTCTTGGGCAAGACACTTTTCCTTAGCCTCGTCCGTCGGATGGGGACGTAAACCGGGCGGTCCCACGTATCGGTCTATCAACCGAGCACGTTAAAGAACCATAGGAATCTATTCGATAATAAGAGTAGGGCAGGTTCCGGGATTCCTATGTATCCTTCCCCTCTCTCTGGGGCGGCTCTAAATAACCTGTACTGTGTTGATGAGCCGTTAAACAACATTCAATTCAATTCAATTATCATGACAGATGTACTATTTAAGGTGTTTCCCACTGTTTCTTGTCATGGCAGATATACTATTTAAGGTGTTCCCCACTGTTTATTGTCATGGCAGATATACTAATTAAGGTGTTCCCCACTGTTTATTGTCATGACAGGTGTACTATTTAAGGTGTTCCCCACTGTTTCTTGTCATGGCAGATATACTAATTAAGGTGTTCCCCACTGTTTATTGTCATGACAGGTGTACTATTTAAGGTGTTCCCCACTGTTTCTTGTCATGGCAGATATACTAATTAAGATGTTTCCCACTGTTTATTATCATGACAGATATACTAATTAAGGTGTTCCCCACTGTTTATTGTCATGACAGGTGTACTATTTAAGGTGTTCCCCACTGTTTCTTGTCATGGCAGATATACTAATTAAGGTGTTCCCCACTGTTTATTGTCATGACAGGTGTACTATTTAAGGTGTTTCCCACTGTTTATTATCATGACTGGTGTACTATTTAAGGTGTTCCCTACTGTTTATTCTCATGACAGATGTACTAATTAAGGTGTTCCCCACTGCTTATTGTCATGGCAGATGTACTATTTAAATTGTTTCCCACTGTTTCTGGTCACGACAGATGTACTAATTAAGATGTTCTTCACTGTTTATTGTCATGGCAGATGTACTATTTAAGGTGTTTCCCACTGTTTATGGTCACGACAGATGTACTAATTAAGGTGTTTCCCTCTGTTTATTGTCTTGGCAGATGTACTATTTAAGGTGTTTTCCACTGTTTATGGTCATGACAGATTACTAATTAAGGTGTTTCCCATTGTTTATTGTCATGGCAGCTATACTAATTAAGGTGTTCCCCACTGTTTATTGTCATGACAGGTGTACTATTGAAGATGTTTCCCACTGTTTATTGTCACGACATGTATACTATTTAAGGTGTTTCCCACTGTTTATTATCATGACAGATATACTAATTAAGGTGTTCCCCACTGTTTATTGTCACGACAGGTGTACTATTTAAGGTGTTTCCCACTGTTTATTATCATGACAGATGTAGTAATTAATTGTTATGCCATATGTACTTATTAAGGTGTTCCCCACTGTTTATTGTCACGACAGATGTACTATTTAAGGTGTTTCCCACTGTTAATTGTCACAACTGGTTTTGTCTCGCCTTTTCGAAGAAAAAAAGAGAAATAGGTGTTGCTTTTCCGGCGGCGGCGGCGGCGCGGCGTCAACATTCAAGTTTTGCGTTTAGGTCATTTTCTCACAGACTGTATGCACTAGACCTTTCAAACTTTGCTTATAGTTGTATCTTGGGTGGTACATTGCAACGTGACAAAGCAAATGTGGATGTGACCTTGACCTTCCAAGCAAAGGGCAGATAACTTTAATTGTTACATTTACATCACTCTCATGAACTATAATTATGCACTAGATGTTTTATTTGACATAGTTGTGTCTTAGGTAGTGCATCTTTTTAGATGCATGGATTTCATCTATGACCTTGACCTACTTTTTGGAGCTGATCGATTTTTAGCTCTACTGGCCAGGGGCCTTCATTTTTCATCCGATCTTTATCAAACTTTAACAATCTTAATATCATTGAAAGCTGGCACAAGTTCGAAAACCAGCCAGATAAGACCAGTAACAGCAGAGTTATGGCCCTTGATTTAGTTAAAAGTGCTATATTTTGCCTCGTTAATACGATAGGGCTTTCATTTTTCATCTGATCTTTACCAGATGTTTTGCCTTTTTTTTATAATTAGTATATTTTTTTGTTACATTTTTTTTATATTTCATATATTATTTTTTTAGATTTTTTTTTTGTGAATTTTTGAAAAAAAAATTAGAATTTAATTTTTTTAATTTTTTTTTAGAATTTTTTGTTTTATTCCAGTTATTGATTGATTTTTTTTTTGAATTTTTGAATTTTTTTTTTAAATATTTTGTTTTAAATATTTAGTTTTAATTTTGTTTGATTTGATTTGATTTTTTGAATTTTTTTTGGTGTTAACGCCGTGTTAGCAGGAAGCATTGCTACAATTTCTCGTTGTGCCTATTGCGGTTTTTTCCAGTTCGTTGATTTTTTACCCCGTGTGGTTGCAGGGGTAGAATACAACCATCTTGTTGAAAAATGCTATATTGTATTTTCCTTTGTTAAATCTGTAGTAACTTCATTTTTTATCAGATCTTTACCATATTTGTTTAGAATGTTAATATAAATCCCACCCCCGCACCCATTTTCATGAAATTTCATTCATAGAAGAAAGTGGGACAAATTAAAAAATACCCATGCCAGACTAGACACAGCAGACTTATTGCCCATGATTACCAGGTGAGCGATCTGAGGCCATCCTATCCCTGTTGTTTTTGCAATGTTTTAAAAAACTACTGATGGGAATTTTATGTCGAAAACCCTTGATATAAGAGCCGTTTTCGCCAGTACAGCATCCACAGGCCCTCTTGGGCCTCTTGTTTTTAAACAAATGCACTTAAATGTCATCTCTGCAAACTCCATTGTTTTTAGTTACTAAAATGTTTACAAACTTTCACTTAATCATCATTGGCCGTTTTATTTTTTTTAAGTCCAGCCCCCATTAGGCGAGACATGTGAATCCATGGATTTCTTGTCTACTTAATGTGTTCGTTACTGTTTATTCTCATGACAGATGTGCTATTTGAGGTGTTTCCCACTGTTAATTGTCACAACTGGTTTACTACTTAATGTGTTCCTTACTATTTATTCTCATGACAGATGTACTATTTAAGGTGTTTCCCACTGTTTATGGTCACGAGAGATGTACTATTTAAGGTGTTTCCCACTGTTTATGGTCACGACATATGTACTAATTAAGGTGTTTCCCACTGTTTATTGTCATGGCAGATGTACTATTTAAGGTGTTTCCCACTGTTTATTGTCATGGCAGGTGTACTATTTTAGGTGTTTCCCACTGTTTCTGGTCATGACATATGTACTAATTAAGGTGTTTCCCACTGTTTATTGTCATGGCAGATGTACTATTTTAGGTGTTTCCCACTGTTTCTGGTCATGACAGATGGACTAATTTAGGTGTTTCCCACTGTTTATTGTCATGGCAGATATACTAATTAAGGTGTTTCCCACTGTTTATTGTCATGGCAGATATACTAATTAAGGTGTTTCCCACTGTTTATTGTCATGGCAGATATACTAATTAAGGTGTTACCCACTGTTTATTATCATGACTGGTGTACTATTTAAGGTGTTCCCCACTGTTTATTGTCATGACAGATGTACTAATTAAGGTTTTCCCCACTGTTTATTGTTATGCCATAATTATGTACTTATTAAGGTGTTCCCCACTGTTTATTCTCATGACAGATGTACTATTTAAGGTGTTTCCCACTGTTTATTGTCATGACAGATGTACTAATTAAGGTTTTCCCCACTGTTTATTGTCACGACAGGTGTACTATTTAAGATGTTTCCCATTGTTTATTATCATGACTGGTGTACTAATTAAGGTGTTCCCCACTGTTTAGTCATGACACTAAGGTACTAATTAAGATTTCCCACAGTTAATTGTCATGACATAATTTATGTATTATTTAAGGTGTTTGCCACTGTCACTGTTAGCTGACAGAATAATGATGTACTAATTAAGATGTTTCCCCGCTGTTTATTGTTATGACAGATATACTAATTAAGATGTTTCCCGCTGTTTATTGTTATGACAGATATACTTATTAAGATTTTTCCCGCTGTTTATTGTTATGACAGATATACTAATTAAGATGTTTCCGGCTGTTTATTGTTATGACAGAATGTACTAATTAAGATGTTTCCAACTGATTATTGTCACGACAGATGTACTACTTAATGCTACAGACGCTGTATTGAAATTGCTTTCTTCATTGTAGTCTTTATTTGTAACTTCTTGTTTACCAGCTCATGGCTAAATTGGGTATTTAAAGACATTTTCTATAGTTTTTTCTACATAACAGATTTTCTTTAAACTTTTTGTACAGTAAGTCTGTTATATATATAGACAGAAAAGGCAAAAATAATGGTAGGTCACCATGCTTAAAATTTTTTAAAAAATAATTTGTAATGCCACCGTCATGTCAATTTGTCCAAAAAATTGAACAAGTCCATGAAATAGCTAAATAAGATATTTTTGAAGTCTTATCATTTATTCATTGGTCACAATTCTGCTAAAATTGTATTAAAGTAAAGAACATTTAATTACAATAACATTTAAAGCCCATCTTTATGTAAAACCTATATTTTTTTACAAAATCTGTTGAGACCATTACCACAATTTATGCACAAATTAGCCCATAATGATACAATTTCCTTTTTTTTTTGTAGAATTTTTTTAACTTTCTAAGCACATAGTTTAACATATATAAAAACAAAATGTGCAATGAAAATGATAGGTCCACATGCTTGTTTAGAAAAAGAATTTGAAACCCTACCCCTTTGCTAAAAGGCCTAGTTTTGTATGAAATTATATAGAAATGGTATATTTTCCTTTTTTGTTATGTTCCGAATAACAGAATTTGTTCAAACTTCCTAGGCACTTATTTGAACATATATTTAGACAATATATTCAATTAAATGTATAGATCACCATGCATATTGAGATTTGATATTGGTTTTTGGAACCGTACCATTATGCTTAATTTTTTTAATTTTGTTGGAATTTTTTCAAAATGCTATATTTTTCCTATTTTATGTATCTAATAATAGGCCTTTATTTAAATAAAGACAATAAAAATTTAAATAAAAAAATAAATTCAAAAAAAAAAGAAAAAAAGACAAAGATTACAACTAGACATCAAAAGCAACATTCCTGTAAATTTGTAGGAAAATTCATCCAATAGTTTTAGAAGAGAAGTCGCCCGAATAAGCTGCGCATGGGAAACTACAGCAAATTTAATTTTACATTCTTCAAAACTTAAAAGTGCAATTAAGGCTGTGGTTCAAATCCAGTTTCGGGCAACTATTTTTTTTATCGCATATATTCTGAAGCCGTTTATTTATCGATGTTACCTGTACGGAGGCTAAATAAAAATGTGAATTTTACGCATTGATTTCTGCCTTATAAAATTTAATGCAGGACATCATTTACTTTACGGAAATCCAGCAGTGCATATCGTACCTGTACACAGGTAGTCGTATACAGGTAGCATTATCATTTACAGAAAAAAGAAAGTTTGCCACTTTCGGGACTTGAACACACAATCTTCTAATGTAGTCCGACATTCTTACCATTGAACTATAGAGACTTCTTGAGAACTGGGTTACATGTTTAGTACCATATGTCATGATGCAAAATAACATAACAAACTTGAACACCCCTGAAGTTATGTTCATCGTGTGGCAGATGTAAATAACCATGCATGGTGTACTACTTAGTATTAATGTAAAACTAAAATTCTGTCTCAAAACTATAATCCCGATTTTTTATTTAGCAGATAAGTTTGTTTTATAATTATGACGTAATGACTATTTTGAGTTAGAAATGCTACAATATACCAGCAGATTCCGTGGTGTAGTGGTAAGACTGTCATGTACACTACTTTTCATGTAATAAAAATAAAACCACAATGTCCCTGGTTCAAATCCCGTTTGGGGAAACTATTTTTGTATGAAATATATTTGGAAGCCGTATATTATCGATGTTGTATATGAAGACTTTTTGGATGTTTGTCGAATTGAAACTACATGGCTTCTTTACTTGGCTGTTTTGTGGGACTTACAGACCAATATATTCTCTCTCTCTCCCAGCCTTTTCCTTTATGGGTGCTCCCTTAATATGACTGTGAACTAAAACCATTCGTTCATTTAATTTTTGTCTTCTTACTTTAACATATTTCAACAGAATAAAATGGAATTCGGATTCTGGATTCCCCTTAAATGCACACACAATCTTGAGGTCTGCTTTACACATGTCACGCACTATACCATTTAGCAAATTTAATTTCTACTTTAAAAGTGAACCGTCTTCTTTTGATCTGCCTAATCCCACTGTTTAACAAGCTGCTTTTTCTGAAACTAGCAGTGTTCTGCTGGTTTTGAGAAAAAATAAAAATACGTAATTTCTACTTAAGTAAAAGTACCCCAGACATAACTATTGATACATTGATGTAAGATGCCATAAATTATATGTAAAATGTGACTAAAAAATGTAAAATTTGAATAATTCAGAGTTTGGCTGGAGTGATTTGCCTTTATGGAAATCCATAGACTTTCTATCAGGTTTACCTTTCAATAGCATGGAAACAGGCTGGCCAAACCTCCGGATAAAATCCGGATTGTTCGGATTTTTCATGTGCTCTCCGGATCTCCGGATTTAAGCGTACAATCTCCAATATCACTATAACCACAGACCTAATAACAATTATTAATATGGCTGTGCTATAACAGCTGCTGCCATTTTCGATGATATAATTTGCAATGTAGAATTTTATTTGCATTTAGGAATATCATGTAGAATATTTGCACTTTCATAAAAAAAAAAGTTCTGGTATAAATTAATCCAATTGTTTTTAATTTAATGATCTAATTACAACATCTTCCCTAAAAAAACTTTTTGTGTGCATGTTGCAGTATGTAATCTATTGCTTTCTTTAACTATCAAACTATGCGTAAGCATTAATTGCATCAAATAATTTAAATTTACGCTTTAAAAAAAAAAGTATGAAAGCCAAGTCGTGCACTCAAATTTCCATTTAAAAATGTTTTTCACATGCTTTAAATTTTAATTATTAACAAGAGCTCCAAGAGGGCCTATGGACGTTCTACTTGTTAAAACGACTCTTATATCAAGGGTTGTCGACATGTACTTCTTTTAAAACATTGCAAAAACAACAGGTCTAGGATGGCCTTAGATCGATCACCTGGTAATCATGGGCAATAAGTCTGCTGTGTCTAGTCTGGCTTGGGAATTTTTAGCTCTACTGTCAAGATGGCCACCACAGCTAAAATAGATTTAAAAAGTGCGATTTTGTGGCGACTACTTCTCAAAAAACATAAGTGATATTGAATTGGAACCTTTACCAAAATGACAAGTGCGACATGTACTTGGTCCTAACCAAGATTCATTTCGATTTGATGTCAAACAAGCCATCTTTGTTTACATAGAGTTATATAGGAAAAAAATTGTGGCAACTACTCCTCTGAAACTGCTAGACGGATTTTCATGAAACTAAACAGGAATGTTGCTCTTGATGTCTAGTTGATCCTAGCAAACATACGGGTCAGCCGGAAGGAAATTCAAAATGGCCGACACGGCTAAAAATAGATTTTAAAAATGCGACATTGAATTGAAATGACTGGTGCGACATATGCTTTGTCCTAACCAAGATTCATTTTGATTCAATGTTAAACTTTGCCTCCAGCGGCCATCTTTGTTTACATAGTGTCAGGGCTTTTTTCCACAAAATTGGGAAGAGGCCCAGGCCTGTCCATTTTGGGAAAAAAGAACGCGCTTATTTCTCATTTTGGGAAAAATACAAGGTTTCATAAATTAAGTAAATATGACATTAATATACTTTATTTATATTGTCATCGATTATTTACCATAATTATTAACTTTTCCAAGTCGGAATTTACTTAGCAGACAAAAACACACTGCAGAATTCATGCTTTTTCTCAAATTCTGAGAGACTGCTGTTTTCCGATTGGGAAATATTTCTGCCACAGTTGGGAAAAAACAGTCCAATTTTCTGTTGGGAAGAGGCCCTTTACAGGCCTCTGTTATATAAGGTAAAAAAGCCCTGAGTGTTATATAGGAAAAACTTGTGGCGACTACTCCTCTGAAACTACTTGATGGTATTGCTCTTGATGTCTAGCTGATCATTGCAAAAATTCAGGTCGGTCGGAAATTCAAGATGGCTGCAATGGCTAAAAGTAGATTTTAAAAATGCGATTTTGTGGTGACTACTGCTCAAAAAACATAAGTGATATTGACTTGGAACCTTTACCAAAATGACTGGCACGACATCTTGCAGGCTGATCAGGGTTTACACCATCTAGTTACTCATCAGTCATTTGATTGAAACACCCCTTTGTACTCTAAATGGACTGGTCCAAATTTAAAAAAAAAAGACGGTCCGTTAAACACTCTTAGAGGGGTAAGGATTAATTTAGTCTCCGTATTTTTGGCTCTCAGAAAAAGACTGAAAACAAATTGTAGGATTTTAAGATTTTATTTTAATTCGGATTTTCCAACTATAACCTGAGACAAGAGCAAATCTACTTGTACTGGAGAGACATAATTCTCAGGAGAAATTGCATAACATGACATGTGACCTGGTCACACACCTGCTATATTTCTGAATACAGATCATTCCATTTGTGATTTGGAGCAGAAAATAGGATATACTAAGGTTGATTTAAGTTTGGTAAAGATCGGATGAAACATGAAGGCCCTATTCTATTAACAAGGCAAAATATAGCATTTTTAGCTAAATCAAGGGCCACAACTCCGATGTTACTAGTCCTATCTGGCTGGTTTTCGTCATTGATATTAACAATCTGGTAAAGTTTTATAAAAATCAGAAGAAAAATGAAGGCCCTATCGTCTTAACGAGACAAAAGTTAACGATGGACGGACAAATTGGCATCCAATAAGCTCTGCTGGCCTTTGGCCAGTAGAGCTAGCTAATTATACCCCAACAAACGAAGTTGGAGGTGTATATAGGAGTGAGCTTGTCGGTCGGTCTGTCTGTCCGTCGGTCGGTCTGTTGGTTTCCGGACGATAACTCATGAAAGGGTTGATGGATTTAAATAATATTTGGTACACGGGTATAACACCATAAAATACAAGTCAAGGTCGACTTTGGTTACAAACCACCAATTTTTGACAGAGTTATGGCCCCTTTTCAACTTAGAATTTGCCCAAAAAACGGTTTCCGGACGATAACTCATGAAAGAGTTGACGGATTTTAATAATTTTTGGTACACGGGTTTAAGACCATAAAATACAGGTCAAGTTTGACTTTGGTTACAAACCACCAATTTTTGACGGAGTTATGGCCCCTTTTCAACTTACAATTTGCCCAAAAAACGGTGTCCGGACGATAACTCATGAAAGGGTCGACGGATTTAAATAATTTGTGGTACACGGGTTTAAGACCATAAAATACAGGTCAAGTTTGACTTTGGTTACAAACCACCAATTTTTGACGGAGTTATGGCCCCTTTTCAACTTACAATTTGCCCAAAAAACGGTGTCCGGACGATAACTCATGAAAGGGTCGACGGATTTAAATAATTTGTGGTACACGGGTTTAAGACCATAAAATACAGGTCAAGTTCGACTTTGGGTACAAACCACCAATTTTTGATGGAGTTATGGCCCCTTTTCAACTTAGAATTTGCCAAAAAAAATGCTACAGTCAACTCTGAGGAACCTGCTAATTTGGGTTTGTATTAAATTTAAACAATTTATAATGCATCCTCTTCATGACCATGTCTCTTTTTATTACACTTATACATCTTTGACTTGAACTGTGTAACACGCACATTTTTGTTAGTCTTCTTCCCTGATCACTAACAATATTGAAAACTCTCTCTCTCTCCTCTCCCCCCTCTCTCTCTCTCTCTCTCTCTCTCTCTCTCATTATTTTTTTTACTGTTTATTTCATATTTTGTAGTTTAAATAATTTGTTTGCCATTGTCTAAATTGTATGAATATTTTGTAGCGAAAGGGCCGGATTTCTAATGTTGTAACAACTTATGGCTCTACCATTGTTTTCTTGTGGTTGCCATGTTTATGTGACAAGGCGGTATTGTGGGGGTATTAATCACTTTCAGTGAATTCTAGTTTTTTTTGGCATGCCTGTGGAAAGATTCTTGCTGAAAATAAGTAAAGATTATGGTGCGTCTCTTTAAACATTTATTTTTGGCAACGGACAATTACATGAGTAAAGTTAAAACAAGCACTCTGAAAAAGTCAAAACTTTATAACTTGATGGAGGGATTTCCATAAAAGTTTCAGCTAATAAAACAATATAAAGTGTAAAGCATACTATATCTATATATACATCTCAGTATTAGTGTAGATTATTCCAAATGTGACATCCTTTGCACTTTATAGAATACACCCAGGACAAGCAATGTATTGATTCATACAATTGTTTCTATTTCAACAGGCTTTAGTCAACAGGCTCTATTGCCAATGCATAGATAGATAATGTAAGTCCTTTTGCCTAAACTGTTATACAAATAAGCTTTAACCCGCTACATGTATATAATGGACTTTTCTTTCTTTGAATTAAGACCATTCCATTTATGTGACAAAGGGGTGTTTTGGGGGAAAATAACTGATCAGCAGCCAGACATTGTAAACCCTGAATAACTCGCAGGCTGATCTGGGTTTACAATGGATGCAAAAGACAATTGCTTAGCGGGTTAAGGGTTAAAATATCCCAAAAATGTTTTCGTGGTTTATAAACGTTAATGACTTTCCCAAGAGAGCTAGCTTATCCTGATCATAATTAAAATTTTGAAGCTGAAGGCGCTGTCCAGTAGAAGTCTGGATAACAATAAACTTTCAAACCCCATTATTCCGTGGACATTTTGAGAACATTAGTACAGGGATGGAATGCGGACATATAAAGGATAGTTTTGATATACAGAATGGTATTTTCAAACAACACTTTAAATTTACATGTCGGTTAGACGGGGTGGTGGGGGAAGGGGTGACGGAAAGCACGTGAAGTGGAGTGAATGCATCTTAATATCCAATATGGACTCTAAAAAAACATCAAACCAGTTCAGACCGCATGCACAGTATGTTCTTGATTGTGTGTGTGATTTCTTGTGCAACACGTGCGTCTTTGTCTTCCAAAGTCAGACACAAATCTTATTGAATAAGAGAGGGGAAATAAATCTTTTTCATTACCTAAAATTTATATAAACTTCATGGTCTAAAAATATATACATAAACAAAGGCTCCAATTCCAACATATATAGGCATTGTACTCAATCAGATCATGTTTCATTAGCAGGTCTGCATATTTACTTGGCCTGATTATGATTACTGTTACATGATGGCTTCTCAATCATACCAGGCTTATAATGGACAATTTCAGTTGTCGATCATAAATCAGTTGAAATAAACAATAGCAAATATCTGTATGTTTTTCTGATGTAAGTAAAGTTGTATTTCAAATATAACTATCAATAGGCACATAGACATGGTACACCTGATCACTGATACATCAACAACTTCAGCTGTTAATAAGGTCATCAGCCTTGGATGATTTTTAGCTCTACTGATCAGAGATCAGCAGAGCTTATGCTGTGGTGCGGCATCCGTCGTCCGTCTGTCCGTAAACTTTTTTTATAGCGACTACTCCTCTGAAACTACGGAATGGATTTTCATGAAACTTTACATAAATGTTGCCCATGAAGTCTAGTTGATCCTAGCAAAAATTCATGTTGATGTGAAATCCAAGATGGCCGCCAAATCTAAAAATAGGTTTTTAAAAAACAAGTTTGTAGCGACTACTTCTTGAAAACTATAAGTGATATTGATATGGGACTTTTTCAAAAATGATCAGCATGACATGATGTTGGTCCTTGTCGAAAATCGTTTTGATTCAATGTTAAACATGGCTGTCAGCGGCCATCTTTGTTTACATAGAGTTATTTAGTAAAAACTTGTTGCAACTACTCCTCTGTAAATAGTTGACGGATTTTCATGAAACTTCACAGGAACGTTGCTCTTGGTGTCTAATTGATCCTAGCAAAATTTCAGGTCTTCCGGAAATTCAAGATGGCCGCCATGGATAAAAATAGATTTTCAAAATACAAGTTAGTAGCGACTACTTCTTGAAAACTATAAGTGATATTGATATGAGACTTTTTCTAAAATGATCAGTATGACATGATGTTGATCCTTGTCAAAAATTATTTTGATTTGACATTAAACATGGCCCGCCATCTTTGTTTTCATAGAGTTATATTATGAAAACTTGTAGCGACTACTCCTCTGAAACTGCTTGACGGATTTTCATGAAGCTTCACAGGAATGCTTTCTAGCTATCAAAAACCTATCAGTAGAGCTTCAAGGTCATTGACCTGTTGTTATTTTTTTCACTTTTTTCAAAAAATCACTAATACAAGAAAAAAAACTGAAGCTCTTAAAAGTATATACTTCTGTATTTGAGCTTAACTTTCTTTCTGTGTTTGAGCTTAACTTTCCTTCTGTGTTTGAGCTTAACTTTCCTTCTGTGTTTGAGCTTAACTTATCACCGATCAACCATGATGTCACTGTTTAGTGTTGTATACTGAAATCGTGATCAATTACATAGTTTACAGTCATTATTAACTTGTTAAATGTTAATCAAAAGAGGTTATGATCCAAGGTCATAGCTGAAGGTCATGCAATTTTGGTTTTAGGTCCTTGCCTCCTAAACCGCCTTAGATAATGGCTGAAACTTTATGTACCGCATTTCCCATAATAAGAGCACAACCCCTACTAGCAGTGCCCATCCCAGCCTAAATTTTCACACATGCTCAATATCTTCGTTTTCATATTTGGTCCATAACTCCTGATCTGCTTCAGATAATTGATGAAACTTTATTTGTGAGTCTCTTCTCAATAGATGGTGTGTCAGTACAAGATAACAGACCATGAAATATTTATGGCTAGTCCTGCTATTAGGTAAATTGCCTGTTACAGTGGAAATGAGTACTGACCATCAAGGGAAATGGACAAAGTAAAAACAAGAAAGCTGTGATACGAAGTATCACATTGCAGCGTAAAAATAATTTCTGTGATAGACTGTGTAACAGATTTGGGAATAATGAAGTACCAAGACATTTTAATGTTTAGAACAACAATTTTAATGGAACAAATGTCTTATGTATGAAGCCTTCCGGAAAAAAAGGATTGTCCTTTAGTTTATATACAGAAAATGTACACACCAGTTGATGAACAAAGTGATCCCTATATGCCTGCCTTGCTACCATGCAACACAACGTGCAATCTATTTGTGTTTAATGACATTTATGCAACTAGAAATCTTGACAGTGTCTCTAAATTAAAAACACCTGCAAGTGCAGAAGTAAATATTACTAGCCTCACTCCAGTGCCAAATGATGCATTTGTTGTAAAAGTTTTTGTAAAATAGCTATTTTACAAAAAACATTAATATACAATTGCACTTATTGCTTAGATATAATTGCGCTGACTGCACATCATTGCATATTTATGGAGATTAATTCTGGCAATTTGAAAGAAAATATATAGTTTTGTGAGCAAACACCAAACAAATATAACAAATACAACATAATTTGTGAATAATGGACCTCAGCAGAAACTTTTTGTGATATGCCAGATGTAAAAAGAAGTAAAAAAAATAAATTAAACAACAACTGAGCCTTTGTTATTTTTTTCCATATGCCAAATTAGGAGCCTATTTTTTTTTACATATACCATATAGGCAAAATATTCTTTTTAAATCCCATGTGATTTTTTGTTTAATTTGCATCATATCTTTATTTTTAATACTTATTTTTTAGATATATATTTTTTTACATATGCCATATGAGGCAAATATTTTTTCCATATGCCATACGGGACCTCTCTCCCCCACCCCTTTAATTTTGTGTGTGTGTTATAAAAAAAATTAAATTATGAAATAAATTCAATCAGTTTTATTCAATTAAATTGATCATTAATAATTGGCACGAAGAAAAAACATAATTAAAAATAACTTTAAATAAGGCATTATGCTTAAAAACATTATTTTCCAGTCAACTGTTTTCATGCACACAGAGTGGTTCCATACTATATTATCTTTCTGATCCATAAAGCTGGGAGCCACATACATGTATTTTTCTGCCGTAAAATCGGCTATTTATAGCTCAGCGTGTATCGGGGAGTTTAGATTAAAGTGGACTGCTCTACCAAAAATGACCAGCTCGATTGAAGGTTAAATGGTCGCTTTGCATTGAAAATATAATTTTACACCAGTCCAGTCATTTTTGACTGGGTCCCTATTTATTTCTGTAAAAATAACTCGTATCAACTGCTATATGAAACACAGTCAAAACCCATAGCAATTTATAAACCCCATACCATTTCCAATAAGAGGCGGCGATCGTGTGTTTCTTACCACAGCCTGGCCTTAAGTGGTAGAGCACCCGCAATGCATTCGGGTAGAGCACCCGCAATGCATTCGGGAGGTCATGGGTTCAAACCCCGGCTGGTGATACCAAAGAATAAATAAAAAATGATGCTTAATGTACACATTCTTCCTTTTTTTGAATTTTTTTTCAGTTCAAAACCACCAGTTTGTTGAATAATTGTACAGTTCCTATAATGAAAACTAGTTTAAACAATTTCTTATACGGTTATTTCAGTACAGAATGAATCTTGTTTTTAGCTCAAATGATCAAAGATCAGCAGAGCTTATGCCGTGGTGCGTCGTGCGTCATCCGTCTGTAAACTTTTTTTGTGGCGACTACTCCTCTGAAACTACCTGACGGATTTTCATGAAACTTCACATGAATGTTGCTCTTGATGTCTAGTTGATTCTAGCAAAAATTCCAGTCGGCCTGAAATTCAAGATGGCGCCACCGCTAAAAATAGATATTATAAATTCGATTTTGTGGCAACTACGTATACTTCTCCAAAACTGTAAGTCATATTGAATTGGAACCTTTACCAAAATTACTGGTGTGACATGTACTTGATCCTGACCAAGATTCATTTCGATTCCGTGTCAAACATGGATTTTCATGAAACGTCACAGGAAGGTTGCTCTTAATGTTTAGTTGATCCTAGCAAAATTTCAGGTCGGACGGAATTCGAGATGGCCACCATGGCTAAAAATAGATTTTTAAAAATAAATTGTATAAAACAATAAGTGATATTGATATGGGACTTTTTCTAAAATGATCAGCATGACATGATGTTGGTCCTTGTTGAACATTATTTTGATTCGACATTAAACATGGCTGCCAGTGCATCTTTGTTTACATAGAATTATATAGTAAAAACTTGTAGCGACCACTCCTGAAACTACTTGACAGATTTTCATGAAACTTCATAGGAATGCTGATCTATCTAGCTATCAAAACCTATCAGTAGAGCTTCAAGTTCATTGACCTCTTGTTTTAAATGTGCATCCTGCATGAAGGTGGAGCATGCGTATTTAGTGCTGCCCTTGTCCGTTTATCCGTCCGTCCATCCATCTGTCCGTCTATCCATCCGTCCATCTGTATAAAAAATAGTTTTACATTCAAAATTTTGGTTAAGTTAAGTTCTCAGACACCAGAACTAGAACATTGACTAGAAACATTGAGTACAAATGTCTAAGCTACTATGAGCTTTTGCACTATAAATCGATATGCATAGCTATAACACGCCTGGTAAACATTCAGTCCACAACCAAATGGCGAACAATGAAAATTGAGCAAAAGCCACTTCCGTTCATCAACAAATGTGAGTATGATCTACTTTTATTTATGTTAACAAGAACAACAGAGATTTTTTCAAAAATTTGGGGAATGTGTTTCCGTGTAGGTGTCTTTATACAGGAATTAAACAGGCGTCTGCTCTACCTCCTTGACGTTCGCTCTACCCTCAGCTCGTTCGCTCCCCCACCTCGAGAAAATTGACCATAAATCACTTAGAGTAAAACTTCAACGTTCACAATAGTGCATAAGCAACTTATGGGCAGTATTCGAGTTATTTTCAACATCGAGATACTTCCTGAATGTAAGTAGGTTTCAAAAACAAGTTGAAAGTGTGATCCTTGGAGAGACCTGCACCAGCTATCGAAAGTAGAAAAGTTCTAGCAGCTACAGTGTTTTTTTTATGTGTTTTGTGAATGCAGCCTGTGCCTGTGCCATTGTGAAAAATAGCGGCATTTTTCTAGAAATTGTGAAATATTAAAACAAAAGAAAAAGAAACGTTTTTCACTTTTGATTTCGCAGTTTAATATCCCTTGGTTTTAAGTTTTGTTTTTGGTAAATACAGACTAGTTTTAACACCAGCGTATATTAAGACTAGTATCCTTACTGGTCTGTATTTACTCTAAAAAAAAAAAAAAAAAAAAAATTGTGAATGGGGCCGAAAAACGGCCCCAAATTAGGCATAAAAAAAACACTGAGCTATAATTACACTTTCAAAACGGCGATATTGTATTCTACATGAAGTATAAATATGCCTGCATGGGAACACATTCCCCGATTTTTGAAAAAATCTCTGTTGTTCTTGTTAAAAGAAATAAATGTAGATCATACTCACGTTTGTTGATGAAAACCGCCCTTTCGCTCCTTCTCGGAAGTGGCTTTCGCTCAATTTTCATTGTTCTCCTTTTGATTGAGGCGTGAATGTTCCAGGCATGTATAAGTAAATTAAAAAATACCCACCATTTCGTCTGCACTTGCCAAATATCAACCTAGTTGAAATCATTTGAAATTGTGATTGCTGGTTCTACAGACTGTGTGATGTTTCTGCTGGTTAATTACATTAGAAAAGTTTTTTTCATTGAATAATTCATTTTTATATTCCTGACTGATATTATAACCAGATTAAATAAAATTACGCTTTCTCTACTTTACTAATTAATGACTGTTAACCCAGTTATATACCAAGCTATGAGGAGAATATTAACAGCAGTGTTTTCTTTTTCGTTTTTTTTGGTTTTGTGGAATGGTGGAGGAATTTTTCAAATAGCGCATTGTATTAAAGCCTAAATTTTGAGATTTGTTTTAAAAGAGTCTTTCATTTAACACTTAATTTACATCAAGAACATATTTCATGAACATGTTATGGGTGGTTCACTAAAAACTTTTTAAAAAATTCAGAATTTCAGCCCCAAGCAAATTCCGCCCCAAATATCACCAAAAAACCTCCTCTGAGCAGTGCCATCACAGATCAAGTTTAAAAGAAGAGGCCAAGAAAACAATGATGTTGAGTCCTTTTGTATTTGAATAACAAATTTGGTATACAACTATTTTACCAGGCTTGCATACCTCGAACTTTGAATTTGCATACATACGCCCGGTATCATTTGTATGTACTATTGCCCATATTGTTAGTGTGTTAAAATACACGTTTAATGCTCTTTTGAAATTTTTCGTATTGGCGAGCATCAACGTGTATTGATTATTGCACATTTTACGACTGGACTTTCCCAACGGAATCTGTTGGGAAGGTTTCACGCTTTTAAACAGCAATGTTTGTATATTATATATGCATAGGTTGAAAGAAGATTTTTTTTTGAGTCGATTGGTGTTTCAAAATTTACCTGCCACGATGAAATATCTCAGATTATCCAAATTTATCACGAATATATTGACACATTTCCGAATTATCCAAATTTACCGCCATCTTGTTTGAAATTCTTACCCAGAGTTCAATGCGCATATTAGATCACCATACGCAACCCACCATGCACCATCGATAGAATAGAATAGAACCGTTTATTGCTACAATCGTAAAACATTGTGTACATAGTGTGTTTAAACTACACATATTTCATGCCGATTTAAATTTTTTGTTATATTTTATTATTTATAGTATTGTGGACATTACTTGTTTTATTCTACAGTAATAAAATATATGAAAATTAGCAGTTTGGTAAAGATAATAATAATGAAGTTGCAAGAGTGTTTACAAGGATGACGACGGGCATAAACCCTGGTGGGGTGGGGTGGGGGGGGGGGGGGGGGGGGGGTGGATGTGTGGATTTGAATACTAGTGACTCGAACACAAAATCACCATGTTCAGCTCTACCAAACACACAACGATTTCTTTTTATAAATCACAACGCCCCATCCTAGCTCAACTAAATTTGGGACTTGGTTTCCTTATAGTATGTTGTAAAGGGTTGCTTAAGTAATGTTGCCTTCCGCAAATTCTGGGCTCCCATGGAACCCAAATTGTGAAATCCCATAAAATGTGCAATAAAGGCAGATCTAGGTTTGCATGTAAGCTGGTGTATATATAGTTATAATTTTGGTTTGGGATCTTATATCATTATGCATCGTATTTGTACTTCACCCATATTTGGGCATGGGCTTACTCCTCCACGCACCCCCCACCCCATACACAGCCCTCTCCACCTCCATTTTTTTTTTACATATTTCTGTTGTTTTGGTCAATT